>JAHZTW010000001.1:392453546-392527098 GCA_020283515.1 Alliaria petiolata
ATGCTTTCTATTCAAGTTATGATTTTTATTTCATTGATCATGTCTGAGTAGTTTGCTTGTTAGGTTTAGGGTTTTTCAAAGGTGATTGATGAATTGTTAGGTCGAATTAAATTGTTAGGATAAAATCATTAGAGTTCTTCATCTGGATTTGCGTTTAATGCTTATTCTAGCTTCGCGACCTAGAATCTGATCTTAGGTTAATTAATAGATGCGAGAGTATTATTGATTGCCTGAACTAATGTTAGATGAGCAAAATACCTATTCGCAAAGAGATTTGGTTTAGGGTTTTGTGAACAATTGAACCTGAACTTTAATGCTTGTTTGAATTGTTAGAATTTGCAAAGAGATTTGGAATTCTAGGGTTTAAACATAGATAATCTTCGCAGCGAGAGTTGGTTGATTTTACATTAGTGATTCGAGTTCGAGAACAGATCTTAATAATTCCTAACATTCTGTCTAGACCTGCAATTTAGATCACCTGAGAATTTCCCTGAAACTATCGTTTCGTCTCCTGAATCTAAATCGTTTAATTGCTCTCTGTCTTTTAATTCCATATTATTTCTTAGCTTAATTCGAAATTAGAAAACTGCTGTGTGGCTATTCCTTCGCTGTGGATTCGATCCCTAAGTACTACAACTGATCTCTTAATTTGAGAGAGTTGCTTTAGGGTAAATTTGAGAGCATATCACTTGCTCCGATATTCGTCTTCATGGAATCCTCTTGCTGGATCTTCGTTCTGGGGTGCCTCTTTCGGGGTCAAGTCGCTGCTACTCGTCGAGGTTCATCGTGCACTTGTCCATATCGGCCAAAGGGTCGTGATCTGTGCTCGATATCGTCTGTCCATCCTCCTTTTGAGGTCTCCCTTCTTGATTTCTTCTTCGGACTATCCTCATTCAATAAGCACCTGAGAAAACACTCCAAACATGCAAGACTATGCAAAAATCTAACCTAATGCATCTAGACCTAACATGAGTGAATATTTGATGAAAAATAAGATGAAAGTGCATGAATGGTGTCCTAACTAGCATGAAATGTATGCTAAAAACATGCAATTTACAGAGATATCAACACCCCCAAACTTGCCTTTTTACTTGTCCTCAAGCAAAAGCCAACCGGAGGGGTGAGGTTTTTAAAAGAAAAGATGTAAGTTTGAATCCAAAACGCCATTTAAAGGAAATCAACTCAATGTCTAAGTTCAGGTTTCTTGGATGCAGGTTGAATTCTACCTAACCAAAAAGCCTTAGCCACATTTATCACAACATCAAACAAAATCAATCCCAACTTAGATGCACATTCAAATTTCCAATTCCCTTTCACATTCATTAAGAAAATTTAAAGTGTGGATCTCATTCATGCCTATCAATCAACTCACTTGGTTCATGGTAAGGTCACGAGCTATATATGAACTCGTAGTGCGAACGGGTTAAGTGTTTAAATGGGATCACTCATGAAAGGAATCTTCTTAATGCAAAATGTCGAGGGTAAAAACCAATGGATGCATACAAGGATAGACTTCCATCTACCCAAACACCTATTTCGTTTTCTACCTTAGTCTAATTTATCCCTTCCTAAGCTACCTTTTGCTTTGTCATTTCGCCTTATACCCGATATTACTCCTCGATATTACCTTTCCTGGTCATTTTCGGGGAACTTCTTCTTTGTTGGAGATCGGTTTCGGCTTTCTGGCTCCTTGTGGGCGTTCCTTGTGATTCACCTTTGGTGTTATTGGCCGAATTTGGACTCTGTTGTTTGGCCTTCTTTTGCTTCTTTTTGGAATCACCTTTTTCTTCTTTTGGTTTGGAGCCTCATTTATTGCCGCCATCTCCTTTATACGTGTCCCCATCTGACTCAGTGGTTTCCTTCTTTTTCCCTTTTCGGTCAATATATAAGCAATCGGAACCCAACCACTCTTCCTAGTCTAATCAGCAATATCGGCCTCAAATTTCAGTATCAAGCCGTTTTAGTATCTACACCACCTAATCTAGTGTTGACTCGAGTTGTAAGCCATCGTCTACATGGGAATCTAACCTTGTCGGCTTAAACCCAACACTTTTTGCCTAAGAAGATTTGAAAATGGTGCAAAGGCCTCACATGCTCTCACGAAAGTATTTATAGTTTAAAACGAAGGTTTACGCTTTGGGGGTGGTCTGGTATTTGAACTAGCAGAAGAGTGGTAAAAAAGGAAAGAGAGTCCAAGTGAAATCTATGAGTTAATCGACAAACAAGAACAAGATAATTAAATTTTCATTTTAACGGTTCAAGTTCATTAGGGAATTGATGGGGTCTAAATAGTCGTCCGAGTTTGGAGGATTTCTTTGGGGACTCGTCAGGCTTTGAATTTGTAGGACCCTAAGCTGCAAGTGCACAGCGTGCGTTGTAGTACTTAGGGTATCGATCCACAGGGAGGAGGTCAACTGCAAAACAGAAGAATCAGGGCAACCAAAGACGCAGAGAATTGGGGATTGGGGGTGAGTGTCACGGTTTTTTGCAGAAATTAAAGAAAACAGTATTACGCCTTATATAGAGAAGGTTGTCAATCTTTTCTATAACCAACGAGAAAAGGAAAATAAACTTAAAGACTTATAAAAAGGAAATCAAGCAAGCAGTGCACGAAAAATAAATATTGAAGTGCGTAAATCTCGATGTAAAAAGAAGATGTGGCGAACACGTTGGGAATCTTCTCGGGAAATCTATGGGGTTCTAACTAGAAATCAAACACACAAAAATTAAGAAAGCGAGACTAGGCGATTTTCCCCAAACTGATTCACTGGTTTTAACAACCTAACTTTATCAAACTAGGTCGATCTGCGAACTTCCATTCCACAGGTATACTTCATATCTTGCGTCCTAGACGAACACGCAATAGGATCGTGACAATAAACATTCAGACATCTTTTAAAGGATGCTCTCTACCCTATTTTGGTCTAGATCTGAGATTCAGGACATTCGTCGTTCTCAAGACCCTGCGATCAGAATATAGTTCATGACGCCAGACTCATGCAATAAGAACGAATAAGGTGAGACAGAAAATCCTAATCTTCGGCCTAAACAATCGGTTTAACAACAGTTAATGAAATTCCCCATAGATCCCCTTAAAGAACACTCAACGAAAGTAAACTACTCAGACATAAAGGAAGAAGTAGAAAACGTGATTGATGAATGCATAACTTGTATAAATCGATTAAAACAAAAGAGGGTTCAAGAACAAATCAATCTCCCTCGAAGAACAAAGTGGAAACCACGAATCAGAGATTCACAGCCACCAAAAGAGATCTATAACTTAGAGTATTTCGTCCCCTTTAGAAAAACCCTAGACAATGAGTATATATAGGTCTTCAAGTGCCATAAGTCGTGGATTAGGTCTTGGCTTGCATAAGACGGCTGCGAGTTTAATTTGGGCTTCAAATGGGCTCGGGAATCCGTGAGTGGCCTGGCCGCGCGAGTGACTGGCTGTGGCGCGGCCACTGGTCGTCTGGTTTGGCCGTGGAGCGGCCACCTCGTCCTTTCGGGTGCTTGACGGACCTTCTTGCTTCCTTCATAATTTGAGATCCAACCGTGGGATTGCTCTCAAACAACTTCGAGGTGAAAGAAAGCTGATAAGGCTACCTTGTCTCCAAATATGAGCTTGATCTCGTGGTGGGAAGGTCTTCATTTGGTGTTGAACTTCTGTCCTCGGGCACTGTTTCCAGAATTGTCCATTTTGCTCCAAAATATGCGTCTTTTTCTAAGATTACCTGAGAAGAGTCTTGAACAACCAAATACTCGAAATATAGTGTTTATGCATCAAAACCTTAGTGAAATGCTTATTAAAGCACTCACTTATGATAGTAAAAATGGGTAAAATATGCATGTTATCAACTCCCCCAAACTTAAACCTTTGTTTGTCCTCAAACAAAACATAAATATAAGTAAGGAAAAGAGGTTTGAAAACGTGGAAACTCACCAATACTTGGTAACTCATCAAGTCTAGCAATCGACCTGTTGAACCACATAACTCGGAATTTAGCTTCAAGGCGTTTGGGTCTAGTTACCTTGAGCTTTTCACCCTTCCCGGATACGCTTCATGGTCCCTTTGAGTATTTCGAGCTCCCTCTTGTTGACTCCTTTATTCATTTAGGCGTGCGGTCTCTATCTAGTGAGTATTGGTCGACGAGACATTATACTTTCTCTTCCAAACATCTAGACATAGACATTTCAGACACAACTCTCCTATTTTCTCTTCGCTTAGTCGATTTCTCCCTACTTTTCTAGGGTATCATTTTATTTTTTCTATCGACTTTCTTATTCCATTTTTTTTTCTTCTTATCTTGTGAATGATCACTTCTTTGAAGTTTACATGATTGCTGCGAACCGTCATTGTCCTTTAAGAAACTCTGGTTGCCATTCCCAAACTAAAACCTTTCTTTCTATTTTTTTTTTCTTTTCTATAACAAGGGAAGATCAAGGAGAGGTTGCATTGCATCTACTTAGTCATGGTAGAGTCTAAAAGAGGGGCAAAGTTCAAAGTACCTCAAGCCCCTTGACGAGAAGATTTGATTCATTAGGTGCGGAGTCAACGCAAGATCCTTCGAGTACTCTAGAGATTAGAACTTTCTCCGCTGGAATGATCCACTCGCCGTGTTCAACTTAGTAAACCTTGCTTCTAAACCCGTGAGAATGGTCATTAAGGTTCCTTGTTCAAAGTGACTTGTACCTAGCAAAGTTCATAGTTTCCGACTAAAAGAAAAAAATGTTTTGACTCTATAAAACGACTCGGTAAATGATGTAAGTATGCATAAGACTCATCAAATAAAAGCATAATTAGTAATATAAGAAACCCCCCAAGACTTAAATCAAATTGTCCCCAGTTTGTTTAAATCGAGTTGAGGTGAAAAAGATAGGTAAATTCAAGTACAAGCTTGTGAAGACTTACTTGAAAGTGGTGTTGGGTGTGGTATGGGTGGATGGGCGTGTGGTATGATTGAGCAAAGGACTTGATCATTATCCTTATGTCCCTGCTTAGAATCGATTTGATTGAACAAAAGAAATCGAAAACTTATCTCGAAAGGAAATGTGTTGCGCGATTGAGCTTCCTTGCTTCGGATGGTGGTGGTGGGCGTGTGTGGGTGATGGATGAGGATGGTGATAGGCGTTTGGTGGTGATGATTGGCTCGGCTTTGATGTGAAGAACAGGTACTCCGGTTGTTGAGTACATGTCTTGGTTCCTTGACCTTTGATAACACCGTGAATGAGAGATGGAAAATCTTCCGTCCTTGCGTCTTGAAGATTGCGTCACCTCAGAAACATGACTTGAAGTTTGGGTCTATGCTGGCCTATCCAGTGATCTGTTCGGGATCCCGGAAGACAGGTGTTGCTAGTATGAACTTCAATGCCATATGAAATCCTTACTTGGCTTCGGTAAAGTCTTGGTTGCGGAAGAGAGAAGCTAGTCTTCGGGAACTTTCCTCTTCGCAGTTTGGTGAAGGAAGTTGCATCTTCTTCCTTCTGGAGCTTGCACTACGGTTTTCATCCTCTGGAATTGTGGTGTTCTTCTTCGTTTTCGTGGATACAGGTCCGTTGAACGTGCTGGACGAAGTAAGTAGAGAGATGGATCATTAACTTGACTTGACTTGGGATGAGTCTTGTCTTGTCTCGCCATGTTTGATGCAACAGCAATGTGCCGCGGTTGTGGAAGTGATATTTTCGGTCTTTAGGTGGTGTTCAGGCCATTGAATCAAGGAGGATACTTGAAAGGCTTGAAACAGGTTGAAGGAGGTCAGGTTTGGTGAGGTCGAGACGGAAACGTCTTCAGACGAAGGCCGGCCGCGCGACGGGTTATCGCGGCCGCGGCCGAGCGTCCTTCGTCTGCGCCATCGTGGCTTGTGACACGGCCAGGCTCCTTCTGGCCGGCCGACGGGTGGTTCGTCGCCCGGTGAGTGTTCTTCGGGTTTTCTTCTTCATTTTTTTGGTCTTTTCTGGTTTTTCTGATTTTTTGTGCTTTTGGGGTTTATGAAAATGCTGTAAACTAAGAAGAAACCAAAACCTAAAATGGGTTGTCTCCCATTGAGCCTCTCTTGTTTAGAGTCTTTTAGCTAGACTTTGGTAGTTTGGGAGCTTAGTTGGAGGTGGAGTTCGACCTTAGACAAGGTCTTTTTTCTTTCTACGCGGCCTCTTCTGCTAAAGGCTCCTCGAGTCTCTCCATGATGGCATCTTCATCCTTCTCAAGAAGGTTTTTCTCGTACCGGGTCTCCCTTGAACTTCGAGCTTTCTTCCCGGCTCTTGCGAATTCGTAGAGATGTTGTATCTCTTGCTTAGTCTCATCACTCTCGTGGAAGTAGTATCTGATCAAGTACTCCTTCCATGTTGTAGTGAAGGTAGTCTCAGGAGGAAGGCTCTCAACTACCTTGTCGAATTCCGCAATGTCTTCTCTGCTGATCAGGTCGCGAGTCTTTCCAACCTTCTTATACTTATGAACGTCCATGATTCTTGGCGTGGTGGCGTTGAATCTTGCTTGCATGAAGTGGCATTTGATTATGCTTGCGTCTTCGCTGCTATCTTTGAAGTACTCTTTCAGACCCTTCTTTTCTAGAGCCTCTTCTAAACCAACATATATCGGGATCTTCCTTGCCTTCTTATGGAACTCGATGAGTCTTTCTCTTTTGATGCGATCCCCAAATCGTGATTTTCCCTGCACCCTCTTGTCGTTTGATCGGCAAGTTAGGATTTCATCCAATAGTGGCTGTGGGGGTGACATTCCATGGATTGGAAGCGCTGAAGTTCGACACGGCCGATGGTTTGAGAAGGCGAATCTGTTCAGGACAAACCTTGCCCTAAGAATGGCGCTTCTCTTTGCTCAAAGGCGAGTGATGACATTGCAAGGTGCAATGATCACTTGCTTGAGCTTTGCGCCCAACCGTTCGCTTGGCGTGACATCTTCATCGCTTGAGGAATCGGGGATCTCCTTGCGTACTCATGCGGGGAAACTCGTGACTCTCTTGAATGAGGGTAGCACGTCGGTAAGCTCCTGTTAGTCCTAGGCAAGTTTCTCGAACTTGTCCCCGCTTCTTTCTAGTTATGAGGCAATGCCCTCGATTACCCTTTTATTGCTGCTGGATTGGATTTTGACCGCCAAGCTGCCTTCCCGTGCTTCCTCGATGCATCTACCAATATGATCTTTGACCTCATCGATGGCTTCTTTGTTTCTTCGAGCTCGCAGTCGTACCCTCGGGTTCTTCGTATGATCTGAGCTAGATTGAAATCTTGACATCCCAGCTTTTCTTCCATCCTCAGAAGTTTGTTTCCGTCTCTTGAAGCTTGAGCCTCAAGTCTCTTAACCTGCCCCGCAATCTTCTGCACTTTGTAGGATATTTCGGCTTGCATCGAACTGATCCGAGAGTGGAATGTCTTTTCGGATTTGGCTACGCGATCCTAGAGGATCTGTGCTAACTCTGTAAGCTGGTGCAGTCGATGATAAAGGAAGGAAGGTGGAAACCTTTGGTTGTGATGGCCGAGAACAGAGATCCGGTGGTGCGAACTCTTGTCCTCATTCAGCACAGGTGGTATGGAGTGGTCCGTAGGTGGACGTGGGGCGTGAGCTTTGGAAGCGATATCAGCTTCTGGGGGTCCAACCTCGTGTTGTCCTTGATTCGTGGGGACCTCCACGATTTTAGGGTATCTGAAACTCATAGAAAGAAATCTAGAAGTTAGAGAAAGGAATGTCTTTGAGTTTTGATCCTGACCTTTGTCTTGGACAGCGAAACGCAGCCTCCCCGGCAACGGCGCCAAAAGCTTGATGGGGTCTAAATAGTCGTCCGAGTTTGGAGGATTTCTTTGGGGACTCGTATGGCTTTGAATTTGTAGGACCCTAAGCTGCAAGTGCACAGCGTTCATTGTCGTACTTAGAGTATCGATCCACAGAGAGGAGGTCAACTGCAAAACAGAAGAATCAGGGCAACCAAAGACGCAGAGAATTGGGGATTGGGGGGTGAGTGTCACGGTTTTTGCAGAAAATAAAGAAAGCAGTATTACGCCTTATATAGAGAAGGTTGTCAATCTTTTTTATAACCAACAGGAAAAGGAAAATAAACTTAAAGACTTGTAAAAAGGAAATCAAGCAAGTAGTGCAGGAAAAGTAAATATTGAAGTGCGTAAATCTCGATGTAAAAAGCAGATGGGGCGAACACGTTGGGAATCTTCTCGGGAAATCTATGGGGTTCTAACTAGAAATCAAACACACAAAAGTTAAGCAAGCGAGACTAGGCGATTTTCCCCAAACTGATTCACTGGTTTTAACAACCTAACTTTATCAAACTAGGTCGATCTGCGAACTTCCATTCCACAGGTATACTTTCATATCCTGCGTCCTAGACGAACACGCAATAGGATCGGGACAATAAACATTCAGACATCTTTTAAAGGATGCTCTCTACCCTATTTTGGTCTAGATCTGAGATTCAGGACATTCGTCGTTCTCAAGACCCTGCGATCAGAATATAGTTCATGACGCCAGACTCATGCAATAAGAACGAATAAGGTGAGACAGAAAATCCTAATCTTCGGCCTAAACAATCGGTTCAACAACAGTTAATGAAATTCCCCATAGATCCCCTTAAAGAACACCCAACGAAAGTAAACTACTCAGACATAAAAGAAGAAGTAGAAAACGTGATTGATGAATGCATAACTTGTATAAATCGATTAAAACAAAAGAGGGTTCAAGAACAAATCAATCTCCCTCAAAGAACAAAGTGTAAACCACGAATCAGAGATTCGCGACCACCCAAAGAGATCTATAACTTAGAGTATTTCGTCCCCTTTAGAAAAACCCTAGGCAATGAGTATATATAGGTCTTCAAGTGATCTAAGTTGTAGATTAGGTCTTGGCTTGCATAAGACGGCTGCGGGTTTAAGTTCGGCTTCAAATGGGCTCGGGAATCCGTGAGTGGCCTGGCCGCGCGAGCGACTGGCCGTGGCGCGACCACTGGTCGTCTGGTTTGGCCGTGGCGCGGCCAGTTCGTCCTTCCGGGTGCTTGACGGACCTTCTTGCTTCCTTCATAACTTGAGATCCAACCGTGGGATTGCTCTCAAACAGCTGATAAGGCTACCTTGTCTCCAAATACGAGCTTGATCTTGTGGTGGGAAGTCCTTCATTTGGTGTTGAACTTCTGTCCTCGGGCACTGTTTCCGGAATTCTCCATTTTGCTCCAAAATATGCGTCTTTTGCTAAGATTACCTGAAAAGAGTCTTGAACAACCAAATACTCGAAATCTAGTGTTTATGCATCAAAACCTTAGTGAAAAGCTTATTAAAGCACTCACTTATGATAGTAAAAATGGGTAAAATATGCATGTTATCAGGAATCAATTCAAATCACAATGCACCGAGCTAAGACCCAAATTCACATGACGAATTCCAAATGTGGTGTTGCCTTAAGATCAGTCCAATTCAAAATGCAGCAAACAAACAAGAACTAAGGCATTGAATTCATGACTTAAAAATGGCTATTTACAAGGATTCATCATACATAACACCTTATGCGAATGCTTATGAATCCTAAATGAATGCATCTAGACTCAATCCTAGTATGGAAATGAACTATATGAATCTTTTTGTGGGATAAATTTTCAAATTTTTTCAATTTTTTTTGTGTTTTTCTATGTAGATATGATGAATTCATGATGTCTAATCTATGTGAATGCATGTACTACGTCCTCCCCCAAACTTAAATCACACAGTCCCTGTGTGACAGAAGAGAGGAAAAATACGGTCCTAGAAAAATGCAAAAATTCAAGCAAAGAGCAAAAATGGAAAAGAAAAATGCTTAGGTACAATAGTTCTGGAGTTGTACCTTCGGTTTCGTCGGTCTGTGACCGTTGGAGGAGTCCGGTGTCGCGTGGTTCAGTTGAGTAGGGGCGTGATTGTATCCGGATGATCATTACGGGGTGAATCCGTTTGTACCAGCCTTGTCATGTTTCTGTAGCGGCGTTAGACCGTGATCCCAACCCGATATGTCGTTCACATTGGCTGGTGCATGGATTTCACTCATGTAATTATATTTTTTCCAGTATTTTTCCCGTTATGGCTCCCCGATATCTCATCTCTTGATATCTAGATCATCGATTCCACTAATAATTATTCTTGAGAATGTAAAGTAAAGAGAAAAAATAACAATATAAGGTAAAAGGATAAGCTTGGGGTGCCTCCTAGGAGTGCTTTGTTTAAAGTCTTATAGCTTGACTTCTTGTAGCCGTTTAGGCTGTGTTTGGGTCTAGGAGATTAACCGCGGTTGCCTCCCAAACTTGGTATTTGTCACTTCCCAAGTATGCCTTGTGTCTATGCCCGTTTACTGTGTAATCCTCTCCTTCCTTGCCCACAAGTGTTACAGCTCCGTATGGCAAGACCTCCTTGATCGTGAATGGACCAGACCATCTTAATTTCAGCTTTCCCGGGAATAGTTAAATGCCCTAACCCGGAAAACATGTACCGCGGTACAGTCTGGCTCGGCCACTTCCTGGCCGGCCTTGGGTAATTCTAACTTTTTCCATACTTAGTCAAATTTCAGCGTGTTTTTCCAAGACTTAGAGATTTTAAGCGATTCAGACAAGTTCCTTAGCATAAATAACTTAGATAGAAAACTGAGGTTCGAGTCATACAATGAGAGTTCGCTAATAAGTTATTACATTGCATAAAAACGACATATTCTACCTAAGTATAATCCATCCCTTCCTTCCTGTCATCATCATGCCGCGGCTCCAAAGATCAGTTCCCTTCACGAACTTCTTTACCTGCATCCACAAAGGAAGCATAAGCAAACGAATTGCTTAGTGAGGCGGTCATCCCGTCCCACTTAGCCACATATATAAAATCGAATCCAGACAATCAATCCAATCAATCAATCAAGCTTATTCAATCAATTCGGCTCACGAGCCTAACCATGGCCATCGAACCTTACTTAGCTTCCGAGCCTTATACCATGGCTTACGAGCCTTTACTATTTTCGCCGATAAATTGAATTAAACAGTAAAAACTCACGGATTAAATCAAGCAATCAAGATTATCGAATCTATGCATGAAAACGACCTTATACATGAAGCCCGCGGTCACGCACTCACCTTAGTCAATCGGCTGTAGCAAGATCTTGAATTTAGCCGACGGTTTCTCGATGTTCTCTCGATCCAAACTTGTTTCTCTGGGGCTTTTCTCGAACTCTCTCGGTAATAGTCGGATTCACCCGGCTATCTCTCTATCGGATTCGGAAATTGTAGCATCCGTAACCAGTAATTATGATTTGGGTCGTTGTATATAAGTTTGGTACGATGGAGGTTCGTCATTTTGGTACGTAAGAACATGACCATGGTACGATCGTGGTATGTCCGCGGTACGTACGTAGTACGTACGTGGTACGAGGGTGGTACCATACCGTGGTACGTGTTAGCGCGTACGTGAGGTTAAGGGTCGTGACCAAGGGAAATTGTGGAAAAACGGCTAAGTGTTGAGAATGGGTCGTGGGCCTTGAGTTTGGCCGAAGAAAAATTGGAGTTTTCCTAGTCGGAATAGGATTTCTCGAGTTTGGCCGAGCGGTTTGGGAAACTGCCAAGAGAAAAGGAAAGTTTGATCGGTTAGCCGAGAGAAACTTAAAACAAACCGATTCTAGCCGAGAGAAAAGGGAAAACACGCTAGGATAGGCGGTTTATCCCTAGGGTTTCGCGTATATAAGGAGTTTTATGCGATTTTTCTCGGGCAGCCGCACATTACTCGAGAGAAAAAGAGTTTTTCCCGAGAGATTGTGAGATCATCGAGAGATCAAGTTTTCCGTGAGAGTTCTGCGAATTCTGATCGAGAGATTCGATTGAGGATAGGCGTTTTACCGAGGAAGGATCGAAGTTATCCGAAGGTTTTCGGATTGGATCGAGAGATAGTCGAGAGCACTTGATTCCGGCCGATAGCTTCGGTAAGTGCTCGGATATCTTTGTTTGTGTTAGGATTTTGTCGAGAGTTGTTCGACTAATCCGTGTGTTTTGGTCTGTTTCCGAGGGGATTCAGAGTTTGGTTCGAGGAAAAGTGTTCGGATCGTGAGATAGCCGATAGGGGATTGGATCTCGCGGTACGAGTCGTAGCGATAGCCGAGGGAGCACGTTGGTGTCCGACTATCTTTGTTTTTGTTCGAGTTATCACCGAGTTTCCTTCGACTAAAACCGTTCGTTTGATTGTCTAAGGTGAGTGCGTGACTGTGGCTAGCATCTATGGATTGAAAGATTGCTAGGGATTTTGATATGTATTGATCGCTTGTGTAAGTAGGGTTTTATGCTTAGCAAGGTCAATGTTTATGTGATTGT
Source organism: Alliaria petiolata (assembly GCA_020283515.1). Lineage (NCBI taxonomy): Eukaryota > Viridiplantae > Streptophyta > Magnoliopsida > Brassicales > Brassicaceae > Alliaria > Alliaria petiolata. The sequence goes on from JAHZTW010000001.1 coordinate 392,465,861, forward strand.
GTTGCGGTTTGGTGACCGTGAGATTAGGTGATTGTTTAGCTAGCTTGTGGCCGAGGCAGGATCGTTTTCTCTGGGTTAGGTGATGTGTGATTCACGCTAAGGAGGAAACCGAGTCCATAAGACTAGAGGGTCAGAGTTAGGCTAGATGGTCATGCGTATTGGTTGATTGATTGCTTGCTTGCTAAGTGTGTTGATATCGTGTTAGAATTGTTAGCATGAAAGCGTGATTATTTGCTGGCTAAGGTGTTACGGGATGACCGTATTCACTAAGCATTTATGGTAATGCTTATGCCTCTCTTATGTGTTGAGTGTGCAGGTAAAGATGTTGTCCAGGACCGTTAGTTCTGAAGGCGGACTCGAAGGCAGTGAAAAAGGAGTGGATTTAGGATTGGGCTTTGGGGGTTTATTTTATTTAGACTTGTTTCGGATTTTGGCTTTGGTGTTATTGATAACTTATTTGAATTTGGCTAAGTTAGTTTGTGATTTTTGAACCTCGGTTTTGTGTATTGGAATGTGGATTATTTATGCAATGAGAATGAATGTTCTTGAGACAAGAATTGTGTTGAGTTAATGAGAAAAGTTGAAATTCCGCATAAGTGTGTAAGTTGGTCGAAATTGTTTAAGGACGGACGGCCTGGTTAGGATTACTGGGTCGGGTCGCCTCAGTTTGGTATCAGAGCATGGTCGATTCTAGGACAGTTCATTAGCATAGTTGGGGTTAGATAAATCCACCTTTCACTGCCGAGTCTCGCGGTTTGTTGTTGTTTGAGTTGGGAACTCTTGGTTGCGGTTACCTACGGGCTAACCGATAGTTGTCTTGTCTTGCAAATGGCTCCGAGAGGGACTAGGGCCGCAAGGTTGAATGGTGTTGCGAACTCGGGGAGTTCTAGATCTGAGAATGCGGTTGGGAACCAGCATGAGGTCGAGGCTGCTGTGGCGGCTGAGGCTGCTGTGGCTGCGGCTGCTGCTGCTGCGGACGCGGCTGCTGCGAATGCGCCTGCGGGTGGAGCTGAGAACATGGCTGTGAATGCTGCGGGAGCTGTTCCGGATAGGGTGGAGGCCGTGCTGGGAATACTAACTCAAGTGTTGGAGCGTTTGGAAGTGGCTGCGCCTGTACCAGGAGTGGTACCGGCCGTGGCACCACCAGTGGTTGTGCCAGACGTTGGGAACGTGGTTATAGAGGAAGCGGGTCAGGCCGTGGTGATTCCGTCTTACCTCAAAGTGTTGGATCATATGGCGAGGTTGGGAACCAAGTTCTTCGCGTGAGGAACTGCGCCTATCGAGGCCGACGAGTGGAGGATGAGGCTTGAGAGGAACTTCGAGTCTATCAGATGTCCGGAAGAGTACAAGCGAGACATAGCTGTGCATTACCTGGAGGGTACTGCACATACGTGGTGGAAAGGGATCACAAGACGTTTGGTGAACCCGAATTGTTCGTATGAGACGTTCACGGCTATGTTTCAAAGCAAGTACTTTCCGTAGGAGGCATACAATCAGTTGGAGGCCGAGTTCTTGTACTTGCGCCAAGGGATCAAGACGGTTCGGCAGTACCAGACTGAGTTTAACCAGTTACGCAAGTATGTGGGACGTGACCATGATACCGAGGAGAAGCTGATCCGAAGGTTCATGAGTGGACTAAGGGTCGAGCTGGGTAACGGGTGTTTGGTGCGTGACTTTGCAACGGTCATGGAGCTGGTTGAGAAATCAGCTTTGCTGGAGTCTTGACAGGCTGAGGAAGCTTTGTCTAAGGCTGGAACGGTGGTGGTAGCGGCCAAGAGTGGTCAAGCGTCCGGGAGACAGAACCGCAAGTTTGGAAAGAATGTTCCAGCCAAGTCAAGTGGAAACCGCAGCGTGTGTGGTACTTGCGGCAAGATGCATATGGGCGTTTGTAAGCGTACATTTGGCTCGTGCTTTCGTTGTGGTAGTTCTGATTACAAGATCGCTGAGTGTCCTGAGCTAGAGATGAGGATGGTGAGAGTGTCGGACGGAGGAATCGCATTTGTGGTGTGCTTCGGCTTTGGAGAGCCGGGACACTACAAGCGTGAATGTCCAAAGGCAGGAGCGGCTGGGCAAGCGGCTAATCAGCTTAAGCGTGCAGGAGAGGCACTGGCTCCACCAGCTAAGAGGCCGAACGTTACACCAAGGGTGTATGCCACGACCGCAGAAGGGACTGGAGATCCGACCACTTCTCGACCGATCACCGGTAAGTTTTAGTACTTACGTTTTTTCTTGAGTTTTGTGTGTTGCGTGTTTGGATAAGCGTCTTAGCATTCTAGGGGTTGAATGTATGGATCTTATTAATGGGTGAGGTGGAAACCCATGTTCTATTCGACTCCGGAGCGAGTCATTGTTTTGTTAACCCAGGAATGATTGGAAAAGGAGGATTCCAAAAGGAACCCATAGAAGAATTCGGACTAGTGAGAGCGGCTGGAGGCCAAGTGATGTTCTCACTAGGGACGGTCCGAAACGTGTCAGTCTGGATTGGCGAAGTGGATATGCCAGCAGACTTAGTGATTTGTGAGGTCAAGTCTTACGATGTCATCCTAGGAATGGATTGGCTCGGTAAGCACAAAGCGCATTTGGATTGTCACCGAGGAAGGGTGAAGTTCGAAAGGGATGGAGAAGTTCTAGTTTACCAAGGAGTTAGACCGACTTCTGGTAGCTTGGTTGTGTCTGCAATACAAGCAGAGAAGATGCTGGAGAAGGGATGTGAGGCATATCTAGCGACGATATCTACGGAAGAGGTTGGGCCAGACGTGGAGTTAGAAGACATTCCAGTGGTACAAGAGTTTGAGGACGTTTTTCAAGCTTTGTCCGGGATGCCACCAGCTCGTTCAGATCCGTTCACGATTGAACTTGAGCCGGGAACTGCTCCAGTGTCTAAGGCACCTTACCGTATGGCTCCGGCCGAGATGGCTGAACTGAAGAAGCAACTAGCTGATCTTTTGGACAAGGGATTTGTAAGGCCAAGCAGTTCACCATGGGGAGCACCAGTTCTGTTCGTAAAGAAGAAGGATGGGAGCTTCAGGCTTTGCATCGATTACCGAGGGTTGAACCGTGTTACGGTAAAGAACAACTATCCACTTCCAAGGATAGACGAGTTGTTGGACCAGCTCAGGGGTGCTACTTGGTTCTCGAAGATTGATTTGGCTTCTGGGTACAATCAGATACCAATAGACGAACCGGACGTGAGGAAGACTGCCTTTCGGACCAGGTTTGGTCATTACGAGTTTGTGGTCATGCCGTTTGGTTTGACGAATGCGCCAGCTGCATTCATGAAGTTGATGAATGGCGTGTTCCGAGAGTACTTGGATGAGTTTGTGATTATTTTCATAGACGATATCCTAGTATACTCGAAGAGTCCGGAAGAACATGAGAAGCATTTGAGGATTGTTCTAGGGAAGTTGCGTGAGCAGAAGTTGTTTGCCAAGCTGAGCAAGTGTAGCTTTTGGCAGCGGCACATCGGGTTCTTGGGTCACATTGTTTCGGACAAGGGAGTGTCCGTGGATCCTGAAAAGATCAAGTCCATTGCGGAATGGCCAAGACCTGAGAATGCCACAGAAATAAGAAGTTTTCTAGGATTGGCTGGCTACTACAGGCGTTTTGTAAAAGGCTTTGCAAGTATGGCTCAGCCGATGACGCGTCTGACTGGTAAGGATGTTGAGTTCGTGTGGACAGCCGAGTGTGAAGAGTGTTTCTTGAAGTTGAAAGGAATGCTCACAAGTGCACCAGTGTTGGCTCTACCTGAGCCGGACGAGCCGTATGTGGTGTACACGGACGCTTGTGGGAAGGGACTAGGTTGTGTCCTAATGCAGCACGGGAATGTGATTGCATACGCGTCAAGACAGCTAAGGAAGCATGAGGTGAATTATCCTACACATGACTTGGAGATGGCGGCCGTGGTCTTTGCGTTAAAGATATGGCGATCTTACTTGTATGGTGGGAAGGTCCAAGTGTTCACGGATCATAAGAGTTTGAAGTACATTTTCACTCAACCTGAGTTGAATTTGAGGCAACGAAGATGGATGGAGTTAGTCGCAGACTATGACCTGGAGATAGCTTATCATCCGGGAAAGGCTAATCTCGTTGCTGATGCACTAAGCCGGAGAAGGGCTAGTGTATCATCTGCTAAGGACGTGGAGGGAGTTGTGAATCTCCTAAGGACGTTAAGGTTGAACGTTCTGACCGAGGATACAGAACCATTGGGTCTGGAAGCGGCGGATCAGGCTGACTTGTTAACGAGGATCCGGCTAGCTCAAGAAGAGGATGAGAATTTGATTAAGTTGTCTAAGGCTGACAATACCGAGTATCAAACTTCAAGCAATGGGACGATTGTGTTGAATGGTCGAGTATGTGTTCCTAGCGTGAAAGAGTTAAAGGAAGAGATCCTTAAGGAAGCACATCAGTCTAGATTTTCGGTTCATCCGGGGATGACCAAGATGTACCGCGACCTGAAAAGGTACTATCATTGGGTCGGAATGAAGCGGGACGTGGCCAAGTGGGTGGCTAGTTGTCCGACGTGCCAGTTGATTAAGGCAGAGAATCAGTTTCCGAGTGGTTTGTTGCAAACATTACCAATGCCGGAATGGAAATGGGATATGATCACAATGGACTTTGTGATGGGTTTACCGAAGACTAAGAATAAGCATGACGCGATTTGGGTCATCGTGGATCGATTGACCAAGTCTGCTCATTTCTTACCTATGAGAAAGACGGATGGAGTGCCTAAGCTAGTAGAGCTATACGTGGATGAGATCGTGAAACTGCATGGTGTGCCAGTGAGTATAGTGTCCGATCGTGATCCGAAGTTCGCTTCACGGTTCTGGAAAGAGTTTCAGAAAGAGTTTGGGACGAAGGTACACATGAGTACTGCGTATCATCCGCAAACGGATGGTCAGTCCGAAAGGACCATCAGGACATTAGAGGACATGTTGAGAGCGTGTGTTTTGGATTGGGGTGGTAACTGGGATAGTTATCTACCGTTGGCTGAGTTTGCGTATAACAACAGTTATCAAAGGAGCATTGATATGTCTCCGTATGAAGCGTTGTACGGACGACCGTGCAGGACACCGTTATGTTGGACCCAAGTGGGGGAGCGGAGTGAGTTAGGACCTGCTATAGTCGAGGAGACTACAGAAAAGATTCGGTTTCTGAAAGTTAAGCTGAAAGAGGCTCAAGACCGGCAAAAGAGTTATGCCGATAAGCGCCGTAAGGACTTAGAGTTCAGTGTGGGCGATATGGTTTATTTGAAGGCCATGACTTATAAAGGGAAAAGCCGAGCAATGTTTGATGCTAAGTTAAGTCCGAGGTACATGGGACCGTACCGAATTTTGGAAAGGATTGGACCAGTGGCGTATAAGTTGGATTTACCGCCGGAGATGAGTGCGTACCACAATGTGTTTCACGTGTCACAGCTGAGAAAGCATATGACCGAACGTGAGAACATTATATCTGAACCACCGCAGGATTTGCAAGAGGATCTGACCTTGGAAGGTAGACCGATCCGTGTGGTTGGCCGGAAGGAAAAAGTCAAGCGTGGTAAAGTGGTCAAGATGATCAAGGTCGTTTGGGATTGTAACGGCGATGAGCAAACGACTTGGGAAAAAGAAGCAAAGATGAGTACAAAGTTCCCTAAATGGTTTGAGAAGCTTCCGGAAGAGGAGCCGGATTCGAGGACGAATCCAAACTAAGTGGGGGAGAGTTGTAGCATCCGTAACTAGTAATTATGATTTGGGTCGTTGTATATAAGTTTGGTACGATGGAGGTTCGTCATTTTGGTACGTAAGAACAGGACCGAGGTACGATCGTGGTATGTCCGCGGTACGTACGTAGTACGTACGTGGTACGAGGGTGGTACCATACCGTGGTACGTGTTAGCGCGTACGTGAGGTTAAGGGTCGTGACCAAGGGAAATTGTGGAAAAACGGCTAAGTGTTGAGAATGGGCCGTGGGCCTTGAGTTTGGCCGAAGAAAAATTGGAGTTTTCCTAGTCGGAATAGGATTTCTCGAGTTTGGCCGAGCGGTTTGGGAAACTGCCGAGAGAAAAGGAAAGTTTGATCGGTTAGCCGAGAGAAACTTAAAACAAACCGATTCTAGCCGAGAGAAAAGGGAAAACACGCTAGGATAGGCGGTTTATCCCTAGGGTTTCGCGTATATAAGGAGTTTTATGCGATTTTTCTCGGGCAGCCGCGCATTACTCGAGAGAAAAAGAGTTTTTCCCGAGAGATTGTGAGATCATCGAGAGATCAAGTTTTCCGTGAGAGTTCTGCGAATTCTGATCGAGAGATTCGATTGAGGATAGGCGTTTTACCGAGGAAGGATCGAAGTTATCCGAAGGTTTTCGGATTGGATCGAGAGATAGTCGAGAGCACTTGATTCCGGCCGTTAGCTTCGGTAAGTGCTCGGATATCTTTGTTTGTGTTAGGATTTTGTCGAGAGTTGTTCGACTAATCCGTGTGTTTTGGTCTGTTTCCGAGGGGATTCAGAGTTTGGTTCGAGGAAAAGTGTTCGGATCGTGAGATAGCCGATAGGGGATTGGATCTCGCGGTACGAGTCGTAGCGATAGCCGAGGGAGCACGTTGGTGTCCGACTATCTTTGTTTTTGTTCGAGTTATCACCGAGTTTCCTTCGACTAAAACCGTTCGTTTGATTGTCTAAGGTGAGTGCGTGACTGTGGCTAGCATCTATGGATTGAAAGATTGCTAGGGATTTTGATATGTATTGATCGCTTGTGTAAGTAGGGTTTTATGCTTAGCAAGGTCAATGTTTATGTGATTGTGTTGCGGTTTGGTGACCGTGAGATTATGTGATTGTTTAGCTAGCTTGTGGCCGAGGCAGGATCGTTTTCTCTGGGTTAGGTGATGTGTGATTCACGCTAAGGAGGAAACCGAGTCCATAAGACTAGAGGGTCAGAGTTAGGCTAGATGGTCATGCGTATTGGTTGATTGATTGCTTGCTTGCTAAGTGTGTTGATATCGTGTTAGAATTGTTAGCATGAAAGCGTGATTATTTGCTGGCTAAGGTGTTACGGGATGACCGTATTCACTAAGCATTTATGGTAATGCTTATGCCTCTCTTATGTGTTGAGTGTGCAGGTAAAGATGTTGTCCAGGACCGTTAGTTCTGAAGGCGGACTCGAAGGCAGTGAAGAAAGGAGTGGATTTAGGATTGGGTTTGGGGGTTTTAAACGTTTAAGTGTTGTTTTGGTTATTGGCTTTGGTGTTATTTCATACTTAATCGAATTTGGCTAAGTTAGTCTTGGATTTATTTTATGAACCTCGTTTGTACTTTGGAATTTGAAAGAATTATGCAATGAGAATGGCTGTTTTGAGAATCGAATTGTTATTTAAGTTAATGAGAAAAGTTTGAAATTCCGCATAAGTGTGTAAGTTGGCCGTAGGTTGTTAGGACGGACTGGCCGCGGTATGATTACCGGGTCGGGTCGCCTCAGTTTGGTATCAGAGCATGGTCGATTCTAGGACAGTTCATTAGCATAGTTGGGGTTAGATAAATCCACCTTTCACTGCCGAGTCTCGCGGTTTGTTGTTGTTTGAGTTGGGAACTCTTAGTTGCGGTTAGCTACGGGCTAACCGATAGTTGTCTTGTCTAGCAGATGGCTCCGAGAAGGACTAGGGCTGCAAGGTTGAATGGTGTTGCGAACTCGGGGAGTTCTAGATCTGAGAATGCGGTTGGGAACCAACATGAGGTCGAGGCTGCTGTTGCGGCTGAGGCTGCTGCGGCTGCGGCTGCGAATGCTGCGGCTGCTGCTGCTGCGGACGCGGCTGCTGCGAATGCGGCTGCGGGTGGAGTTGAGAACGTGGCTGGGAATGCTGCGGGAGCTGTTCCAGATAGGCTGGAGGCCGTGCTGGGATTACTAGCTCAAGTGTTGGAGCGGTTGCCAGTGGCTGCGCCTGTACCGGGAGTGGTACCGGCCGTGGCACCACCAGTGGTTGTGCCAGACGTTGGGAACGTGGTTGTAGAGGAAGCGGGTCAGGCCGTGGTGATTCCGTCTTACCTCAAAGTGTTGGATCATATGGCGAGGTTGGGAACCAAGTTCTTCGCGGGAGGAACTGCGCCTATCGAGGCCGACGAGTGGAGGATGAGGCTTGAGAGGAACTTCGAGTCTATCCGATGTCCGGAAGAGTACAAGCGAGACATAGCTGTGCATTACCTGGAGGGTACTGCACATACGTGGTGGAAAGGGATCACAGGACGTTTGGTGAACCCGAATTGTTCGTATGAGACGTTCACGGCTATGTTTCAAAGCAAGTACTTTCCGCAGGAGGCGTACAATCAGTTGGAGGCCGAGTTCTTGTACTTGCGCCAAGGGACCAAGACGGTTCGGCAGTACGAGACTGAGTTTAACCAGTTACGCAAGTATGTGGGACGTGACCATGATACCGAGGAGAAGCTGATCCGAAGGTTCATGAGTGGACTAAGGGTCGAGCTGCGTAACGGGTGTTTGGTGCGTGACTTTGCAACGGTCACGGAGCTGGTTGAGAAAGCAGCGTTGCTGGAGTCTGGACAGGCAGAGGAAGCTTTGTCTAAGGCTGGAACGGTGGTGGTAGCGGCCAAGAGTGGTCAAGCGTCCGGGGGACAGAACCGCAAGTTTGGAAAGAATGTTCCAGCCAAGTCAAGTGGAAACCGCAGCGTGTGTGGTACTTGCGGCAAGATGCATATGGGCGTGTGTAAGCGTACGTTTGGCTCGTGCTTTCGTTGTGGTAGTCCGGACCACAAGATCGCGGAGTGTCCTGAGCCAGAGACGAGGATGGTGAGAGTGTCGGACGGAGGAAGCGCGGGTGTGGTGTGCTTCGGCTGTGGAGAGCCGGGACACTACAAGCGTGATTGTCCAAAGGCAGGAGCGGCTGGGCAAGCGGCTAATCAGCTTAAGCGTGCAGGAGAGGCGCTGGCGCCACCAGCTAAGAGGCCGAACGTTACACCAAGGGTGTATGCCACGACCGCGGAAGGGACTGGAGATCCGACCACTTCTCGACCGATCACCGGTAAGTTTTAGTACTTACGGTTTTTCTTGAGTTTTGTGTGTTGCGTGTTTGGATAAGCGTCTTAGCATTCTAGGGGTTGAATGTAGGGACCTTATTAATGGGTGAGGTGGAAACCCATGTTCTATTCGACTCCGGAGCGAGTCATTGTTTTGTTAACCCAGGAATGATTGGAAAAGGAGGATTCCAAAAGGAACCCGGAGAAGAATTCGGACTAGTGAGAGCGGCTGGAGGCCAAGTGATGTTCTCACTAGGGACGGTCCGAAACGTGTCAGTCTGGATTGGCGAAGTGGATATGCCAGCAGACTTAGTGATTTGTGAGGTCAAGTCTTACGATGTCATCCTAGGAATGGATTGGCTCGGTAAGCACAAAGCGCATTTGGATTGTCACCGAGGAAGGGTGAAGTTCGAAAGGGATGGAGAAGTTCTAGTTTACCAAGGAGTTAGACCGACTTCTGGTAGCTTGGTTGTGTCGGCAATACAAGCAGAGAAGATGCTGGAGAAGGGATGTGAGGCATATCTAGCGACGATATCTACGGAAGAGGTTGGGCCAGACGTGGAGTTAGGAGACATTCCAGTGGTACAAGAGTTTGAGGACGTTTTTCAAGCTTTGTCCGGGATGCCACCAGCTCGTTCAGATCCGTTCACGATTGAACTTGAGCCGGGAACTGCTCCAGTGTCTAAGGCACCTTACCGTATGGCTCCGGCCGAGATGGCTGAACTGAAGAAGCAACTGGCTGATCTTTTGGACAAGGGATTTGTAAGGCCAAGCAGTTCACCATGGGGCGCACCAGTTCTGTTCGTAAAGAAGAAGGATGGGAGCTTCAGGCTTTGCATCGATTACCGAGGGTTGAACCGTGTTACGGTGAAGAACAAGTATCCACTTCCAAGGATAGACGAGTTGTTGGACCAGCTCAGGGGTGCTACTTGGTTCTCGAAGATTGATTTGGCTTCTGGGTACCATCAGATACCAATAGACGAACCGGACGTGAGGAAGACTGCCTTTCGGACAAGGTATGGTCATTACGAGTTCGTGGTCATGCCGTTTGGTTTGACGAATGCGCCAGCTGCATTCATGAAGTTGATGAATGGCGTGTTCCGAGAGTACTTGGATGAGTTTGTGATTATTTTCATAGACGATATCCTAGTATACTCGAAGAGTCCGGAAGAACATGAGAAGCATTTGAGGATTGTTCTAGGGAAGTTGCGTGAGCAGAAGTTGTTTGCCAAGCTGAGCAAGTGTAGCTTTTGGCAGCGGCACATCGGGTTCTTGGGTCACATTGTTTCGGACAAGGGAGTGTCCGTGGATCCTGAAAAGATCAAGTCCATTGCGGAATGGCCAAGACCTGAGAATGCCACAGAAATAAGAAGTTTTCTAGGATTGGCTGGCTACTACAGGCGTTTTGTAAAAGGCTTTGCAAGTATGGCTCAGCCGATGACGCGTCTGACTGGTAAGGATGTTGAGTTCGTGTGGACAGCCGAGTGTGAAGAGTGTTTCTTGAAGTTGAAAGGAATGCTCACAAGTGCACCAGTGTTGGCTCTACCTGAGCCGGACGAGCCGTATGTGGTGTACACGGACGCTTGTGGGAAGGGACTAGGTTGTGTCCTAATGCAGCACGGGAATGTGATTGCATACGCGTCAAGACAGCTAAGGAAGCATGAGGTGAATTATCCTACACATGACTTGGAGATGGCGGCCGTGGTCTTTGCGTTAAAGATATGGCGATCTTACTTGTATGGTGGGAAGGTCCAAGTGTTCACGGATCATAAGAGTTTGAAGTACATTTTCACTCAACCTGAGTTGAATTTGAGGCAACGAAGATGGATGGAGTTAGTCGCAGACTATGACCTGGAGATAGCTTATCATCCGGGAAAGGCTAATCTCGTTGCTGATGCACTAAGCCGGAGAAGGGCTAGTGTATCATCTGCTAAGGACGTGGAGGGAGTTGTGAATCTCCTAAGGACGTTAAGGTTGAACGTTCTGACCGAGGATACAGAACCATTGGGTCTGGAAGCGGCGGATCAGGCTGACTTGTTAACGAGGATCCGGCTAGCTCAAGAAGAGGATGAGAATTTGATTAAGTTGTCTAAGGCTGACAATACCGAGTATCAAACTTCAAGCAATGGGACGATTGTGTTGAATGGTCGAGTATGTGTTCCTAGCGTGAAAGAGTTAAAGGAAGAGATCCTTAAGGAAGCACATCAGTCTAGATTTTCGGTTCATCCGGGGATGACCAAGATGTACCGCGACCTGAAAAGGTACTATCATTGGGTCGGAATGAAGCGGGACGTGGCCAAGTGGGTGGCTAGTTGTCCGACGTGCCAGTTGATTAAGGCAGAGAATCAGTTTCCGAGTGGTTTGTTGCAAACATTACCAATGCCGGAATGGAAATGGGATATGATCACAATGGACTTTGTGATGGGTTTACCGAAGACTAAGAATAAGCATGACGCGATTTGGGTCATCGTGGATCGATTGACCAAGTCTGCTCATTTCTTACCTATGAGAAAGACGGATGGAGTGCCTAAGCTAGTAGAGCTATACGTGGATGAGATCGTGAAACTGCATGGTGTGCCAGTGAGTATAGTGTCCGATCGTGATCCGAAGTTCGCTTCACGGTTCTGGAAAGAGTTTCAGAAAGAGTTTGGGACGAAGGTACACATGAGTACTGCGTATCATCCGCAAACGGATGGTCAGTCCGAAAGGACCATCAGGACATTAGAGGACATGTTGAGAGCGTGTGTTTTGGATTGGGGTGGTAACTGGGATAGTTATCTACCGTTGGCTGAGTTTGCGTATAACAACAGTTATCAAAGGAGCATTGATATGTCTCCGTATGAAGCGTTGTACGGACGACCGTGCAGGACACCGTTATGTTGGACCCAAGTGGGGGAGCGGAGTGAGTTAGGACCTGCTATAGTCGAGGAGACTACAGAAAAGATTCGGTTTCTGAAAGTTAAGCTGAAAGAGGCTCAAGACCGGCAAAAGAGTTATGCCGATAAGCGCCGTAAGGACTTAGAGTTCAGTGTGGGCGATATGGTTTATTTGAAGGCCATGACTTATAAAGGGAAAAGCCGAGCAATGTTTGATGCTAAGTTAAGTCCGAGGTACATGGGACCGTACCGAATTTTGGAAAGGATTGGACCAGTGGCGTATAAGTTGGATTTACCGCCGGAGATGAGTGCGTACCACAATGTGTTTCACGTGTCACAGCTGAGAAAGCATATGACCGAACGTGAGAACATTATATCTGAACCACCGCAGGATTTGCAAGAGGATCTGACCTTGGAAGGTAGACCGATCCGTGTGGTTGGCCGGAAGGAAAAAGTCAAGCGTGGTAAAGTGGTCAAGATGATCAAGGTCGTTTGGGATTGTAACGGCGATGAGCAAACGACTTGGGAAAAAGAAGCAAAGATGAGTACAAAGTTCCCTAAATGGTTTGAGAAGCTTCCGGAAGAGGAGCCGGATTCGAGGACGAATCCAAACTAAGTGGGGGAGAGTTGTAGCATCCGTAACTAGTAATTATGATTTGGGTCGTTGTATATAAGTTTGGTACGATGGAGGTTCGTCATTTTGGTACGTAAGAACAGGACCGAGGTACGATCGTGGTATGTCCGCGGTACGTACGTAGTACGTACGTGGTACGAGGGTGGTACCATACCGTGGTACGTGTTAGCGCGTACGTGAGGTTAAGGGTCGTGACCAAGGGAAATTGTGGAAAAACGGCTAAGTGTTGAGAATGGGCCGTGGGCCTTGAGTTTGGCCGAAGAAAAATTGGAGTTTTCCTAGTCGGAATAGGATTTCTCGAGTTTGGCCGAGCGGTTTGGGAAACTGCCGAGAGAAAAGGAAAGTTTGATCGGTTAGCCGAGAGAAACTTAAAACAAACCGATTCTAGCCGAGAGAAAAGGGAAAACACGCTAGGATAGGCGGTTTATCCCTAGGGTTTCGCGTATATAAGGAGTTTTATGCGATTTTTCTCGGGCAGCCGCGCATTACTCGAGAGAAAAAGAGTTTTTCCCGAGAGATTGTGAGATCATCGAGAGATCAAGTTTTCCGTGAGAGTTCTGCGAATTCTGATCGAGAGATTCGATTGAGGATAGGCGTTTTACCGAGGAAGGATCGAAGTTATCCGAAGGTTTTCGGATTGGATCGAGAGATAGTCGAGAGCACTTGATTCCGGCCGTTAGCTTCGGTAAGTGCTCGGATATCTTTGTTTGTGTTAGGATTTTGTCGAGAGTTGTTCGACTAATCCGTGTGTTTTGGTCTGTTTCCGAGGGGATTCAGAGTTTGGTTCGAGGAAAAGTGTTCGGATCGTGAGATAGCCGATAGGGGATTGGATCTCGCGGTACGAGTCGTAGCGATAGCCGAGGGAGCACGTTGGTGTCCGACTATCTTTGTTTTTGTTCGAGTTATCACCGAGTTTCCTTCGACTAAAACCGTTCGTTTGATTGTCTAAGGTGAGTGCGTGACTGTGGCTAGCATCTATGGATTGAAAGATTGCTAGGGATTTTGATATGTATTGATCGCTTGTGTAAGTAGGGTTTTATGCTTAGCAAGGTCAATGTTTATGTGATTGTGTTGCGGTTTGGTGACCGTGAGATTATGTGATTGTTTAGCTAGCTTGTGGCCGAGGCAGGATCGTTTTCTCTGGGTTAGGTGATGTGTGATTCACGCTAAGGAGGAAACCGAGTCCATAAGACTAGAGGGTCAGAGTTAGGCTAGATGGTCATGCGTATTGGTTGATTGATTGCTTGCTTGCTAAGTGTGTTGATATCGTGTTAGAATTGTTAGCATGAAAGCGTGATTATTTGCTGGCTAAGGTGTTACGGGATGACCGTATTCACTAAGCATTTATGGTAATGCTTATGCCTCTCTTATGTGTTGAGTGTGCAGGTAAAGATGTTGTCCAGGACCGTTAGTTCTGAAGGCGGACTCGAAGGCAGTGAAGAAAGGAGTGGATTTAGGATTGGGTTTGGGGGTTTTAAACGTTTAAGTGTTGTTTTGGTTATTGGCTTTGGTGTTATTTCATACTTAATCGAATTTGGCTAAGTTAGTCTTGGATTTATTTTATGAACCTCGTTTGTACTTTGGAATTTGAAAGAATTATGCAATGAGAATGGCTGTTTTGAGAATCGAATTGTTATTTAAGTTAATGAGAAAAGTTTGAAATTCCGCATAAGTGTGTAAGTTGGCCGTAGGTTGTTAGGACGGACTGGCCGCGGTATGATTACCGGGTCGGGTCGCCTCAGTTTGGTATCAGAGCATGGTCGATTCTAGGACAGTTCATTAGCATAGTTGGGGTTAGATAAATCCACCTTTCACTGCCGAGTCTCGCGGTTTGTTGTTGTTTGAGTTGGGAACTCTTAGTTGCGGTTAGCTACGGGCTAACCGATAGTTGTCTTGTCTAGCAGATGGCTCCGAGAAGGACTAGGGCTGCAAGGTTGAATGGTGTTGCGAACTCGGGGAGTTCTAGATCTGAGAATGCGGTTGGGAACCAACATGAGGTCGAGGCTGCTGTTGCGGCTGAGGCTGCTGCGGCTGCGGCTGCGAATGCTGCGGCTGCTGCTGCTGCGGACGCGGCTGCTGCGAATGCGGCTGCGGGTGGAGTTGAGAACGTGGCTGGGAATGCTGCGGGAGCTGTTCCAGATAGGCTGGAGGCCGTGCTGGGATTACTAGCTCAAGTGTTGGAGCGGTTGCCAGTGGCTGCGCCTGTACCGGGAGTGGTACCGGCCGTGGCACCACCAGTGGTTGTGCCAGACGTTGGGAACGTGGTTGTAGAGGAAGCGGGTCAGGCCGTGGTGATTCCGTCTTACCTCAAAGTGTTGGATCATATGGCGAGGTTGGGAACCAAGTTCTTCGCGGGAGGAACTGCGCCTATCGAGGCCGACGAGTGGAGGATGAGGCTTGAGAGGAACTTCGAGTCTATCCGATGTCCGGAAGAGTACAAGCGAGACATAGCTGTGCATTACCTGGAGGGTACTGCACATACGTGGTGGAAAGGGATCACAGGACGTTTGGTGAACCCGAATTGTTCGTATGAGACGTTCACGGCTATGTTTCAAAGCAAGTACTTTCCGCAGGAGGCGTACAATCAGTTGGAGGCCGAGTTCTTGTACTTGCGCCAAGGGACCAAGACGGTTCGGCAGTACGAGACTGAGTTTAACCAGTTACGCAAGTATGTGGGACGTGACCATGATACCGAGGAGAAGCTGATCCGAAGGTTCATGAGTGGACTAAGGGTCGAGCTGCGTAACGGGTGTTTGGTGCGTGACTTTGCAACGGTCACGGAGCTGGTTGAGAAAGCAGCGTTGCTGGAGTCTGGACAGGCAGAGGAAGCTTTGTCTAAGGCTGGAACGGTGGTGGTAGCGGCCAAGAGTGGTCAAGCGTCCGGGGGACAGAACCGCAAGTTTGGAAAGAATGTTCCAGCCAAGTCAAGTGGAAACCGCAGCGTGTGTGGTACTTGCGGCAAGATGCATATGGGCGTGTGTAAGCGTACGTTTGGCTCGTGCTTTCGTTGTGGTAGTCCGGACCACAAGATCGCGGAGTGTCCTGAGCCAGAGACGAGGATGGTGAGAGTGTCGGACGGAGGAAGCGCGGGTGTGGTGTGCTTCGGCTGTGGAGAGCCGGGACACTACAAGCGTGATTGTCCAAAGGCAGGAGCGGCTGGGCAAGCGGCTAATCAGCTTAAGCGTGCAGGAGAGGCGCTGGCGCCACCAGCTAAGAGGCCGAACGTTACACCAAGGGTGTATGCCACGACCGCGGAAGGGACTGGAGATCCGACCACTTCTCGACCGATCACCGGTAAGTTTTAGTACTTACGGTTTTTCTTGAGTTTTGTGTGTTGCGTGTTTGGATAAGCGTCTTAGCATTCTAGGGGTTGAATGTAGGGACCTTATTAATGGGTGAGGTGGAAACCCATGTTCTATTCGACTCCGGAGCGAGTCATTGTTTTGTTAACCCAGGAATGATTGGAAAAGGAGGATTCCAAAAGGAACCCGGAGAAGAATTCGGACTAGTGAGAGCGGCTGGAGGCCAAGTGATGTTCTCACTAGGGACGGTCCGAAACGTGTCAGTCTGGATTGGCGAAGTGGATATGCCAGCAGACTTAGTGATTTGTGAGGTCAAGTCTTACGATGTCATCCTAGGAATGGATTGGCTCGGTAAGCACAAAGCGCATTTGGATTGTCACCGAGGAAGGGTGAAGTTCGAAAGGGATGGAGAAGTTCTAGTTTACCAAGGAGTTAGACCGACTTCTGGTAGCTTGGTTGTGTCGGCAATACAAGCAGAGAAGATGCTGGAGAAGGGATGTGAGGCATATCTAGCGACGATATCTACGGAAGAGGTTGGGCCAGACGTGGAGTTAGGAGACATTCCAGTGGTACAAGAGTTTGAGGACGTTTTTCAAGCTTTGTCCGGGATGCCACCAGCTCGTTCAGATCCGTTCACGATTGAACTTGAGCCGGGAACTGCTCCAGTGTCTAAGGCACCTTACCGTATGGCTCCGGCCGAGATGGCTGAACTGAAGAAGCAACTGGCTGATCTTTTGGACAAGGGATTTGTAAGGCCAAGCAGTTCACCATGGGGCGCACCAGTTCTGTTCGTAAAGAAGAAGGATGGGAGCTTCAGGCTTTGCATCGATTACCGAGGGTTGAACCGTGTTACGGTGAAGAACAAGTATCCACTTCCAAGGATAGACGAGTTGTTGGACCAGCTCAGGGGTGCTACTTGGTTCTCGAAGATTGATTTGGCTTCTGGGTACCATCAGATACCAATAGACGAACCGGACGTGAGGAAGACTGCCTTTCGGACAAGGTATGGTCATTACGAGTTCGTGGTCATGCCGTTTGGTTTGACGAATGCGCCAGCTGCATTCATGAAGTTGATGAATGGCGTGTTCCGAGAGTACTTGGATGAGTTTGTGATTATTTTCATAGACGATATCCTAGTATACTCGAAGAGTCCGGAAGAACATGAGAAGCATTTGAGGATTGTTCTAGGGAAGTTGCGTGAGCAGAAGTTGTTTGCCAAGCTGAGCAAGTGTAGCTTTTGGCAGCGGCACATCGGGTTCTTGGGTCACATTGTTTCGGACAAGGGAGTGTCCGTGGATCCTGAAAAGATCAAGTCCATTGCGGAATGGCCAAGACCTGAGAATGCCACAGAAATAAGAAGTTTTCTAGGATTGGCTGGCTACTACAGGCGTTTTGTAAAAGGCTTTGCAAGTATGGCTCAGCCGATGACGCGTCTGACTGGTAAGGATGTTGAGTTCGTGTGGACAGCCGAGTGTGAAGAGTGTTTCTTGAAGTTGAAAGGAATGCTCACAAGTGCACCAGTGTTGGCTCTACCTGAGCCGGACGAGCCGTATGTGGTGTACACGGACGCTTGTGGGAAGGGACTAGGTTGTGTCCTAATGCAGCACGGGAATGTGATTGCATACGCGTCAAGACAGCTAAGGAAGCATGAGGTGAATTATCCTACACATGACTTGGAGATGGCGGCCGTGGTCTTTGCGTTAAAGATATGGCGATCTTACTTGTATGGTGGGAAGGTCCAAGTGTTCACGGATCATAAGAGTTTGAAGTACATTTTCACTCAACCTGAGTTGAATTTGAGGCAACGAAGATGGATGGAGTTAGTCGCAGACTATGACCTGGAGATAGCTTATCATCCGGGAAAGGCTAATCTCGTTGCTGATGCACTAAGCCGGAGAAGGGCTAGTGTATCATCTGCTAAGGACGTGGAGGGAGTTGTGAATCTCCTAAGGACGTTAAGGTTGAACGTTCTGACCGAGGATACAGAACCATTGGGTCTGGAAGCGGCGGATCAGGCTGACTTGTTAACGAGGATCCGGCTAGCTCAAGAAGAGGATGAGAATTTGATTAAGTTGTCTAAGGCTGACAATACCGAGTATCAAACTTCAAGCAATGGGACGATTGTGTTGAATGGTCGAGTATGTGTTCCTAGCGTGAAAGAGTTAAAGGAAGAGATCCTTAAGGAAGCACATCAGTCTAGATTTTCGGTTCATCCGGGGATGACCAAGATGTACCGCGACCTGAAAAGGTACTATCATTGGGTCGGAATGAAGCGGGACGTGGCCAAGTGGGTGGCTAGTTGTCCGACGTGCCAGTTGATTAAGGCAGAGAATCAGTTTCCGAGTGGTTTGTTGCAAACATTACCAATGCCGGAATGGAAATGGGATATGATCACAATGGACTTTGTGATGGGTTTACCGAAGACTAAGAATAAGCATGACGCGATTTGGGTCATCGTGGATCGATTGACCAAGTCTGCTCATTTCTTACCTATGAGAAAGACGGATGGAGTGCCTAAGCTAGTAGAGCTATACGTGGATGAGATCGTGAAACTGCATGGTGTGCCAGTGAGTATAGTGTCCGATCGTGATCCGAAGTTCGCTTCACGGTTCTGGAAAGAGTTTCAGAAAGAGTTTGGGACGAAGGTACACATGAGTACTGCGTATCATCCGCAAACGGATGGTCAGTCCGAAAGGACCATCAGGACATTAGAGGACATGTTGAGAGCGTGTGTTTTGGATTGGGGTGGTAACTGGGATAGTTATCTACCGTTGGCTGAGTTTGCGTATAACAACAGTTATCAAAGGAGCATTGATATGTCTCCGTATGAAGCGTTGTACGGACGACCGTGCAGGACACCGTTATGTTGGACCCAAGTGGGGGAGCGGAGTGAGTTAGGACCTGCTATAGTCGAGGAGACTACAGAAAAGATTCGGTTTCTGAAAGTTAAGCTGAAAGAGGCTCAAGACCGGCAAAAGAGTTATGCCGATAAGCGCCGTAAGGACTTAGAGTTCAGTGTGGGCGATATGGTTTATTTGAAGGCCATGACTTATAAAGGGAAAAGCCGAGCAATGTTTGATGCTAAGTTAAGTCCGAGGTACATGGGACCGTACCGAATTTTGGAAAGGATTGGACCAGTGGCGTATAAGTTGGATTTACCGCCGGAGATGAGTGCGTACCACAATGTGTTTCACGTGTCACAGCTGAGAAAGCATATGACCGAACGTGAGAACATTATATCTGAACCACCGCAGGATTTGCAAGAGGATCTGACCTTGGAAGGTAGACCGATCCGTGTGGTTGGCCGGAAGGAAAAAGTCAAGCGTGGTAAAGTGGTCAAGATGATCAAGGTCGTTTGGGATTGTAACGGCGATGAGCAAACGACTTGGGAAAAAGAAGCAAAGATGAGTACAAAGTTCCCTAAATGGTTTGAGAAGCTTCCGGAAGAGGAGCCGGATTCGAGGACGAATCCAAACTAAGTGGGGGAGAGTTGTAGCATCCGTAACTAGTAATTATGATTTGGGTCGTTGTATATAAGTTTGGTACGATGGAGGTTCGTCATTTTGGTACGTAAGAACAGGACCGAGGTACGATCGTGGTATGTCCGCGGTACGTACGTAGTACGTACGTGGTACGAGGGTGGTACCATACCGTGGTACGTGTTAGCGCGTACGTGAGGTTAAGGGTCGTGACCAAGGGAAATTGTGGAAAAACGGCTAAGTGTTGAGAATGGGCCGTGGGCCTTGAGTTTGGCCGAAGAAAAATTGGAGTTTTCCTAGTCGGAATAGGATTTCTCGAGTTTGGCCGAGCGGTTTGGGAAACTGCCGAGAGAAAAGGAAAGTTTGATCGGTTAGCCGAGAGAAACTTAAAACAAACCGATTCTAGCCGAGAGAAAAGGGAAAACACGCTAGGATAGGCGGTTTATCCCTAGGGTTTCGCGTATATAAGGAGTTTTATGCGATTTTTCTCGGGCAGCCGCGCATTACTCGAGAGAAAAAGAGTTTTTCCCGAGAGATTGTGAGATCATCGAGAGATCAAGTTTTCCGTGAGAGTTCTGCGAATTCTGATCGAGAGATTCGATTGAGGATAGGCGTTTTACCGAGGAAGGATCGAAGTTATCCGAAGGTTTTCGGATTGGATCGAGAGATAGTCGAGAGCACTTGATTCCGGCCGTTAGCTTCGGTAAGTGCTCGGATATCTTTGTTTGTGTTAGGATTTTGTCGAGAGTTGTTCGACTAATCCGTGTGTTTTGGTCTGTTTCCGAGGGGATTCAGAGTTTGGTTCGAGGAAAAGTGTTCGGATCGTGAGATAGCCGATAGGGGATTGGATCTCGCGGTACGAGTCGTAGCGATAGCCGAGGGAGCACGTTGGTGTCCGACTATCTTTGTTTTTGTTCGAGTTATCACCGAGTTTCCTTCGACTAAAACCGTTCGTTTGATTGTCTAAGGTGAGTGCGTGACTGTGGCTAGCATCTATGGATTGAAAGATTGCTAGGGATTTTGATATGTATTGATCGCTTGTGTAAGTAGGGTTTTATGCTTAGCAAGGTCAATGTTTATGTGATTGTGTTGCGGTTTGGTGACCGTGAGATTATGTGATTGTTTAGCTAGCTTGTGGCCGAGGCAGGATCGTTTTCTCTGGGTTAGGTGATGTGTGATTCACGCTAAGGAGGAAACCGAGTCCATAAGACTAGAGGGTCAGAGTTAGGCTAGATGGTCATGCGTATTGGTTGATTGATTGCTTGCTTGCTAAGTGTGTTGATATCGTGTTAGAATTGTTAGCATGAAAGCGTGATTATTTGCTGGCTAAGGTGTTACGGGATGACCGTATTCACTAAGCATTTATGGTAATGCTTATGCCTCTCTTATGTGTTGAGTGTGCAGGTAAAGATGTTGTCCAGGACCGTTAGTTCTGAAGGCGGACTCGAAGGCAGTGAAGAAAGGAGTGGATTTAGGATTGGGTTTGGGGGTTTTAAACGTTTAAGTGTTGTTTTGGTTATTGGCTTTGGTGTTATTTCATACTTAATCGAATTTGGCTAAGTTAGTCTTGGATTTATTTTATGAACCTCGTTTGTACTTTGGAATTTGAAAGAATTATGCAATGAGAATGGCTGTTTTGAGAATCGAATTGTTATTTAAGTTAATGAGAAAAGTTTGAAATTCCGCATAAGTGTGTAAGTTGGCCGTAGGTTGTTAGGACGGACTGGCCGCGGTATGATTACCGGGTCGGGTCGCCTCAGTTTGGTATCAGAGCATGGTCGATTCTAGGACAGTTCATTAGCATAGTTGGGGTTAGATAAATCCACCTTTCACTGCCGAGTCTCGCGGTTTGTTGTTGTTTGAGTTGGGAACTCTTAGTTGCGGTTAGCTACGGGCTAACCGATAGTTGTCTTGTCTAGCAGATGGCTCCGAGAAGGACTAGGGCTGCAAGGTTGAATGGTGTTGCGAACTCGGGGAGTTCTAGATCTGAGAATGCGGTTGGGAACCAACATGAGGTCGAGGCTGCTGTTGCGGCTGAGGCTGCTGCGGCTGCGGCTGCGAATGCTGCGGCTGCTGCTGCTGCGGACGCGGCTGCTGCGAATGCGGCTGCGGGTGGAGTTGAGAACGTGGCTGGGAATGCTGCGGGAGCTGTTCCAGATAGGCTGGAGGCCGTGCTGGGATTACTAGCTCAAGTGTTGGAGCGGTTGCCAGTGGCTGCGCCTGTACCGGGAGTGGTACCGGCCGTGGCACCACCAGTGGTTGTGCCAGACGTTGGGAACGTGGTTGTAGAGGAAGCGGGTCAGGCCGTGGTGATTCCGTCTTACCTCAAAGTGTTGGATCATATGGCGAGGTTGGGAACCAAGTTCTTCGCGGGAGGAACTGCGCCTATCGAGGCCGACGAGTGGAGGATGAGGCTTGAGAGGAACTTCGAGTCTATCCGATGTCCGGAAGAGTACAAGCGAGACATAGCTGTGCATTACCTGGAGGGTACTGCACATACGTGGTGGAAAGGGATCACAGGACGTTTGGTGAACCCGAATTGTTCGTATGAGACGTTCACGGCTATGTTTCAAAGCAAGTACTTTCCGCAGGAGGCGTACAATCAGTTGGAGGCCGAGTTCTTGTACTTGCGCCAAGGGACCAAGACGGTTCGGCAGTACGAGACTGAGTTTAACCAGTTACGCAAGTATGTGGGACGTGACCATGATACCGAGGAGAAGCTGATCCGAAGGTTCATGAGTGGACTAAGGGTCGAGCTGCGTAACGGGTGTTTGGTGCGTGACTTTGCAACGGTCACGGAGCTGGTTGAGAAAGCAGCGTTGCTGGAGTCTGGACAGGCAGAGGAAGCTTTGTCTAAGGCTGGAACGGTGGTGGTAGCGGCCAAGAGTGGTCAAGCGTCCGGGGGACAGAACCGCAAGTTTGGAAAGAATGTTCCAGCCAAGTCAAGTGGAAACCGCAGCGTGTGTGGTACTTGCGGCAAGATGCATATGGGCGTGTGTAAGCGTACGTTTGGCTCGTGCTTTCGTTGTGGTAGTCCGGACCACAAGATCGCGGAGTGTCCTGAGCCAGAGACGAGGATGGTGAGAGTGTCGGACGGAGGAAGCGCGGGTGTGGTGTGCTTCGGCTGTGGAGAGCCGGGACACTACAAGCGTGATTGTCCAAAGGCAGGAGCGGCTGGGCAAGCGGCTAATCAGCTTAAGCGTGCAGGAGAGGCGCTGGCGCCACCAGCTAAGAGGCCGAACGTTACACCAAGGGTGTATGCCACGACCGCGGAAGGGACTGGAGATCCGACCACTTCTCGACCGATCACCGGTAAGTTTTAGTACTTACGGTTTTTCTTGAGTTTTGTGTGTTGCGTGTTTGGATAAGCGTCTTAGCATTCTAGGGGTTGAATGTAGGGACCTTATTAATGGGTGAGGTGGAAACCCATGTTCTATTCGACTCCGGAGCGAGTCATTGTTTTGTTAACCCAGGAATGATTGGAAAAGGAGGATTCCAAAAGGAACCCGGAGAAGAATTCGGACTAGTGAGAGCGGCTGGAGGCCAAGTGATGTTCTCACTAGGGACGGTCCGAAACGTGTCAGTCTGGATTGGCGAAGTGGATATGCCAGCAGACTTAGTGATTTGTGAGGTCAAGTCTTACGATGTCATCCTAGGAATGGATTGGCTCGGTAAGCACAAAGCGCATTTGGATTGTCACCGAGGAAGGGTGAAGTTCGAAAGGGATGGAGAAGTTCTAGTTTACCAAGGAGTTAGACCGACTTCTGGTAGCTTGGTTGTGTCGGCAATACAAGCAGAGAAGATGCTGGAGAAGGGATGTGAGGCATATCTAGCGACGATATCTACGGAAGAGGTTGGGCCAGACGTGGAGTTAGGAGACATTCCAGTGGTACAAGAGTTTGAGGACGTTTTTCAAGCTTTGTCCGGGATGCCACCAGCTCGTTCAGATCCGTTCACGATTGAACTTGAGCCGGGAACTGCTCCAGTGTCTAAGGCACCTTACCGTATGGCTCCGGCCGAGATGGCTGAACTGAAGAAGCAACTGGCTGATCTTTTGGACAAGGGATTTGTAAGGCCAAGCAGTTCACCATGGGGCGCACCAGTTCTGTTCGTAAAGAAGAAGGATGGGAGCTTCAGGCTTTGCATCGATTACCGAGGGTTGAACCGTGTTACGGTGAAGAACAAGTATCCACTTCCAAGGATAGACGAGTTGTTGGACCAGCTCAGGGGTGCTACTTGGTTCTCGAAGATTGATTTGGCTTCTGGGTACCATCAGATACCAATAGACGAACCGGACGTGAGGAAGACTGCCTTTCGGACAAGGTATGGTCATTACGAGTTCGTGGTCATGCCGTTTGGTTTGACGAATGCGCCAGCTGCATTCATGAAGTTGATGAATGGCGTGTTCCGAGAGTACTTGGATGAGTTTGTGATTATTTTCATAGACGATATCCTAGTATACTCGAAGAGTCCGGAAGAACATGAGAAGCATTTGAGGATTGTTCTAGGGAAGTTGCGTGAGCAGAAGTTGTTTGCCAAGCTGAGCAAGTGTAGCTTTTGGCAGCGGCACATCGGGTTCTTGGGTCACATTGTTTCGGACAAGGGAGTGTCCGTGGATCCTGAAAAGATCAAGTCCATTGCGGAATGGCCAAGACCTGAGAATGCCACAGAAATAAGAAGTTTTCTAGGATTGGCTGGCTACTACAGGCGTTTTGTAAAAGGCTTTGCAAGTATGGCTCAGCCGATGACGCGTCTGACTGGTAAGGATGTTGAGTTCGTGTGGACAGCCGAGTGTGAAGAGTGTTTCTTGAAGTTGAAAGGAATGCTCACAAGTGCACCAGTGTTGGCTCTACCTGAGCCGGACGAGCCGTATGTGGTGTACACGGACGCTTGTGGGAAGGGACTAGGTTGTGTCCTAATGCAGCACGGGAATGTGATTGCATACGCGTCAAGACAGCTAAGGAAGCATGAGGTGAATTATCCTACACATGACTTGGAGATGGCGGCCGTGGTCTTTGCGTTAAAGATATGGCGATCTTACTTGTATGGTGGGAAGGTCCAAGTGTTCACGGATCATAAGAGTTTGAAGTACATTTTCACTCAACCTGAGTTGAATTTGAGGCAACGAAGATGGATGGAGTTAGTCGCAGACTATGACCTGGAGATAGCTTATCATCCGGGAAAGGCTAATCTCGTTGCTGATGCACTAAGCCGGAGAAGGGCTAGTGTATCATCTGCTAAGGACGTGGAGGGAGTTGTGAATCTCCTAAGGACGTTAAGGTTGAACGTTCTGACCGAGGATACAGAACCATTGGGTCTGGAAGCGGCGGATCAGGCTGACTTGTTAACGAGGATCCGGCTAGCTCAAGAAGAGGATGAGAATTTGATTAAGTTGTCTAAGGCTGACAATACCGAGTATCAAACTTCAAGCAATGGGACGATTGTGTTGAATGGTCGAGTATGTGTTCCTAGCGTGAAAGAGTTAAAGGAAGAGATCCTTAAGGAAGCACATCAGTCTAGATTTTCGGTTCATCCGGGGATGACCAAGATGTACCGCGACCTGAAAAGGTACTATCATTGGGTCGGAATGAAGCGGGACGTGGCCAAGTGGGTGGCTAGTTGTCCGACGTGCCAGTTGATTAAGGCAGAGAATCAGTTTCCGAGTGGTTTGTTGCAAACATTACCAATGCCGGAATGGAAATGGGATATGATCACAATGGACTTTGTGATGGGTTTACCGAAGACTAAGAATAAGCATGACGCGATTTGGGTCATCGTGGATCGATTGACCAAGTCTGCTCATTTCTTACCTATGAGAAAGACGGATGGAGTGCCTAAGCTAGTAGAGCTATACGTGGATGAGATCGTGAAACTGCATGGTGTGCCAGTGAGTATAGTGTCCGATCGTGATCCGAAGTTCGCTTCACGGTTCTGGAAAGAGTTTCAGAAAGAGTTTGGGACGAAGGTACACATGAGTACTGCGTATCATCCGCAAACGGATGGTCAGTCCGAAAGGACCATCAGGACATTAGAGGACATGTTGAGAGCGTGTGTTTTGGATTGGGGTGGTAACTGGGATAGTTATCTACCGTTGGCTGAGTTTGCGTATAACAACAGTTATCAAAGGAGCATTGATATGTCTCCGTATGAAGCGTTGTACGGACGACCGTGCAGGACACCGTTATGTTGGACCCAAGTGGGGGAGCGGAGTGAGTTAGGACCTGCTATAGTCGAGGAGACTACAGAAAAGATTCGGTTTCTGAAAGTTAAGCTGAAAGAGGCTCAAGACCGGCAAAAGAGTTATGCCGATAAGCGCCGTAAGGACTTAGAGTTCAGTGTGGGCGATATGGTTTATTTGAAGGCCATGACTTATAAAGGGAAAAGCCGAGCAATGTTTGATGCTAAGTTAAGTCCGAGGTACATGGGACCGTACCGAATTTTGGAAAGGATTGGACCAGTGGCGTATAAGTTGGATTTACCGCCGGAGATGAGTGCGTACCACAATGTGTTTCACGTGTCACAGCTGAGAAAGCATATGACCGAACGTGAGAACATTATATCTGAACCACCGCAGGATTTGCAAGAGGATCTGACCTTGGAAGGTAGACCGATCCGTGTGGTTGGCCGGAAGGAAAAAGTCAAGCGTGGTAAAGTGGTCAAGATGATCAAGGTCGTTTGGGATTGTAACGGCGATGAGCAAACGACTTGGGAAAAAGAAGCAAAGATGAGTACAAAGTTCCCTAAATGGTTTGAGAAGCTTCCGGAAGAGGAGCCGGATTCGAGGACGAATCCAAACTAAGTGGGGGAGAGTTGTAGCATCCGTAACTAGTAATTATGATTTGGGTCGTTGTATATAAGTTTGGTACGATGGAGGTTCGTCATTTTGGTACGTAAGAACAGGACCGAGGTACGATCGTGGTATGTCCGCGGTACGTACGTAGTACGTACGTGGTACGAGGGTGGTACCATACCGTGGTACGTGTTAGCGCGTACGTGAGGTTAAGGGTCGTGACCAAGGGAAATTGTGGAAAAACGGCTAAGTGTTGAGAATGGGCCGTGGGCCTTGAGTTTGGCCGAAGAAAAATTGGAGTTTTCCTAGTCGGAATAGGATTTCTCGAGTTTGGCCGAGCGGTTTGGGAAACTGCCGAGAGAAAAGGAAAGTTTGATCGGTTAGCCGAGAGAAACTTAAAACAAACCGATTCTAGCCGAGAGAAAAGGGAAAACACGCTAGGATAGGCGGTTTATCCCTAGGGTTTCGCGTATATAAGGAGTTTTATGCGATTTTTCTCGGGCAGCCGCGCATTACTCGAGAGAAAAAGAGTTTTTCCCGAGAGATTGTGAGATCATCGAGAGATCAAGTTTTCCGTGAGAGTTCTGCGAATTCTGATCGAGAGATTCGATTGAGGATAGGCGTTTTACCGAGGAAGGATCGAAGTTATCCGAAGGTTTTCGGATTGGATCGAGAGATAGTCGAGAGCACTTGATTCCGGCCGTTAGCTTCGGTAAGTGCTCGGATATCTTTGTTTGTGTTAGGATTTTGTCGAGAGTTGTTCGACTAATCCGTGTGTTTTGGTCTGTTTCCGAGGGGATTCAGAGTTTGGTTCGAGGAAAAGTGTTCGGATCGTGAGATAGCCGATAGGGGATTGGATCTCGCGGTACGAGTCGTAGCGATAGCCGAGGGAGCACGTTGGTGTCCGACTATCTTTGTTTTTGTTCGAGTTATCACCGAGTTTCCTTCGACTAAAACCGTTCGTTTGATTGTCTAAGGTGAGTGCGTGACTGTGGCTAGCATCTATGGATTGAAAGATTGCTAGGGATTTTGATATGTATTGATCGCTTGTGTAAGTAGGGTTTTATGCTTAGCAAGGTCAATGTTTATGTGATTGTGTTGCGGTTTGGTGACCGTGAGATTATGTGATTGTTTAGCTAGCTTGTGGCCGAGGCAGGATCGTTTTCTCTGGGTTAGGTGATGTGTGATTCACGCTAAGGAGGAAACCGAGTCCATAAGACTAGAGGGTCAGAGTTAGGCTAGATGGTCATGCGTATTGGTTGATTGATTGCTTGCTTGCTAAGTGTGTTGATATCGTGTTAGAATTGTTAGCATGAAAGCGTGATTATTTGCTGGCTAAGGTGTTACGGGATGACCGTATTCACTAAGCATTTATGGTAATGCTTATGCCTCTCTTATGTGTTGAGTGTGCAGGTAAAGATGTTGTCCAGGACCGTTAGTTCTGAAGGCGGACTCGAAGGCAGTGAAGAAAGGAGTGGATTTAGGATTGGGTTTGGGGGTTTTAAACGTTTAAGTGTTGTTTTGGTTATTGGCTTTGGTGTTATTTCATACTTAATCGAATTTGGCTAAGTTAGTCTTGGATTTATTTTATGAACCTCGTTTGTACTTTGGAATTTGAAAGAATTATGCAATGAGAATGGCTGTTTTGAGAATCGAATTGTTATTTAAGTTAATGAGAAAAGTTTGAAATTCCGCATAAGTGTGTAAGTTGGCCGTAGGTTGTTAGGACGGACTGGCCGCGGTATGATTACCGGGTCGGGTCGCCTCAGTTTGGTATCAGAGCATGGTCGATTCTAGGACAGTTCATTAGCATAGTTGGGGTTAGATAAATCCACCTTTCACTGCCGAGTCTCGCGGTTTGTTGTTGTTTGAGTTGGGAACTCTTAGTTGCGGTTAGCTACGGGCTAACCGATAGTTGTCTTGTCTAGCAGATGGCTCCGAGAAGGACTAGGGCTGCAAGGTTGAATGGTGTTGCGAACTCGGGGAGTTCTAGATCTGAGAATGCGGTTGGGAACCAACATGAGGTCGAGGCTGCTGTTGCGGCTGAGGCTGCTGCGGCTGCGGCTGCGAATGCTGCGGCTGCTGCTGCTGCGGACGCGGCTGCTGCGAATGCGGCTGCGGGTGGAGTTGAGAACGTGGCTGGGAATGCTGCGGGAGCTGTTCCAGATAGGCTGGAGGCCGTGCTGGGATTACTAGCTCAAGTGTTGGAGCGGTTGCCAGTGGCTGCGCCTGTACCGGGAGTGGTACCGGCCGTGGCACCACCAGTGGTTGTGCCAGACGTTGGGAACGTGGTTGTAGAGGAAGCGGGTCAGGCCGTGGTGATTCCGTCTTACCTCAAAGTGTTGGATCATATGGCGAGGTTGGGAACCAAGTTCTTCGCGGGAGGAACTGCGCCTATCGAGGCCGACGAGTGGAGGATGAGGCTTGAGAGGAACTTCGAGTCTATCCGATGTCCGGAAGAGTACAAGCGAGACATAGCTGTGCATTACCTGGAGGGTACTGCACATACGTGGTGGAAAGGGATCACAGGACGTTTGGTGAACCCGAATTGTTCGTATGAGACGTTCACGGCTATGTTTCAAAGCAAGTACTTTCCGCAGGAGGCGTACAATCAGTTGGAGGCCGAGTTCTTGTACTTGCGCCAAGGGACCAAGACGGTTCGGCAGTACGAGACTGAGTTTAACCAGTTACGCAAGTATGTGGGACGTGACCATGATACCGAGGAGAAGCTGATCCGAAGGTTCATGAGTGGACTAAGGGTCGAGCTGCGTAACGGGTGTTTGGTGCGTGACTTTGCAACGGTCACGGAGCTGGTTGAGAAAGCAGCGTTGCTGGAGTCTGGACAGGCAGAGGAAGCTTTGTCTAAGGCTGGAACGGTGGTGGTAGCGGCCAAGAGTGGTCAAGCGTCCGGGGGACAGAACCGCAAGTTTGGAAAGAATGTTCCAGCCAAGTCAAGTGGAAACCGCAGCGTGTGTGGTACTTGCGGCAAGATGCATATGGGCGTGTGTAAGCGTACGTTTGGCTCGTGCTTTCGTTGTGGTAGTCCGGACCACAAGATCGCGGAGTGTCCTGAGCCAGAGACGAGGATGGTGAGAGTGTCGGACGGAGGAAGCGCGGGTGTGGTGTGCTTCGGCTGTGGAGAGCCGGGACACTACAAGCGTGATTGTCCAAAGGCAGGAGCGGCTGGGCAAGCGGCTAATCAGCTTAAGCGTGCAGGAGAGGCGC
The DNA here is from genome assembly GCA_020283515.1 of Alliaria petiolata. Lineage (NCBI taxonomy): Eukaryota > Viridiplantae > Streptophyta > Magnoliopsida > Brassicales > Brassicaceae > Alliaria > Alliaria petiolata. The sequence goes on from JAHZTW010000001.1 coordinate 392,495,164, forward strand.
TGGCGCCACCAGCTAAGAGGCCGAACGTTACACCAAGGGTGTATGCCACGACCGCGGAAGGGACTGGAGATCCGACCACTTCTCGACCGATCACCGGTAAGTTTTAGTACTTACGGTTTTTCTTGAGTTTTGTGTGTTGCGTGTTTGGATAAGCGTCTTAGCATTCTAGGGGTTGAATGTAGGGACCTTATTAATGGGTGAGGTGGAAACCCATGTTCTATTCGACTCCGGAGCGAGTCATTGTTTTGTTAACCCAGGAATGATTGGAAAAGGAGGATTCCAAAAGGAACCCGGAGAAGAATTCGGACTAGTGAGAGCGGCTGGAGGCCAAGTGATGTTCTCACTAGGGACGGTCCGAAACGTGTCAGTCTGGATTGGCGAAGTGGATATGCCAGCAGACTTAGTGATTTGTGAGGTCAAGTCTTACGATGTCATCCTAGGAATGGATTGGCTCGGTAAGCACAAAGCGCATTTGGATTGTCACCGAGGAAGGGTGAAGTTCGAAAGGGATGGAGAAGTTCTAGTTTACCAAGGAGTTAGACCGACTTCTGGTAGCTTGGTTGTGTCGGCAATACAAGCAGAGAAGATGCTGGAGAAGGGATGTGAGGCATATCTAGCGACGATATCTACGGAAGAGGTTGGGCCAGACGTGGAGTTAGGAGACATTCCAGTGGTACAAGAGTTTGAGGACGTTTTTCAAGCTTTGTCCGGGATGCCACCAGCTCGTTCAGATCCGTTCACGATTGAACTTGAGCCGGGAACTGCTCCAGTGTCTAAGGCACCTTACCGTATGGCTCCGGCCGAGATGGCTGAACTGAAGAAGCAACTGGCTGATCTTTTGGACAAGGGATTTGTAAGGCCAAGCAGTTCACCATGGGGCGCACCAGTTCTGTTCGTAAAGAAGAAGGATGGGAGCTTCAGGCTTTGCATCGATTACCGAGGGTTGAACCGTGTTACGGTGAAGAACAAGTATCCACTTCCAAGGATAGACGAGTTGTTGGACCAGCTCAGGGGTGCTACTTGGTTCTCGAAGATTGATTTGGCTTCTGGGTACCATCAGATACCAATAGACGAACCGGACGTGAGGAAGACTGCCTTTCGGACAAGGTATGGTCATTACGAGTTCGTGGTCATGCCGTTTGGTTTGACGAATGCGCCAGCTGCATTCATGAAGTTGATGAATGGCGTGTTCCGAGAGTACTTGGATGAGTTTGTGATTATTTTCATAGACGATATCCTAGTATACTCGAAGAGTCCGGAAGAACATGAGAAGCATTTGAGGATTGTTCTAGGGAAGTTGCGTGAGCAGAAGTTGTTTGCCAAGCTGAGCAAGTGTAGCTTTTGGCAGCGGCACATCGGGTTCTTGGGTCACATTGTTTCGGACAAGGGAGTGTCCGTGGATCCTGAAAAGATCAAGTCCATTGCGGAATGGCCAAGACCTGAGAATGCCACAGAAATAAGAAGTTTTCTAGGATTGGCTGGCTACTACAGGCGTTTTGTAAAAGGCTTTGCAAGTATGGCTCAGCCGATGACGCGTCTGACTGGTAAGGATGTTGAGTTCGTGTGGACAGCCGAGTGTGAAGAGTGTTTCTTGAAGTTGAAAGGAATGCTCACAAGTGCACCAGTGTTGGCTCTACCTGAGCCGGACGAGCCGTATGTGGTGTACACGGACGCTTGTGGGAAGGGACTAGGTTGTGTCCTAATGCAGCACGGGAATGTGATTGCATACGCGTCAAGACAGCTAAGGAAGCATGAGGTGAATTATCCTACACATGACTTGGAGATGGCGGCCGTGGTCTTTGCGTTAAAGATATGGCGATCTTACTTGTATGGTGGGAAGGTCCAAGTGTTCACGGATCATAAGAGTTTGAAGTACATTTTCACTCAACCTGAGTTGAATTTGAGGCAACGAAGATGGATGGAGTTAGTCGCAGACTATGACCTGGAGATAGCTTATCATCCGGGAAAGGCTAATCTCGTTGCTGATGCACTAAGCCGGAGAAGGGCTAGTGTATCATCTGCTAAGGACGTGGAGGGAGTTGTGAATCTCCTAAGGACGTTAAGGTTGAACGTTCTGACCGAGGATACAGAACCATTGGGTCTGGAAGCGGCGGATCAGGCTGACTTGTTAACGAGGATCCGGCTAGCTCAAGAAGAGGATGAGAATTTGATTAAGTTGTCTAAGGCTGACAATACCGAGTATCAAACTTCAAGCAATGGGACGATTGTGTTGAATGGTCGAGTATGTGTTCCTAGCGTGAAAGAGTTAAAGGAAGAGATCCTTAAGGAAGCACATCAGTCTAGATTTTCGGTTCATCCGGGGATGACCAAGATGTACCGCGACCTGAAAAGGTACTATCATTGGGTCGGGATGAAGCGGGACGTGGCCAAGTGGGTGGCTAGTTGTCCGACGTGCCAGTTGATTAAGGCAGAGAATCAGTTTCCGAGTGGTTTGTTGCAAACATTACCAATGCCGGAATGGAAATGGGATATGATCACAATGGACTTTGTGATGGGTTTACCGAAGACTAAGAATAAGCATGACGCGATTTGGGTCATCGTGGATCGATTGACCAAGTCTGCTCATTTCTTACCTATGAGAAAGACGGATGGAGTGCCTAAGCTAGTAGAGCTATACGTGGATGAGATCGTGAAACTGCATGGTGTGCCAGTGAGTATAGTGTCCGATCGTGATCCGAAGTTCGCTTCACGGTTCTGGAAAGAGTTTCAGAAAGAGTTTGGGACGAAGGTACACATGAGTACTGCGTATCATCCGCAAACGGATGGTCAGTCCGAAAGGACCATCAGGACATTAGAGGACATGTTGAGAGCGTGTGTTTTGGATTGGGGTGGTAACTGGGATAGTTATCTACCGTTGGCTGAGTTTGCGTATAACAACAGTTATCAAAGGAGCATTGATATGTCTCCGTATGAAGCGTTGTACGGACGACCGTGCAGGACACCGTTATGTTGGACCCAAGTGGGGGAGCGGAGTGAGTTAGGACCTGCTATAGTCGAGGAGACTACAGAAAAGATTCGGTTTCTGAAAGTTAAGCTGAAAGAGGCTCAAGACCGGCAAAAGAGTTATGCCGATAAGCGCCGTAAGGACTTAGAGTTCAGTGTGGGCGATATGGTTTATTTGAAGGCCATGACTTATAAAGGGAAAAGCCGAGCAATGTTTGATGCTAAGTTAAGTCCGAGGTACATGGGACCGTACCGAATCTTGGAAAGGATTGGACCAGTGGCGTATAAGTTGGACTTACCGCCGGAGATGAGTGCGTACCACAATGTGTTTCACGTGTCACAGCTGAGAAAGCATATGACCGAACGTGAGAACATTATATCTGAACCACCGCAGGATTTGCAAGAGGATCTGACCTTGGAAGGTAGACCGATCCGTGTGGTTGGCCGGAAGGAAAAAGTCAAGCGTGGTAAAGTGGTCAAGATGATCAAGGTCGTTTGGGATTGTAACGGCGATGAGCAAACGACTTGGGAAAAAGAAGCAAAGATGAGTACAAAGTTCCCTAAATGGTTTGAGAAGCTTCCGGAAGAGGAGCCGGATTCGAGGACGAATCCAAACTAAGTGGGGGAGAGTTGTAGCATCCGTAACCAGTAATTATGATTTGGGTCGTTGTATATAAGTTTGGTACGATGGAGGTTCGTCATTTTGGTACGTAAGAACAGGACCGTGGTACGATCGTGGTATGTCCGCGGTACGTACGTAGTACGTACGTGGTACGAGGGTGGTACCATACCGTGGTACGTGTTAGCGCGTACGTGAGGTTAAGGGTCGTGACCAAGGGAAATTGTGGAAAAACGGCTAAGTGTTGAGAATGGGCCGTGGGCCTTGAGTTTGGCCGAAGAAAAATTGGAGTTTTCCTAGTCGGAATAGGATTTCTCGAGTTTGGCCGAGCGGTTTGGGAAACTGCCGAGAGAAAAGGAAAGTTTGATCGGTTAGCCGAGAGAAACTTAAAACAAACCGATTCTAGCCGAGAGAAAAGGGAAAACACGCTAGGATAGGCGGTTTATCCCTAGGGTTTCGCGTATATAAGGAGTTTTATGCGATTTTTCTCGGGCAGCCGCGCATTACTCGAGAGAAAAGAGTTTTGCCGAGAGATTGTGAGATCATCGAGAGATCAAGTTTTCCGTGAGAGTTCTGCGAATTCTGATCGAGAGATTCGATTGAGGATAGGCGTTTTACCGAGGAAGGATCGAAGTTATCCGAAGGTTTTCGGATTGGATCGAGAGATAGTCGAGAGCACTTGATTCCGGCCGTTAGCTTCGGTAAGTGCTCGGATATCTTTGTTTGTGTTAGGATTTTGTCGAGAGTTGTTCGACTAATCCGTGTGTTTTGGTCTGTTTCCGAGGGGATTCAGAGTTTGGTTCGAGGAAAAGTGTTCGGATCGTGAGATAGCCGATAGGGGATTGGATCTCGCGGTACGAGTCGTAGCGATAGCCGAGGGAGCACGTTGGTGTCCGACTATCTTTGTTTTTGTTCGAGTTATCACCGAGTTTCCTTCGACTAAAACCGTTCGTTTGATTGTCTAAGGTGAGTGCGTGACTGTGGCTAGCATCTATGGATTGAAAGATTGCTAGGGATTTTGATATGTATTGATCGCTTGTGTAAGTAGGGTTTTATGCTTAGCAAGGTCAATGTTTATGTGATTGTGTTGCGGTTTGGTGACCGTGAGATTAAGTGATTGTTTAGCTAGCTTGTGGCCGAGGCAGGATCGTTTTCTCTGGGTTAGGTGATGTGTGATTCACGCTAAGGAGGAAACCGAGTCCATAAGACTAGAGGGTCAGAGTTAGGCTAGATGGTCATGCGTATTGGTTGATTGATTGCTTGCTTGCTAAGTGTGTTGATATCGTGTTAGAATTGTTAGCATGAAAGCGTGATTATTTGCTGGCTAAGGTGTTACGGGATGACCGTATTCACTAAGCATTTATGGTAATGCTTATGCCTCTCTTATGTGTTGAGTGTGCAGGTAAAGATGTTGTCCAGGACCGTTAGTTCTGAAGGCGGACTCGAAGGCAGTGAAGAAAGGAGTGGATTTAGGATTGGGCTTTGGGGGTTTATTTTATTTAGACTTGTTTCGGATTTTGGCTTTGGTGTTATTGATAACTTAATCGAATTTGGCTAAGTTAGTTTATGATTTTTGAACCTCGGTTTTATGTATTGGAATGTGGATTATTTATGCAATGAGAATGAATGTTCTTGAGAATCGAATTGTGTTAAGTTAATGAGAAAAGTTTGAAAATTCCGCATAAGTGTGTAAGTTGGTCGAAATTGTTTAAGGACGGCCGGCCTGGTTAGGATTACTGGGTCGGGTCGCCTCAGTTTGGTATCAGAGCATGGTCGATTCTAGGACAGTTCATTAGCATAGTTGGGGTTAGATAAATCCACCTTTCACTGCCGAGTCTCGCGGTTTGTTGTTGTTTGAGTTGGGAACTCTTAGTTGCGGTTAGCTACGGGCTAACCGATAGTTGTCTTGTCTAGCAGATGGCTCCGAGAAGGACTAGGGCTGCAAGGTTGAATGGTGTTGCGAACTCGGGGAGTTCTAGATCTGAGAATGCGGTTGGGAACCAACATGAGGTCGAGGCTGCTGTGGCTGCTGCGGCTGCGGCTGCTGCTGCTGCGGACGCGGCTGCTGCGAATGCGGCTGCGGGTGGAGTTGAGAACGTGGCTGGGAATGCTGCGGGAGCTGTTCCAGATAGGCTGGAGGCCGTGCTGGGATTACTAGCTCAAGTGTTGGAGCGGTTGCCAGTGGCTGCGCCTGTACCGGGAGTGGTACCGGCCGTGGCACCACCAGTGGTTGTGCCAGACGTTGGGAACGTGGTTGTAGAGGAAGCGGGTCAGGCCGTGGTGATTCCGTCTTACCTCAAAGTGTTGGATCATATGGCGAGGTTGGGAACCAAGTTCTTCGCGGGAGGAACTGCGCCTATCGAGGCCGACGAGTGGAGGATGAGGCTTGAGAGGAACTTCGAGTCTATCCGATGTCCGGAAGAGTACAAGCGAGACATAGCTGTGCATTACCTGGAGGGTACTGCACATACGTGGTGGAAAGGGATCACAGGACGTTTGGTGAACCCGAATTGTTCGTATGAGACGTTCACGGCTATGTTTCAAAGCAAGTACTTTCCGCAGGAGGCGTACAATCAGTTGGAGGCCGAGTTCTTGTACTTGCGCCAAGGGACCAAGACGGTTCGGCAGTACGAGACTGAGTTTAACCAGTTACGCAAGTATGTGGGACGTGACCATGATACCGAGGAGAAGCTGATCCGAAGGTTCATGAGTGGACTAAGGGTCGAGCTGCGTAACGGGTGTTTGGTGCGTGACTTTGCAACGGTCACGGAGCTGGTTGAGAAAGCAGCGTTGCTGGAGTCTGGACAGGCAGAGGAAGCTTTGTCTAAGGCTGGAACGGTGGTGGTAGCGGCCAAGAGTGGTCAAGCGTCCGGGGGACAGAACCGCAAGTTTGGAAAGAATGTTCCAGCCAAGTCAAGTGGAAACCGCAGCGTGTGTGGTACTTGCGGCAAGATGCATATGGGCGTGTGTAAGCGTACGTTTGGCTCGTGCTTTCGTTGTGGTAGTCCGGACCACAAGATTGCGGAGTGTCCTGAGCCAGAGACGAGGATGGTGAGAGTGTCGGACGGAGGAAGCGCAGGTGTGGTGTGCTTCGGCTGTGGAGAGCCGGGACACTACAAGCGTGAATGTCCAAAGGCAGGAGCGGCTGGGCAAGCGGCTAATCAGCTTAAGCGTGCAGGAGAGGCGCTGGCGCCACCAGCTAAGAGGCCGAACGTTACACCAAGGGTGTATGCCACGACCGCGGAAGGGACTGGAGATCCGACCACTTCTCGACCGATCACCGGTAAGTTTTAGTACTTACGGTTTTTCTTGAGTTTTGTGTGTTGCGTGTTTGGATAAGCGTCTTAGCATTCTAGGGGTTGAATGTAGGGACCTTATTAATGGGTGAGGTGGAAACCCATGTTCTATTCGACTCCGGAGCGAGTCATTGTTTTGTTAACCCAGGAATGATTGGAAAAGGAGGATTCCAAAAGGAACCCGGAGAAGAATTCGGACTAGTGAGAGCGGCTGGAGGCCAAGTGATGTTCTCACTAGGGACGGTCCGAAACGTGTCAGTCTGGATTGGCGAAGTGGATATGCCAGCAGACTTAGTGATTTGTGAGGTCAAGTCTTACGATGTCATCCTAGGAATGGATTGGCTCGGTAAGCACAAAGCGCATTTGGATTGTCACCGAGGAAGGGTGAAGTTCGAAAGGGATGGAGAAGTTCTAGTTTACCAAGGAGTTAGACCGACTTCTGGTAGCTTGGTTGTGTCGGCAATACAAGCAGAGAAGATGCTGGAGAAGGGATGTGAGGCATATCTAGCGACGATATCTACGGAAGAGGTTGGGCCAGACGTGGAGTTAGGAGACATTCCAGTGGTACAAGAGTTTGAGGACGTTTTTCAAGCTTTGTCCGGGATGCCACCAGCTCGTTCAGATCCGTTCACGATTGAACTTGAGCCGGGAACTGCTCCAGTGTCTAAGGCACCTTACCGTATGGCTCCGGCCGAGATGGCTGAACTGAAGAAGCAACTGGCTGATCTTTTGGACAAGGGATTTGTAAGGCCAAGCAGTTCACCATGGGGCGCACCAGTTCTGTTCGTAAAGAAGAAGGATGGGAGCTTCAGGCTTTGCATCGATTACCGAGGGTTGAACCGTGTTACGGTAAAGAACAAGTATCCACTTCCAAGGATAGACGAGTTGTTGGACCAGCTCAGGGGTGCTACTTGGTTCTCGAAGATTGATTTGGCTTCTGGGTACCATCAGATACCAATAGACGAACCGGACGTGAGGAAGACTGCCTTTCGGACAAGGTATGGTCATTACGAGTTCGTGGTCATGCCGTTTGGTTTGACGAATGCGCCAGCTGCATTCATGAAGTTGATGAATGGCGTGTTCCGAGAGTACTTGGATGAGTTTGTGATTATTTTCATAGACGATATCCTAGTATACTCGAAGAGTCCGGAAGAACATGAGAAGCATTTGAGGATTGTTCTAGGGAAGTTGCGTGAGCAGAAGTTGTTTGCCAAGCTGAGCAAGTGTAGCTTTTGGCAGCGGCACATCGGGTTCTTGGGTCACATTGTTTCGGACAAGGGAGTGTCCGTGGATCCTGAAAAGATCAAGTCCATTGCGGAATGGCCAAGACCTGAGAATGCCACAGAAATAAGAAGTTTTCTAGGATTGGCTGGCTACTACAGGCGTTTTGTAAAAGGCTTTGCAAGTATGGCTCAGCCGATGACGCGTCTGACTGGTAAGGATGTTGAGTTCGTGTGGACAGCCGAGTGTGAAGAGTGTTTCTTGAAGTTGAAAGGAATGCTCACAAGTGCACCAGTGTTGGCTCTACCTGAGCCGGACGAGCCGTATGTGGTGTACACGGACGCTTGTGGGAAGGGACTAGGTTGTGTCCTAATGCAGCACGGGAATGTGATTGCATACGCGTCAAGACAGCTAAGGAAGCATGAGGTGAATTATCCTACACATGACTTGGAGATGGCGGCCGTGGTCTTTGCGTTAAAGATATGGCGATCTTACTTGTATGGTGGGAAGGTCCAAGTGTTCACGGATCATAAGAGTTTGAAGTACATTTTCACTCAACCTGAGTTGAATTTGAGGCAACGAAGATGGATGGAGTTAGTCGCAGACTATGACCTGGAGATAGCTTATCATCCGGGAAAGGCTAATCTCGTTGCTGATGCACTAAGCCGGAGAAGGGCTAGTGTATCATCTGCTAAGGACGTGGAGGGAGTTGTGAATCTCCTAAGGACGTTAAGGTTGAACGTTCTGACCGAGGATACAGAACCATTGGGTCTGGAAGCGGCGGATCAGGCTGACTTGTTAACGAGGATCCGGCTAGCTCAAGAAGAGGATGAGAATTTGATTAAGTTGTCTAAGGCTGACAATACCGAGTATCAAACTTCAAGCAATGGGACGATTGTGTTGAATGGTCGAGTATGTGTTCCTAGCGTGAAAGAGTTAAAGGAAGAGATCCTTAAGGAAGCACATCAGTCTAGATTTTCGGTTCATCCGGGGATGACCAAGATGTACCGCGACCTGAAAAGGTACTATCATTGGGTCGGAATGAAGCGGGACGTGGCCAAGTGGGTGGCTAGTTGTCCGACGTGCCAGTTGATTAAGGCAGAGAATCAGTTTCTGAGTGGTTTGTTGCAAACATTACCAATGTCGTAATGGAAATGGGATATGATCACAATGGACTTTGTGATGGGTTTACCGAAGACTAAGAATAAGCATGACGCGATTTGGGTCATCGTGGATCGATTGACCAAGTCTGCTCATTTCTTACCTATGAGGAAGACGGATGGAGTGCCTAAGATAGTAGAGCTATACGTGGATGAGATCGTGAAACTGCATGGTGTGCCAGTGAGTATAGTGTCCGATCGTGATCCGAAGTTCGCTTCACGGTTCTGGAAGGAGTTTCAGAAAGAGTTTGGGACGAAGGTACACATGAGTACTGCGTATCATCCGCAAACGGATGGTCAGTCCGAAAGGACCATCAGGACATTAGAGGACATGTTGAGAGAGTGTGTTATGGATTGGGGTGGTAACTAAGATAGTTATCTACCATTGGCAGAGTTTGCGTATAACAACAGTTATCAAAGGAGCATTGATATGTCTCCGTATGAAGCGTTGTACGGACGACCGTACAGGACACCGTTATGTTGGACCCAAGTGGGGGAGCGGAGTGAGTTAGGACCTGCTATAGTCGAGGAGACTACAGAAAAGATTCGGTTTCTGAAAATTAAGCTGAAAGAGGCTCAAGACCGGCAAAAGAGATATGACGATAAGCGCCGTAAGGACTTAGAGTTACGTGTGGGCGATATGGTTTATTTGAAGGCCATGACTTATAAAGGGAAAAGCCGAGCAATGTTTGATGCTAAGTTAAGTCCGAGGTACATGGGACCGTACCGAATTTTGGAAAGGATTGGACCAGTGGCGTATAAGTTGGACTTACCGCCGGAGATGAGTGCGTACCACAATGTGTTTCACGTGTCACAGCTGAGAAAGCATATGACCAAACGTGAGAACATTATATCTGAACCACCGCAGGATTTGCAAGAGGATCTGACCTTGGAAGGTAGACCGATCCGTGTGGTTGGCCGGAAGGAAAACGTCAAGCGTGGTAAAGTGGTCAAGATGATCAAGGTCGTTTGGGATTGTAACGGCGATGAGCAAACGACTTGGGAAAAAGAAGCAAAATGAGTACAAAGTTCCCTAAATGGTTTGAGAAGCTTCCGGAAGAGGAGCCGGATTCGAGGACGAATCCAAACTAAGTGGGGGAGAGTTGTAGCATCCGTAACCAGTAATTATGATTTGGGTCGTTGTATATAAGTTTGGTACGTTGGAGGTTCGTCATTTTGGTACGTAAGAACAGGACCGTGGTACAATCGTGGTATGTCCGCGGTACGTACGTAGTACGTACGTGGTACGAGGGTGGTACCATACCGTGGTACGTGTTAGCGCGTACGTGAGGTTAAGGGTCGTGACCAAGGGAAATTGTGGAAAAACGACTAAGTGTTGAGAATGGGCCGTGGGCCTTGAGTTTGGCCGAAGAAAAATTGGAGTTTTCCTAGTCGGAATAGGATTTCTCGAGTTTGGCCGAGCGGTTTGGGAAACTGCCGAGAGAAAAGGAAAGTTTGATCGGTTAGCCGAGAGAAACTTAAAACAAACCGATTCTAGCCGAGAGAAAAGGGAAAACACGCTAGGATAGGCGGTTTATCCCTAGGGTTTCGCGTATATAAGGAGTTTTATGCGATTTTTCTCGGGCGGCCGCGCAGTACTCGAGAGAAAAAGAGTTTTTCCCGAGAGATTGTGAGATCATCGAGAGATCAAGTTTTCCGAGTGAGTTTGGCGAGTTCTGATCGAGAGATTCGATTGAGGATAGGCGTTTTACAGAGGAAGGATCGAAGTTATCCGAAGGTTTTCGGATTGGATCGAGAGATAGTCGAGAGCACTTGATTCCGACCGATAGCTTCGGTAAGTGCTCGGATATCTTTGTTTGTGTTAGGATTTTGTCGAGAGTTGTTCGACTAATCCGTGTGTTTTGGTCTGTTTCCGAGGGGATTCAGAGTTTGGTTCGAGGAAAAGTGTTCGGATCGTGAGATAGCCGATAGGGGATTGGATCTCGCGGTACGAGTCGTAGCGATAGCCGAGGGAGCACGTTGGTGTCCGACTATCTTTGTTTTTGTTCGAGTTATCACCGAGTTTCCTTCGACTAAAACCGTTCGTTTGATTGTCTAAGGTGAGTGCGTGACTGTGGCTAGCATCTATGGATTGAAAGATTGCTAGGGATTTTGATATGTATTGATCGCTTGTGTAAGTAGGGTTTTATGCTTAGCAAGGTCAATGTTTATGTGATTGTGTTGCGGTTTGGTGACCGTGAGATTATGTGATTGTTTAGCTAGCTTGTGGCCGAGGCAGGATCGTTTTCTCTGGGTTAGGTGATGTGTGATTCACGCTAAGGAGGAAACCGAGTCCATAAGACTAGAGGGTCAGAGTTAGGCTAGATGGTCATGCGTATTGGTTGATTGATTGCTTGCTTGCTAAGTGTGTTGATATCGTGTTAGAATTGTTAGCATGAAAGCGTGATTATTTGCTGGCTAAGGTGTTACGGGATGACCGTATTCACTAAGCATTTATGGTAATGCTTATGCCTCTCTTATGTGTTGAGTGTGCATGTAAAGATGTTGTCCAGGACCGTTAGTTCTGAAGGCGGACTCGAAGGCAGTGAAGAAAGGAGTGGATTTAGGATTGGGCTTTGGAGGTTTATTTTATTTAGACTTGTTTCGGATTTTGGCGTGGTGTTATTGATAACTTATTCGAATTTGGCTAAGTTAGTTTGTGATTTTTGAACCTCGGTTTTGTGTATTGGAATGTGGATTATTTATGCAATGAGAATGAATGTTCTTGAGACTCGAATTGTGTTGAGTTAATGAGAAAAGTTGAAATTCCGCATAAGTGTGTAAGTTGGTCGAAATTGTTTAAGGACGGACGGCCTGGTTAGGATTACTGGGTCGGGTCGCCTCAGAAACTCTTGACTATCTCTCGGGTAAACTCTTTCTCTCGGATGAAATCGCACTCTCGGACTTTTTCTCTTCTTTCTCTCGAGTCTTTCGGTGTTTTCTCGAAGAAATGCTGCAGAAATGATAGACGGATTTTCGCGAGAAACTGCTCCAAAACCGCTCATTAATCAATCCGCATCGTTTTGCCCATCTGAATAACCGTTTCCGCGTGTTTCCTCGGCTAAAACCGTCCCTTTAGTTGATCCGCTGCATTTTGCTCGAGCGTCCAAGTGCCAGTAACCGTTCCCACACTTTTAACTCGGCCAAATTCGCTTCAGTAAGCCCAATAACCGTTCCCGCTTACTTTAAGCGCGCGTTTTAACATTTCTCTCGGCCATAACCGTTCCCGCTCGGCTATCCGAATAACTTAGGCGATTATTTTTGTTTCCATCCGAATAAGCACAAAGACTCTCGGATAATCCATCTCAGCTCAGACCAAAGTAACCGTCCTGTCCGAATTCCGACCAAGTGTTCCGAAAACACGGACTGTCCAAAATTCACTTGTCCGAGCCACTCTCGCCCAGCTCAAGTCCAGCTCTCATCCGACCACGGCCCGATTTTCGCGGCCAGCTCCGATTTTCACGGACAGCTTCATTTTCTTTCGGTTGTTTTGATTTTCACTCGGCAAACTTGCCCAATCACTCGGCTAATCTTCTAGCCAGCTCAAACACTCGGATTCCCATCTAACCCCCCGATTTTTCTTAATTTCTGCCTTAATAATCTGATTCCCAATCGAACCGCGCGTTCGTACCACGACTCGTACCGAGACTCGTACCACATCCATACCAAGACTCGTACCGCGGCCGTACCACTTGATCTGAAGATCGCGGATGTTACAACTCTCCCCCACTTAACTTATACTCGTCCTCGAGTCTTCTTTGGTCCACTTAACTCCGGATTTTCCTTAAGTTTATCGAACCACTTAGGAAATTTAGCCTTCATTCTTTCTTCCGGTTCAGCCTTAACTTTTCTTCCCACAATCCGAACTGGTCTTCCCTCAATAGTCATGTTTTCCCTTAAGTTCGAAGGTGGTTCTGGAATAACATTGTCCCGGTCACTTATGCATTTCCTTAGCATAGAAACATGGAACACCTTATGGAATTGTTCCATGGATGGCGGCAATTCCAACCGGTAAGCCACTGGTCCGATCCTTTCCAAAATCATATACGGCCCCATATACCGCAGACTTAACTTAGCGTTTTGAGTTGCTCGATCTTTACCCTTGTACGTGACTGTCTTGAGATAAACCATGTCGCCCACAGCAAACTCTAACTCTTTCCTGCGCTTACCGGCATAACTCTTCTGTCTATCCTGAGCTGCCTTCATGTTTAACTTAAGCATCCTGATCCTCTCAGTCGTTTCCTCAACAAAGTCACGGCCAAAGATACTTCGCTCCCCCACTTGCATCCAACACAAGGGAGTTCTGCAAGGCCGTCCATACAAAGCCTCGTAAGGTAACATCCCAACGCTAGCTTGAAAGCTATTGTTGTAAGAGAACTCGGTCAAATGCAGATAATGTTCCCACTTGCCGCCCCAATCCAAGACACAAGCTCGCAGCAAGTCCTCAAGTGTCCGGATAGTCCTTTCCGACTGGTCATCTGTTTGAGGATGATAAGCCGTGCTCATATGTAACTTAGTCCCCATCACCTTATGCAAGGCTCTCCAAAACGCCGAAGTAAACTTGGAGTCTCGGTCAGACACTATAATTGCCGGCACTCCATGCAACCGGACTATCTCTTCCACGTACTGCTTGGCCAAAACCGCAGCATTATCCATCTTATTGATGGCCAAGAAGTGTGCAGACTTAGTCAATCTATCCACAATCACCAAGACCGCGTCTTTCTTATCCACTGCAGGCAATACAGTCACGAAGTCCATCGTGATCATGTCCCACTTCCACTCGGGAATCGGTAAACTTTGCAGCAAGCCACTCGGCACTTGATGCTCGGCCTTTACCATCTGACAAGTCGAACATCCGGCTATCCACTTAGCCACATCCCTCTTCATTCCGACCCAGTGATAGTACCGCTTAAGGTCACGGTACATCTTAGTCGTTCCCGGATGAATGGAGAATCTAGACTGTTGTGCTTCCTTGAGAATTTCTTCCCGAAGGTTCTGATCATTCGGAACGCACACTCGGCCATTCACCACGATCGTCCCATTATTCAAAGTCTGATACTCCGTCTGATCATTCTTAGCCATCTTGATCAAATTTTCGTCCAACTCTTGAGCCAACCGAACCCTAGTCAGCAAATCCGCTTGATCAGACGCGCCAAGACCCAATGCTTCCAAATCATCAGTCAAGGCAGCCAACCGCAATGTTCCAACCATTCCGACTAACTCTTCCATGTCCTTTTCCAAATCCACAACCACTCTCTTCCGGCTTAAGGCATCCGCGACCAGATTAGCCTTTCCCGGATGGTAAGCTATGTCCAAGGAAAAGTCTGCGACTGTTTCCATCCAACGTCTCTGTCTCATGTTCAGGTCTGGCTACGTGAAGATATACTTCAAGCTCTTATGATCCGTGAAAATCTGTACCTTCTCACCGTACAAGTAAGCCCGCCATATTTTCATAGCAAACACTACCGCATCCATCTCTAAATCATGCGTCGGATAGTTCTGCTCGTGCTTCCTTAACTGTCTGGACGCGTAGGCAATAACGCTCCCTTGCTGCATCAAAACACAACCCAACCCAGTCTTTGATGCATTTGTGTAAACCACAAACGGCTCATTGGGTTTCGGTAGAGCCAACACTGGAGTACTCGTAAGCATGTCCTTAAGCTTAGAGAAACTCTTCTCACAATCAGCCGACCATTCGTACTGAACATCCTTCCCGGTCAGTCGAGTCATTGGCTGCGCCATACTCGCAAATCCCTTAACAAATCTTCGGAAGTAACCAGCCAAGCCGAAAAAGCTTCTTATCTCGGATGTATTCTTAGGCCTTAGCCATTATGCGATAGCCGTGATCTTCTCTGGATCCACGGACACTCCCTTATCCGAAACAAAATGGCCCAAGAAACCGATCTCCCTTTGCCAAAAACTGCACTTACTGAGCTTAGCAAATAACTTATGCTCGCGCAGTCTAGCCATCACCGTAGCCAAGTGTCTCGTATGCTCTTCCGAGTTCTTTGAGTAAACCAGGATGTCATCGATGAAGATGATCACAAACTCATCCAGGCAGTCTCTGAACACACTGTTCATCAGCTTCATGAACGCGGCCGGTGCATTAGTTAGGCCGAAGGGCATCACCACGAACTCATAGTGCCCATACCTTGTCTGAAAGGCTGTCTTCCGAACATCTGACACGGCTATAGGAATCTAATGATAACCCGAAGCCAAATCGATCTTAGAGAACACAGTAGCACCTCGGAGTTGGTCCAACAACTCGTCTATCCTTGGAAGAGGGTACTTGTTCTTCACCATCACTCTGTTTAACCCACGGTAGTCGATGCAGAATCTGAAGCTACCGTCCTTCTTCTTAACGAACAATACTGGTGCGCTCCAAGGTGAACTACTTGGCTGCACAAAACCTTTTTCCATCAAATCGTCCAGCTGCTTCTTTAACTCGGCCATCTCGGCAGGAGCCATCCGATACGGTGCCTTAGAGATTGGAACCGTACCAGGTTCCAGCTAGATCGTGAACGGATCAGACCTTCCCAGAGGTAACCCACTCAACGACTGAAACACATTCCCGAACTCGCTCACAACCAGGATGTTACTTATCTCAGCATCCGGACCAACTTCAACAGTATTGATCGCGGCCAGATAAGCTTCACAGCCCTTCTCAATCATCTTTTCAGCCTGAATAGCCGAGACTATCAAGCTTCCATCCGTAGGCCGAATTCCTTGATACACCAATCTTCACTTATTCGACTCGAACAGAACACGACCACGATGACAGTCTAGATGTGCCTTGTACTTCCCGAGCCAATCCATGCCAAGGATCACATCATAGAACTTCACCGGACAAATCACCAAGTCGGCTAGCATGTTCACCTCGCCGATCATCATAGAGACATCATGGACGTTGCCCCAGGTGAACATGATTTGGCCTCCTGCCGCTTGAACCATTCCATAGTGTTCACCGGGTTCCTTTATGAACTCGCCGGTTCTAACCATGTCTGGGCTAACAAAGCAATGTGATGCCCCAGAATCCGTCCTCCTGCATTTCAGAGGAATGACTTCGAGCTGAAGCCTGCTTACTACACTTTAGTGGCTCAGCACCCCTTTCATGGTCTCCCTAATGAGCATCCCATGGACCACGTTGAAAGATTCGAGGACCTCGCATCAAGCATCAAGGCCAATGGAGTGACCTACGACTATATTTTCTGCAAGCTTTTCCCTTACTCGCTTGTTGGCGATGCATCCTACTGGCTGAAGCAGCTTGATCTCGGATCCTTAAATACATGGGAAGAAACAAAGAATGCATTCTTATGCAATTTCTTTGATGATGCAAGATCCGAGGAGCTGCTGATGAAAATCACTACATTCTCCCAAGGACCTACTGAAGCATTCAAGGCTTCATGGGTGCGATTCAAGGCTTACCAGAGGGACTGCCCACATCACGGTTTTAGCAAACCACATCTTATCGGTATCTTTTACCGAGGGATTGATTGGAGGTATTAGATGGCCTTAGACGCTGCAAGCAATGGCAACTTCAACACAAGGATTCCAGAAGATGTGATAGAGCTTATTGACAATTTGGCTTCTAGTAACAACACCAAAAACGCAGACTTCGAAAGAAGACAAAGCGCAGGAGTAGCTGGAGGAAACCAAATCGCTGAAGTCAATAGGAAGCTGGACAACGTACACAATCTCTTGGTGGGGAAGAAGCAAGTCCATTTTGCCAATGAGGTGGAGTCATTCGAACAAGAGCCAGACTATGAAGAAGAGGACGTGAACTACATCAACGAAGGTGGATTTCAGGGCCAACGTTATGGGAACCAGCAGGGAAACAGGAACTTCACTGGAAATTATCAGAAGAGTTCCTTCACAGGAAATCAAAACTCTTCTAGTTACACCCCGAAGCCCCCTTTTCAGAACAGCAACTACACTATGAGCTATGGAAATTCTTCATACCAGAAGCCACCTCCGCAAGACAACAAAATGGAGGCAATGCTAGAGCAGATCTTGGAGGGACAACATAAGCTTACAGTGAATTTCAATGGCAAGATGGATTCACTGTACCAGGACCTGAATGGGAAGATTGAGAGCTTAAGTTCTCATATGAAGAAGTTGGATGTTCAAGTTGCTCAAACCGCAGAGGTTGTTAGCAGGCAAGAGGGATTCTGTGGCGACCCAGCCCGATAATCCTAACCAGGCCGGCCGTCCCGAGTCTAACTCTAACCAGATTCCAGACTTAGCATATTTTTCAGATTTTTCTTAAACTTAAACAACGCATTCGATTCATAAAAAGCCCATTCTTATTGCATAATAATTTCAATCCAGATATAACAAAGGTTCATAAAACAGAAAACTAACTTAGACAAATTCGTTCTAAGTCATAACAGAAATGCAAAGTCAAATATCCAGAAAACTCATGATAAATAAACCCCCAAAACCCAGTCCTAATCCACTTCTTTCTTCACTGCCTTCAAGTCCGCCTTCAAGACTAAACGTCCCGGATAACATATTTACCTGCACACTCCACACATAAGAGAGGCATAAGCATTATCACAAATGCTTAGTGAGTACGGTCATCCCGTACCACCAGCCAATCCCAGAAAACGCAATCAAGCAACAGTTATATAATTCGCATTAACACTTAGCAAGCAAGCACAGAAAACAGAATCACGGTTCTATGATCATCTCAACTACTTGTGAATTTCCTCACGGCCTCGGTTCTACTCAAGCGAGAATCACACATCCCCTTGAGCTAGCAACACGATCCGGACATTCACACAGCTAGTTAGACACCACGTATAAACCACGGTATCCAATACCAATCACATAAACTCATTGACCTTGCTAAGCATACACCAACTTACACAAGCAATCAATGAAAACCAGATAACCTAGCAATCCTACGGTTCCAGGTCAGCTACAGTCACGCACTCACCTTAGACAAAAAGGCAAACGTTTCAGTCGGAAGAAACTCGGTGATTTCTCGGTCAGAAACGGAGATAGTCGGACGCACTTGCGTTCTCTCGGCTATCGCTACGGCTAAACCCGCGAGATCCAATCTCCTCTCGGCTATCTTTCAAACCGCTCACTTTTCCTCGAACAATCTCATGTATTCCCTCGGAAACAGGCTAAAATAATCAGATTAGTCGAAGGTTACTCGACAGAAACTCAACCAGAAAAGAGTTAGCCGAACACTCACCGAATTCTCTCGGACGGTTCTAAGTGTTCCCGGCTATCTCTCGGCTACACAGAAAATCCTCGGATATCTCTCGGATAACTTCGGCCAAAACTTGCCTACAAACAGATAACTCGATTATCTCTCGGTGAAAACAACCCAGAACAGAAAACTCACGGTGAAATCGCACCAGAACAGAATTCTCTCGGAGAAAACGGATTACCTTGATTATTTCTCGGATGCTTCGCGATCCGATCGAGAAATCCCTCGGCCGAATGCACTTCCCTCGGCAAATCGACCCTTCCAGTTCGTTTCTCTCGGACAGAAATCTCAAAAGCTCGACGGCTCTCGAAATCTCTCGACGGCTACACTTTTCTCTCGGGAACAAAATCGCCTCTAGGTTTTCTCTCGAGAAAAGTCACGCGGCCACGAGAGAAAACTCTTAAATAGGCCGAGAAACCCTAGCTCGACCGCCCTTCCTCGGTTTAACTCACGCGGTTTCACTTTCTCTCGGTTCAATTTAAGTTTCTCTCGGCCAAACCAACAAACTTTCCTTTTTCTCTCGGCCAGACTTAAACCGCTCGACCAAACACGGGAGAAAACCTTTTTCTCTCGAGAAACACCACATTCTCTCGAGAAAACTCACGGCCCACGGACCATCTCGACACTTAGTCAAATTTCCACAAAAATATATTCGGTCCAGCCTCAGTACGGTACTTAACCTCACGGACGTACCACGGACGGTACCACAGACATACCACAGACGTACCACAAACGTACCACGGACGTACCACAGACGTACCACAGAGGTACCACGGACGGTACCACGGACGTACCACAGACGTACCACTGTACAACACACATATTTACAGAAACGGACGAACCTCCACTATACCAGGACATACATACAACAGTCATCCCATGACCCGCACGACCATACTTAGGATTTCTGGTCGCGGATGCTACAGATTCCTTCCAGGGAAGACGGATACCAATCCGAAACGCCAAGTGAATGCTGTCACATTGAGGAGTGGAAAGAACCTTCAGCCTGTCCAAAAGAGAGGGCTTAGCATTGAGGAATTTTAGGAGCTAGAAGATGTAGAAGATGCTGCGGACCCAGCGTCGATCGACACTCCTGTGTGTTGCGGACCCAGCGTCGATCGACACTCCTGTGTGTCGATCGACACCGAAGGAGATGAACGACAAAGACGATCCTGAACCTGAACCAGAAGTGAGGAAACACCTTCTACGACGAGTGTCGATCGACACCAGGAGGGTGTCGATCGACGCCCTCCACGGACTGAACCAAATCGAGCTAAGACCGACCTTGTTGCTGAAGAAAGGGTCTACAAACCGAAGATTCATTTCCCCTTAGTAACAAAGAAGTCTAAGAAGGAGCTGCTGGACGCTAGATGCAAGGCTATCATGGATAGACTAGTGGTTGAAATCCCTTTGATGGATGCCATTAGAACTACTACAGTGATAAAGAGATACTTGAAGTGGATGATGACAAACAACATGGACATGGAGGAAAGCATAATGATGATATCGGAGCAAGTTAGTGTTGTCATTCAGAACAGGCTTCCAGAGAAACTCTCCGATCCGGGAAGCTTTGTTCTAGACTGCTCCATCTTTTCAGACAAGTTCGGGAGATCTTTGTGTGATTTAGGATCAAGTGTCAACTTGATGCCTCTTTCAGTTGCTCTAAGGCTGGACATGACAGATTTCAAGGCCACAAGAATCTCCCTAGTACTTGCTGATCGATCCGTCAGGATCTTTGAAGGTGTTTTGGAAGATGTTCCTATCAAAGTGGGAGACTGCTTGATTTCCACAGACTTCGTGGTTTTGGCATATGATGAGGAACCCAAAGACCTTCTCATATTTCGTAGACCATTCTTGGCTACAGCTGGAGCGATCATTGACGTGAGGAAGGGCAGGATCGCACTGAACCTTGGAGATTTGGTGATGAACTTCGACATGGAGAAGCTGATGAAGAGACCAACAATTGATGGACAAACCTTATATGTCGATTCACTCACCAACCTTGCTGATGAAATTTTCCAAGAGGACCACCCTACAGATCCTCTGGAACGTGCATTGACCACTTAAACAAAGGACATTGAGTGCTTGGACGATGCAGCTGCTGGATATGCAAAGATGTTGGATGCAAGCGAACAAGTGATGCAACTAGTTGCTGCTGAGGACTTGTGTCGATCGACACCATGGAGTGTCGATCGACACCCTGCGCGCACAACAACAAAAGCCACACTCGCTGATTGGAGTGAGGCTAAGGCACCTAAAGTCGAGCTTAAACAGCTCCCTGCCGGGGTAAGGTACGCATTTCTTGGTCCTAATTCCACATATCCTGTAATTGTTAATGCTTCTTTGAATAATGCAGAGCTCACGTTGTTGCTAAGTAAGCTGCGCAAGTATCGCAAAGCTCTTGGCTATTCTCTTGATGACATTTCAGGTATCTCACCAGACTTATGCATGCATCGGATTCACCTTGAGGATGAGACCAAGTCGTCAATTGAACACCAAAAGAGGCTGAATCCGAACCTGAAGGAAGTACTCAAGAAGGAGATCATGAAGCTCTTGGAAGCAGGGATCATCTATCCCATTTCGGATATCACTTGGGTCAGTCCGGTTCACGTGGTTCCTAAGAAAGGAGGAGTTACAGTGGTGAAGAATGAGAAGAACGAGCTGATCCCAACAAGGACCGGGACTGGACACAGGATGTGCATAGACTACAGAAACCTGAATGCTGCGACTAGGAAGGACCATTTTCCCTTACCATTCATCGGCTAGATGCTTGAGAGATTGGCGAACCATCCATACTACTGTTTCTTGGATGGCTATTCAGGATTCTTCCAGATTCCAATCCATCCCGATGATCAGGAGAAGACCACTTTTACATGTCCTTATGGTACATTTGCATATCGCACGATGCCATTTGGACTTTGTAATGCTCATGCGACCTTCCAGAGGTGTATGATGGCGATCTTCACGGACATGATTGAGCGGTTTATGGAGGTCTTTATGGATGACTTTTCTGTTTATGGGTCATCCTTCAAAGACTGTCTGGACAACCTATGCGCAGTGTTGCAGCGATGTGAAGAGAAGCACTTGGTTCTGAACTGGGAAAAGTGTCACTTCATGGTCACAGATGGGATTGTACTTGGACACAAAGTTTCAGCAGAAGGCGTTGCAGTGGATCGCGCCAAGATAGAGGTCATGACAACACTACAGGCGCCAGATTCTGTGAAGTCAGTGAGGAGTTTTCTAGGACATGCTGGATTCTACAGAAGATTCATCAAAGATTTCAGCAAGATTGCAAGGCCACTCACCGCTCTTCTGTGCAAAGATGTGAAATTCGTTTTTACTGCAGAATGTCTTTCAACCTTTGAACAGATCAAGCAAGCATTAGTGAGTGCTCCAATTGTGCAACCTCCAGACTGGGATTTACCTTTCGAGGTGATGTGTGACGCCAGTGATTTCGCAGTGGGCGCGGTAATAGGACAGAAGAAGGACAAGAAACTTCATGCCATCTATTTTGCCAGCAGGACTTTGGATGATGCTCAGAAGAACTATGCAACTACGAAGAAGGAATTGTTAGCTGTGGTATTTGCCTTTGAGAAATTTCGGCAGTACCTTGTTGGCTCGAAGGTGATTGTTTACACTGATCATTCTGCATTGAAGTACTTGATGCAGAAGAAGGACGCAAAGCCAAGGTTGGTAAGATGGATTCTACTTCTTCAAGAGTTCGACATAGAGGTCAAAGACAAGAAAGGATTTCAAAACGGAGTAGCTGATCATCTTTCAAGGATCAGAATTGAAGATGATGTGCCCATTGAAGAATTTCTAACTGAGGAGAATATATATCTTGTTGAGAGTCACTTGAAAGGCATGATCTCGGACCAAATACGCTTAGTGTCGATCGACACTAGGGGAGTGTCGATCGACACCACGTCTGAATCAAATATCGACAACTCTTGTGCCCGAGTGTCGAGCGACACCACCTGTGTCGATCGACACCCTACGCGAGCTTCACTTCGCAGGATCTTGGATGAGGTGTTTCGACAGCCAATCTTTGCCATTAATGCTGCGAATCGGCCATGGTACGCTGACATTGTGAATTCACTTGCTGCTGACATTGAGCCCAAACATCTCAAGAACTATGAGAAGAAGAAGTTCATGACAGAACTTAGGAGATACTATTGGGATGAGCCTCACTTGTACAAGCATTGTTCAGACAATGTCTACAGAAGGTGCATTGCAGAAAGTGAAGTTCGTGATGTCCTGTTCCATTGTAATGGTTCAGAGTATGCTGGACACTTTGCTACATTCAAGATGGTGTCCAAGGTTCTTCAAACAGGTTTTTGATGGCCTACTATGTTCAAGGATGCGCAGCTGTTCATCATGCAATGTGATGTTTGTCAAATGAGAGGAAATATCAGCAAGAGGAATGAGATGCCACAGAACTTCATTCTTGAAGTTGAGGTCTTTGATTGTAGGGGTATTGACTTCATGGTTCCTTTTCCTCCATCATTCGGAATGCAATACATCTTGGTGGCTGTGGACTATGTCTCTAAGTCGGTGAAAGCAATTGCTTCTAAGACCAATGATGCTGCAGTAGTTCTCAAGATGTTTCAGACCATCATTTTCCCAAGATTCGGAGTGCCTCGTATTGTCATTAGTGATGGTGGATCTCACTTTATCAACAAGGTGTTCGACAAGCTGCTAAAGAAACATGGTGTTCAGCATCGCGTCGCGACCCCTTATCATCCCCAAACGAGTGGACAAGTGGAAGTCTCCAACAGGCAAATCAAGCAAATTCTGGAGAAGACAGTGGGAAAGACAAGGAAGGATTGGGCAACAAAGTTAGATGATGCACTTTGGGCCTACAGGGCTGCTTACAAACCGCCATTGGGAACTACACCTTTCCAGCTATTGTCTGGCAAAGCTTGCCATCTTCCAGTAGAGTTGGAACACAAGACACATTGGGCTATCAAGAAGATGAATTTCGACTTGAAACCTGCTGCAGAAAGGCGCCTACTTCAGCTCCACGAATTGGATGAACTTAGTTATCATGCTTATGAGAACTCAAAGCTCTAAAAAGAGAGAACTAAAGCATATTATGATAAGAAGATCATCTCCAGGCAATTCGAGCCAAATGACCAGGTACTTCTGTATAACTCTTGTTTGCAATTGTTTCCTCGTAAATTGCGTTCACGTTGGTCAGGTCCCTTCACCATCAAAGAGGTCAGACCATATGGAGCAATTGTCTTGACAAACTCCAAAGGAGAGGAGTTCACTGTGAATGGGCAAAGGGTGAAACACTATTGGGCTCAAGCCGAGATTCCAGACGGACACATTGTGTCTTTGGATGATGCACCCAACGCCTAACAAGAACAGTCAAGCTATTGACGTTAAACGAGCGCTGAGTGGGAGGCAACTCACCGTTAGGTAAGTTTTTCTTTACATTTTGAATTTTGGTTTTACTAATTTCTTTTTGGCTTTTATAAAAAAAATAAATAAAAAAAAAATAAAAAAAAGAGGGGACATCAACACGATCAGTGTCGATCGACACCCACTGTGTCGATCGACACCAAGCAAGGATACGGGTAAGTCTTCAAAACCTGAAACTTTCAAACCGCACCTTTGAGAGTTTTTCCCCAAAATCCCAATTTTCTCAAAAATTAACCAAATTGAGTGATTCGAAGCTCTAATCCGTGCGGATTCTTGTCCTTTTTCATAATCCATAGTCAATTCATTCGATCTACCAAGGTATGTTCTTCAAATCTCCCAATTTCATTTTTTGACCTAAGGTGAAAATTTTCAAATTTAACCTTTTTAGCTTGATTTCTCTGTTGAATCATGTTTATTTAGGTTGTCTAACATGGTATAGCTCATTACCCAACATTTTTTCATCCTCTAAATTGCACAATTTGAAATTTTCGGAATTTTTGGAAATTGATGATGCATGTTGTGAATTTGGATTTTTCATTGGATTTTATGGTGTAGACTAGGTCGATTATTGCTATTGGGATTGATAAGATTGATGTTTGATGATGATTGAAGTTGCAATTATGATTTTCGAGTCGGATTGGTTTTTCACGCATGGTGTCGATCGACACCCGACCCGAACTGACATTTTGTTCTTCATTTCTTAGAATATGGATTTGATTTTGGTTTAATTTTTCATTGCAGATGACTCCTAGGACTAAGAGACCACGAGAAACTGACGCTCAAGCCTCAGGAACTGCAAATGACGAGGCAATTCCGGCTCTTTCTCCATGGCCTAAGCCTAAAAAGGTGAAGGTTCGTGTGACACGACGTTGGAACGATTCACCAACTGCAGAGGTGGCAAAGGACTCATGTATTTACAGAGACATCAGCGAGACATGGGATGATTACGACACGCTGTTCTACAATGCGTGGCTGCGAGTAGAGATCGCTCCAACTCGCTTTGCTTGTGAGAAGACGATGAGCGCACTAGGAATCAAGGATGACATCCTATCTTTGATGAGGAGAATTGGGATGGGCACCATTACAACGCGGCAGTACGATCTTTACCCAGACCTTGTTCGCCAGTTCATTGCCACAACCCGAGTCTACTATTGGAACGAGATCAACCGGAATGCTCTGGAAGGCACATTGACCTTCCTAATCCGAGGGATCCGCTACCGCATTTCTCTTCCAGACCTCTGTGGGATCTATGGATTCGCATACGAGCATGCCACTGGGGTCTCTCTTCAGACTCAGCTTCCAGACAACCAGGACTTCTGGTCGCTCTTCGGGAATGGGAGGTATGATTCTAAGACCTCCACTCACACCGATATACGCCATCCTACTCTGCGCTACTTGCTCCGTTTGTTCTCTACTACACTTATGTGTAAGCACGAGCCAGGGAATATGCGAGTGTCTGAGTTGGTGCTGCTCTATCGAGGTCTTTGGTCTGAGATCTATGAGGATGATGACGCGCCAGTTAGCGCGAACCTTGGCGCGGTATTTGCTCATCATTTGGCTTCCTTGAAGACGAAGCCTTTCAGTGGGACAAAGCTGAAGCCAGAGACCATAGGGAGTCTTCTTACACCCATCTTCCAGCACTGCGGGATAGACACTTCTACCTGCTCCATTGTTACATCGCGTGCCTTGGTGGATATGAAGTAATTGAAGAGGACTCACTGGGTGACCGGAGAGAGACTGTGAACATTCAGCAAAAAGCAGAGAGTGCAGCGTTTGATTCAGCTACCTGACAGAGACCTCACTCACATTACCAGCGATCCAGGGCGCCTCGCATTTCACCCCAGTCCGAGCAAGCTTAGGACTGCTCTCGTTGCCAGACGCAGAGGCACTTCCTCCCGAGCTGAGGATGCACCACGACCTTCTTGTTCTAGGCGCAGAGCACCGGCAACCTTGGAGCCTATTGGACCGCATCACCTTCCAGACGCTCATGAGATTCCTATGGAGCAGGCTGCATTTCAGAGATATGTGGTTCAGAGCTTCCATGCCATCTGGAACGCCATTTCCTCTGTGTCTACCTGCGTTCTTCCACCTACGCCACCACGTTCCTCTCCACCACATGCTGATGACGACGAGTGACTTTTCCATTCCTTTTTCTTTTTAGTACTTTGAGTCAATTTTTCTTTTTACTTGAGTCTTCATTTTGTTTCATTTGATTCAGTACTTTGTTTCAAACTTGTTGCAGTTATTGAGCTTATTGGATTATCTTGTGCTTTTAACCTTTTTTTGAGTTTTCTAACAGCTTGGAAGAATTCTAACAAAAATCTGACTTAACAACATCAAAGTTCGAATGGAAGAACTCTGTCTTCGGACAGAGTGTCGATCGACACTGGAGTTACAGCAACGATCGACACCATCTGTGTCGATCGACGCTACACACAGAAGTCAGGTAATCCGATTTTTTCTCTTTGTTGCAACAGTTGGTATGAAGTTTTTCTATCCAAACTCATTCTTAGTAACATTGGGGACAGTGTTATTCAAGTCTGGGGGAGATGGTTGTTAATTTTGTGTTTTGTTTTGAGAGTCAGTTGAGTATTGAGTTAAAAGTTTTCAAAATTTTGTTTTATTGAGTCAAAATTAGTTGGAACTTCCAATTTTTTTAGGAACAACCACAGAAAGTTAACACTTGAAGAACCATTGCTATGAGAGTTGATTGCAGGACTTACTAAGTAGAAAGCTACAAGTGGAATCAGTCTAACAGGGCGAGTTCAGATCCCCTTATAAGAACTAGGTATGCGCAGAACTTGATTCCTCTTTCAATCCGAACAGATAGGCAATTGCAGTCTCTCCTTGATCTTCTCTTAAGAGAAAAAAAAGAAAGAAAGAAAAAGAGTCTAAATCTGGAATAGTGCCTTTGTCATGAGCCTGTCTCCTCACAAGGAACAATATTAGTGATGCTCTTGAACACGTCTCCTCACAAGGAACACAAGTAGAGAGTAGCACTATTTCAAAGATCCCAAAAAGAATAAGAAGAGTCAATGAAAAGATCTTAGAACACCCTGAAAATGGACAGAAGTTGACTAAGGGAAGAGAAAATAGGGGAGCTGTATGAGAATATCTTGTTTTGGTACTAAGGAAGGGAAAAGAATCAGAAAAGTTCTATGGCATTACCAATGTTAGAGTTCGAATCTTTTACCAAGGAAAGGATCCTGTCTCTTATACACATCTAGATGTGTATAAGAGACAGGGAAAGGATCTGGATTTGAACTGGGAGATTGCTAAGCTTGTGGTAAGTACATTGAACATTTCCTAAGGTTGGCTCTAATATCATGTGGATTCAAGAAGTGTTAATCAATGTGGCTTTTTGAAGAAGTACTCGAAAGTTCCTGTTTTCAAACTTCTACTTCATTCTGAGTTTCTGTTTTGCTTGAGGGCAAGCAAAGGCTAAGTCTGGGGGAGTTGATATATCATGGTTTTTACCCGTTTTTAAGCCATGATATAAGTGTTTTAATAGAGTTTTTTGCTAGTTTTGGAGTCTTTTTAGAGTCTTTACAGGATGGAGAGCATTTGGAGCTAAATGGGAGATTATGTGACATTTTGGAGCATTTTGGAGAAGCAGCCAAAGTGATGAAGTCAAGAGGATGGATTTACGTGCTGAGTGTCGATCGACACCATCAGTGTCGATCGACACCAATCAATGACGGCTAAGTTTGACGGTTTCCAATCAGAAAAAGGAAAGAAGAGCAAGTTTGAAGAATTACAAGTTTACCCCTGGACGAAAAATCTCCTTCTATAAATAGTTTTCAGGCATTGTTCAGCCATATACCTTATCATTATTTTTTGTTTTTGAGACTCAGAGAGAGATTGATCCTGAGCTTTTGGAGAGACAATTCTAACTCATCTGAGCCAGATTTCGAACCCCTGTATCATTCTCTATTCTTTTATGCAATATTATTCAGCCATGTTTTGTGTTTGCATAATTATGTCTGAGTAGTTTGCTAGTTAGGTTAGGATGATTTAGGGTTTGATGAAGAGTTTGTAGAATCACTAGAATTATTAGAAAAATCAATTGGATCTTCACCTTGATTTGTGCTTAACTTGATTCTCTGAATTGATCACTTAGAAATCAAACCTTAGGTTGTTTAATAGATGCGAGAGCTTTATTAATAACTTGAACTAATCATAGGTGAGCAAAATATCTATTCGGAAAGAGATTTGGTTTAGGTATTTTGTGAACAAATCGAACCTGTTCTTATTGCTTGCCTTAAATGTTTAAATTCGCAAAGAGATTTGGAATTTAGGGATTTAGGCATAGATAACTTCTGCAACGAGAGTTGATTGGTTTTAACTTAGAGTTTCGAGTTCTAGACGGTTCTTAATAAATCCCTAATAAACTTAGATTATGCATTCTTGGATTCAACCTGATAATTATCCTTGCCTAGCGTCTTTGTCTATGAACTTACATCGCCTTATAAACTCGTTTACTTATTTCTGCATTGCTTTAGACTACTTAAAATTAATCGTCAAGCATAATCTAAACCTAGAAACCATAAGTGTAGCTATAACTTCCCTGAGAATTCGATACCCCTTATACTTCAACTGCATTGCTGTGCACTTGCAGTAGTTGATTATTTGGGTAAAACCTGAGCCCTATCAGTTTCTCAAATCTTCTCTCGATCCAAAATTGTTTCTCTCGGGCTTTTCTCGAACTCTCTCGGCA
The DNA here is from genome assembly GCA_020283515.1 of Alliaria petiolata. Lineage (NCBI taxonomy): Eukaryota > Viridiplantae > Streptophyta > Magnoliopsida > Brassicales > Brassicaceae > Alliaria > Alliaria petiolata. The sequence goes on from JAHZTW010000001.1 coordinate 392,523,788, forward strand.
ATAGTCGGATTCACCCGGCTATCTCTCGATCGGATTCGGAAACTCTCGACTATCTCTCGGGTAAACTCTTTCTCTCGGATCAAATCGCACTCTCGGACTTTTTCTCTTCTTTCTCTCGAGTCTTTCTGTGTTTTCTCGAAGAAATGCTGCATAATGATACTAGACGGATTTTCGCGAGAAACTGCTCCAAAACCGCTCATTAATCAATCCGCATCGTTTTGCCCAGCCGAATAACCATTTCCGCGTGTTTCCTCGGCTAAAATCGTCCCTTTAGTCAATCCGCTGCGTTTCGCTCGAGCGTCCAAGTGCCAGTAACCGTTCCCACACTTTTAACTCGGCCAAACTCGCTTCAGTAAGCCCAATAACCGTTCCCGCTTACTTTAGCCGCGCGTTTTAACATTTCTCTCGGCCATAACCGTTCCCGCTCGGCTATCCGAATAACTTAGCCGATTATTTCGTTTCAATCCGAATAATCACAAAGACTCTCGGATAATCCAACTCAGCTCAGACCAAAGTAACCGTCCTGTCCGAATTCCGACCAAGTGTTCCGAGAAACACGGACTGTCCGAAATTCACTTGTCCGAGCCACTCTCGCCCAGCTCAAGTCCAGCTCTCATCCGACCACGACCCGATTTTCGTGGCCAGCTCCGATTTTCACGGACAGCTTCATTTTATTTCGGTTGTTCTGATTTTCACTCGGCAAACTTGCCCAATCACTCGGCTAATCTTCTAGCCAGCTCAAACACTCGGATTCCCAGCTAACCCCCCCGATTTTTCTTAATTCCTGCCTTAATAATCTGATTCCCAATCGAACCGCGCGTTCGTACCACGACTCGTACCGAGACTCGTACCACATCCGTACCAAGACTCGTACCGCGGCCGTACCACTTGATCCGAAGATCGCGGATGTTACAAATAGCCTCAGTCTTGAATTGTACAGCAGCACTTGATCCCCTGGTGCGAACTCTTTGTGCTTGATTTTCTTGTCGTGGACAGCCTTCGTTCTCTCCTTGTAGATCTGAGAGCTCCCGAATGCTTCTAGCCGAGTTTCTTCCGGTTCGTGAAGGTTCACCAGCCTCTTCTCTTGAGACGTCTTGATGTCGAAATTCAATAGTTTGATGGCCCATAGAGCTTTGTACTCGAGTTCCACGGGTAAATGACACACCTTACCATAGGGGAGGGCGAAAGGAGATCTGCCTATGGGTGTTTTGAAAGCAGTTCGGTATGCCCACAGAGCGTCGTCCAACATTGTCGACCAGTCTTTCATTGTTTCTCCGACCGTCTTCTCCAATATCGCCTTGATCTCGCGATTGGATATCTCGACTTGCCCGTTTGTCTGTGGATGGTACGGTGTAGCCACCTTGTGTTTGACCCCGTGCTTCTTCAGGAGGTTTTCGAACAACTTGTTGATTTAATGACTACCACCATCGCTTATCACCACTCTTGAGATCCCATATCTTGGAAAGATAGTTGACTTGAATAGCTTTAGTACTACATTTGCATCGTTGGTGGGGCTGGCAACGGCTTAGACCCATTTTGAGACATAATCAACGGCAACTAGTATGTATTTGTTGCCATAGGAGGATGAAAATGGTCCCATGAAGTCTATTCCCCAAACGTCAAAGATATCGACTTCCAATATCGGGTTCTGTGGCATCTCGTCCCCCTTGCTAATGTTCCCCTTTCTTTGGCACGCTTCGCAAGAGGAGACGTACTCGTGAGTGTCCTTGAATAAATTTGGCCGCCAGAATCCTGCGTGTAAGATTTTTGTTGCGGTTTTGAACGTGGCAAAGTGACCATCATAGGCTGAACCGTGGCAATGGAATAGGATCCCTTTCGCTTCTCCCTTATATACACATCTTCTGTAGACCCCATCCAACCCTCTTTTGAAGAGATATGGCTTGCATAGAAAAAGTAGTTAATGTCCTTGAAGAACTTCTTCCTTCAGTAAGCATTGAGGTCGTTTGGGATGTCCCCACTCACCAAGTAGTTGATGTAGTCCGCATACCAAGGAATGGTGTTCTATTCCATGCTGGCTACGGTTTCCAAATTCTTATTCACTTGGTACATTCCTCCGAGGACATCTACTATCATGAGTTGTTCTTCTGGTAGGGCGTCATTGATGGGAATCAAATCTTCTATCTTCATCCGGGATAAGTGATCAGCTACACCGTTCTCTATTACGCAATTTAGAATTCGGATGGTGACGTAACGACACCACCACAAAACCACTACACATGTTTTTTTTTTTTTTATATATTAAAAACCAGTTTTAATATCTCCATGTCAAACTCTTGGAGCAGGAGAATCAATCTTAGCAACCTCGGTTTGGTGTCCTTTTTCGCATAGATGTACCTTAGTGCAGCATGATCCGTGTAGACAATCACTTTCGATCCCACCAAGTAGCTTCTGAATTTCTCAAAGGCAAACACAACTGCCAATAGCTCTTTCTCGGTCGTGGCGTACATCACTTGGGTATCATCTAGCGTCCGGCTTGCATAGTAGATCACGTGTAACTTCTTGTCCTTTCTTTGTCCGAGCGATTCCGGTTGAATCCGAGAGATCGTGTGTTCGGTCTTGATTCTGATATTTCTGTCCGAGTTATTCGATTTGAAATAGGTGATTTACCGAGAGTAGGCTCGATTGTTGCCGAGGAATTCTGCCTGGATCGAGAGTTGCCGAAGGTTTAAGGAGTTAACCGAGAGAGTAGTAGTTTATCCGAGAAATCACCGAGAGAATTATGTGTTGCGCGTGAGATCGTATGTTCCATCGAGTTTCCGCGAGTTTAGATCGAGAGATTCGATCAAGAATGGCATTTGCCGAGGGAGGGCCAAGTTTGTCCGAGAGTTTTCGACTGGTTCGTAAGTTATCCGAGAGATAGCCAAGAGGAGGTGACTATAATCGGGAGGGATCTGACCATAGCCGAGAGATAGTCGAGCAGTTTGGCTATATCGGAGAGAAAGCTGACTGGATCAGGTTTCTACTGAGAGATCATGACCGTGGTCATGAGGAACGTGGATATGGTCTGGGAGATCATGGACTAGGCTGACTGGCGATCGTGTGGATCGTGTTTGGCGATCGTGTGGATCGTGTCTGGACGTGCAAGGGATCGGGGATCCGAGCCGTCTCTCTTCTGTACTTGGTCATGTGGGGATGGTTGGTTGAGTGACTAAGTACGGGGGGAGATATGTTTGTGGGTTCGGCAGCACAGTGGCTGGGTCTGCAGGAGCGTGTTTGAAGTTGTGAAGGAGGTCTGGACGGTATGGGACGTTCATGGATCATGCGATGTGGCCAAGGTATGGTTTAGCTGA
>JAHZTW010000001.1:392531501-392554270 GCA_020283515.1 Alliaria petiolata
GACTATCTCCGTTTCTGACCGAGAAATCACCGAGTTTCTTCCGACTGAAACGTTTGCCTTTGTGTCTAAGGTGAGTGCGTGACTGTAGCTGACCTGGAACCGTAGGATTGCTAGGTTATCTGGTTTTCATTGATTGCTTGTGTAAGTTAGTGTATGCTTAGCAAGGTCAATGTGTTTCTGTGATTGGTATTGGATACCGTGGTTTATACGTGGTGTCTAACTAGCTGTGTGAATGTCCGGATCGTGTTGCTAGCTCAAGGGGATGTGTGATTCTCGCTTGAGTAAAACCGAGGCCGTGAGGAAATTCACAAGTAGTTGAGATGATCATAGAACCGTGATTCTGTTTTCTGTGCTTGCTTGCTAAGTGTTTATGCGAATTATATAAATGTTGCTTGATTGTGTTTTCTGGTATTGGCTGGTGGTACGGGATGACCGTACTCACTAAGCATTTGTGATAATGCTTATGCCTCTCTTATGTGTGGAGTGTGCAGGTAAAGATATTATCCGGGACGTTTAGTCTTGAAGGCGGACTTGAAGGCAGTGAAGAAAGAAGTGGATTAGGACTAGGTTTGGGGGTTTATTTTATTAAGACTTGTTCGGATTATCTGGCTTTAGTTTTACTGTTTTATGACTTAGAACAAATTTGGCTAACTTAGTTTTCTGTTTTATGAACCTTTGTTATATCTGGATTGGAATTATTATGCAATGAGAATGGGCTTTTTATGAATCGAATGCGTTGTTTAAGTTTAAGAAAAATCTGAAAAATATGCTAAGTATGGAATCTGGTTAGAGTTAGACTCGGGACGGTCGGCCTGGTTAGGATTATCGGGTTGGGTCGCCACAGTTGGTATCAGAGCATGGTCGATTCTAGGATAGTTCATTTGCATAGTTGGGGTTAGAAATATCCACCTTTCACTGCCGAGTCTCACGGTCTGTTGTTTTCTGTTGAGTTTGGAACTCTTGTATGGTGTTAGCTTCGGGCTAACATGTTCTGTTTTGACTTGCAGATGGCTCCGAGAAGGACTAGGGCTGCAAGGTTGAATGGTACTGTGAACTGGGGGAGTTCGGGAACTGAGGATGCGGTTGGGAACCAGCATGAGATTGAGGCTGCTGCGGCGGCCGAGGCTGCGGCTGCAAATGCTGCGGCTGCTGCGAATGTGGCTGCGGTTGGAACTGGGAACGTGGCTGGGAATGCTGCTGGTGCTGTTCCAGACAGGCTGGAGGCTGTGCTGGGATTGCTAGCTCAAGTGTTGGGGCGTTTACCGGTGGTTGCGCCTGTACCGGGAGTGGTACCGGCCGTGGCACCACAAGTGGTTGCGCCTGTACCGGGAGTGGTACCGGCCGTGGCACCACAAGTGGTTGCGCCTGTACCGGGAGCAGTACCGGCCGTGGCACCACAAGTGGTGGATCCGAACGTTGGGAACATGGCTATGGAGGAAGCGGATCAGGTCGTGGCGATCCCGTCTTACCTCAAGGTTCTGGATCATATGGCGAGGTTGGGAACCAAGTTCTTTGCTGGAGGAACTGCGCCGATTGAGGCTGATGAGTGGAAGATGAGGCTTGAGAGGAACTTCGAGTCTATCCGATGTCCCGAGGAGTACAAGCGGGACATAGCTGTGCATTACCTGGAGGGTACTGTGCATACCCGGTGGAAAGGGACCACGGGGCGTTTGGTGAGTCCGAACTGTTCGTATGAGACGTTTTCTGCGATGTTCCAAAGTAAGTACTTCCCGCAAGAAGCTTACAATCAGCTGGAGGCTGAGTTTATGTATCTGCGCCAAGGGACCAAGACGGTTCGGCAGTATGAGACTGAGTTCAACCTGTTACGCAAGTATGTGGGACGTGACCGTGATACTGAAGAGAAGCTGATCCGAAGGTTCATGAGCAGACTAAGGGTCGAGCTGCGTAATGGTTGTCTGGTGCGTGACTATGCGACGGTCACAGAGCTTGTGGAGAAAGTGGCCTTGTTGGAGACGGGACAAGCCGAGGAGGCGTTGTCTAAGGCTGGTACCGTGGCCAGGAGTGGCCAAGTGTCTGGAGGACAGAACCGCAAGTTTGGGAAGAATGTTCCGGCTAAGTCGAGTGGGAACCGCAGCGTGTGTGGATCTTTCGGAAAGGTGCATGTTGGCGTGTATAGACGTGCATCTGGAGCTTGTCATCGTTGTGGTAGCTTGGAGCATAGAGTGCGGGATTGTCCTGAGCCAGACTCGAGGTTGGTGAGAGTGTCGGATGGAAGTAACACGTCCGTTGTGTGTTTCGGTTGCGGAGAGTCGGGACATTACAAGCGTGATTGTCCGAGGTCCGGAGCAGTTGGGCAGGCGGCCACTCAGCCTAAGCGTGCAGGAGATGTGCTGGCGCAACCGGCTAAGAGGCATGCCATCATGCCAAGGGTGTATGCAGCGACCGCGGATGGGACTGGGGATCCGACCACTTCTCGACCGATCACTGGTAAGTTTTAGTACTTACGTTTTTTTTGAATTTGTCTGTGTTTGCATTTTCTAATAAGTGTCTTAGCATTCTGAGGATTGAATTTGTAGGGACCTTATTAATGGATGAGGTGGAAACCCATGTTCTGTTTGACTACGGAGCGAGTCATTGTTTTGTTAACTCAGGGATGATTGGGAAAGGAGGATTCCAGAAGGAAACCGGGGAAGAGTTTGGACTAGTGAGGGCGGCTGGAGGCCAAGTGATGTTCTCACTAGGGACTGTCCGCAACATTGCTGTCTGGATTGGCGAGGTCAATATGCCAGCGGACTTAGTGATTTGCGAGGTTAAGTCTTACGATGTCATCCTCAGAATGGATTGGCTTGGTAAGCATAAGGCACATCTGGATTGTCACCGAGGCAGGGTGGAGTTCGAGAGGGATGGCCAAGTTCTGGTTTACCAAGGAGTAAGACCGACTTCTGGTAGCTTGGTTGTGTCGGCAATTCAAGCGGAGAAAATGTTAGAGAAAGGTTGTGAAGCATATCTGGCGACGATATCGTCGATTGAGGTTGGACCAGACGCGGAGTTAGGGGACATTCCAGTGGTACAAGAGTTTGAGGTTGTTTTCCAAGCCTTATCGGGAATGCCACCAGCTCGTTCAGATCCGTTCACGATTGAACTTGAGCCGGAAACTGCTCCTGTGTCTAAGGCACCGTACCGTATGGCTCCGGCCGAGATGGCTGAACTAAAGAAGCAACTGGCTGATCTTCTAGACAAGGGATTTGTAAGGCCGAGCAGTTCACCATGGGGCGCACCTGTTCTGTTCGTAAAGAAGAAGGATGGAAGCTTCCGGCTTTGCATCGATTACCGAGGGTTGAACCGTGTTACTGTGAAGAACAAGTATCCACTTCCAAGGATAGACGAGTTGTTGGACCAGCTTAGGGGTGCTACTTCGTTCTCTAAGATTGATTTGGCTTCTGGGTACCATCAGATATCGATAGATGAACCGGACGTTCGGAAGACTGCCTTTCGAACTAGGTATGGTCATTACGAGTTTGTGGTCATGCCGTTTGGTTTGACGAATCCGCCAGCTGCATTCATGAAGTTGATGAATGGCGTGTTCAGAGAGTACTTGGACGAGTTTGTGATTATTTTCGTAGACGACATCTTGGTATACTCGAAGAATCCGGAAGATCATGAGAAGCATTTGCGGATTGTTATGGAGAAGTTGCGAGAGCAGAAGTTGTTTGTCAAGCTAAACAAGTGTAGCTTTTGGCAACGGCACATTGGGTTCTTGGGTCACATTGTTTCGGACAAGGGAGTGTCTGTGGATCCTGAAAAGATCAAGGCCATTGCGGATTGGCCGAGACCTGAGAATGCGAAAGAGATAAGGAGTTTTCTGGGATTGGCTGGCTACTACAGGCGTTTTGTTAAAGGCTTTGCAAGTATGGCTCAGCCGATGACACGCTTGACCGGGAATGACATTGAGTTCGTATGGACAGCCGAGTGTGAAGAGTGTTTCTCGAAAGTGAAAGGGATGCTGACAAGTGAACCAGTGTTGGCTCTACCTGAGCCGGATGAACCGTATGCGGTGTACACGGACGCGTCTGGGAAGGGACTAGGTTGTGTCCTAATGCAGCACGGGAATGTGATTGCCTATGCGTCAAGGCAGCTAAGGAAGCATGAGGCGAATTATCCTACTAATGACTTGGAGATGGCGGTCATAGTCTTTGCGTTAAAGATATGGCGATCTTACTTGTATGGTGGGAAGGTTCAGATCTTTACCGATCAGAAGAGTTTGAAGTACATCTTCACTCAACCTGAACTGAATCTGAGGCAACGGAGATGGATGGAGTTAGTCGCTGACTACGATCTGGAGATAGCTTATCATCCGGGGAAGGCTAATCTCGTTGCTGATGTATTAAGCCGGAGACGGTCTAGTGTATCGTCTGCGAAAGACGTGGAAGGAGTTGTGAATCTCCTAAGGACGTTAAGGCTGAACGTTCTGACTGAGGATACGGAACCGTTGGGTTTGGGAGCTGCGGATCAGGCTGACTTGTTAACAAGAATCCGGTTAGCTCAAGAGGAGGATGAGAATCTGATTAAGATGTCAAAAGCTGACAAGACCGAGTATCAAACTTCAAACAATGGGACGATTGTGTTGAATGGCCAAGTGTGTGTTCCTAACGTGAAAGAGTTAAAGGAAGAGATTCTTAAGGAAGCACATCAGTCTAGGTTTTCTGTTCATCCGGGAATGACCAAGATGTACCGTGACCTGAAAAGATACTATCATTGGGTCGGGATGAAGCGGGACGTGGCCAAGTGGGTGGCTAGTTGTCCGACGTGCCAGTTTATTAAGGCCGAGAACCAGTTTCCGAGAGGTTTGTTGCAAACATTACCAATGCCGGAATGGAAATGGGATATGATCACAATGGACTTTGTGATGGATTTACCGAAGACTAAGAATAAGCATGACGCGATTTGGGTCATTGTGGATCGACTGACGAAGTCTGCTCATTTTTTACCTATGAAAAAGACGGATGGAGTGGCTAGGCTGGTGGAGTTATATGTCGATGAGATCGTGAGACTCCATGGCGCGCCAGTGAGCATTGTGTCTGATCGTGATCCGAAGTTTACTTCACGATTCTGGAAAGAGTTTCAGGAAGAGTTTGGGACGAAGGTACATATGAGTACTGCGTATCATCCGCAAACGGATGGTCAGTCTGAGAGGACCATCAGGACATTAGAAGACATGTTGAGAGCGTGTGTACTGGACTGGGGTGGTAACTGGGATAGACATCTACCATTGGCTGAGTTCGCGTATAACAACAGTTACCAATGGAGCATTGATATGTCTCCGTATGAGGCGTTGTATGGACGGCCGTACAGAACACCGTTGTGTTGGACCCAAGTGGGGGAGCGGAGTGAGATAGGACCCGCGATAGTCGAGGAGACGACTCAAAAGATTCGGTTTCTGAAAGTTAAGCTGAAAGAGGCTCAAGACCGGCAAAAGAGTTATGCCAATAGGCGCCGTAAGGACTTAGAGTTCAGTGTGGGCGATCTGGTTTATCTGAAGGCTATGACCGAAATGGTTTGAAAAACTTCCTGAGGAAGAGCCGGATTCGAGGACGAATCCAAACTGAGTGGGGGAGAATTGTAGCATCCGCGACCAGAAATCGTAAGTACGGTCGTGCGGGTCATGGGATGGCCGTTGTATATATGTCCTGGTATAGTGGAGGTTCGTCCGTTTCTGTAAATATGTGTGCTGTACAGTGGTACGTCCGTGGTACGTCCGTGGTACATCCGTGGTACGTCTGTGGTACGTCCGCGGTACGTCTGTGGTATGTCTGTGGTACCAAACCGTGGTACATCCGTGAGGTTAAGTACCGTACTGTGGCTGGACCGAATAAATATTGTGGAAATTTGACTAAGTGTCGAGATGGGCCATGGGCCGTGGATTTAGTCGGCTAAAAGTGCGTTTTTCTCGATGTTGGTCGATTGGTTTGGATTCCAGCCAAGAGAAATTAAATCCGACCGACTTCAGCCGAGAGATAACCGAGGCGCTTAGACTAAACCGGGATATTAGGTTTTCCCGAGTATAAAAGGGTGAAACCCGTGACATTTCTCGGGCTAGCCGCATTTTTCTCGAGAGAAACCAAAAAGGGGCGATTTTCACCGAGAGAAATCCCGAGTTGCCGAGAGAAATCCGAGAGCCGTCGAGAGATTGTTCGGTGCGTCGTGTTTCTGAGTTTTCTGTCCGAGAGAAACGAACGGGAAGGGTCGATTTCCCGAGAGAAGTTCGTTCGGCCGAGAGATTTCTAGATCGGATCGCGAGAATCCGAGAGTTAATCAAGGTAATCTGTTTTCACCGAGAGAATTCTGTTATGATGCGATTTTCACCGAGAGATAATCGTGTAATCTGTTTGTAGGCAAGTGTTGGCCGAGTTATCCGAGAGTTTTCCGAGGGTTGTTCGATCGGATCGAAAGTTACCCGAGAGAAGGAAAATCTGTCCAAGAGATTTTGGTAAGTGATGAGAGATCACGATTTTTATTGAGTTTCTGTCGAGTAACATCGAGTTAATCCTCATGTTTTGGCCTGTTTCCGAGGGAATACAGATTATTGCTAGAGGAAAAGAGAATGGTTTGAAAGATAGCTGAGAGGAGATTGGATCTCGTGGGTTTAGCCGTAGCGATAGCCGTGAGAATGCAAGTGCGTCCGACTATCTCTGTTTCTGACCGAGAAATCACCGAGTTTCTTCCGACTGAAACGTTTGCCTTTGTGTCTAAGGTGACTGCGTGACTGTAGCTGATCTGGAACCGTAGGATTGCTAGGTTATCTGGTTTTCATTGATTGCTTGTGTAAGTTAGTGTTTGCCTGTCTCTTATACACATCTAGATGTGTATAAGAGACAGAGTGTATGCTTAGCAAGGTCAATGTGTTTCTGTGATTGGTATTGGATACTGTGGTTTATACGTGGTGTCTAACTAGCTGTGTGAATGTCCGGATCGTGTTGCTAGCTCAAGGGGATGTGTGATTCTCGCTTGAGTAGAACCGAGGCCGTGAGGAAATTCACAAGTAGTTGAGATGATCATAGAACCGTGATTCTGTTTTCTGTGCCTGCTTGCTAAGTGTTAATGCGAATTATATAACTGTTGCTTGATTGCATTTTCTGGTATTGGCTGGTGGTACGGGATGACCGTACTCACTAAGTATTTGTGATAATGCTTATGCCTCTCTTATGTGTGGAGTGTGCAGGTAAAGATGTTATCCGGGACGTTTAGTCTTGAAGGCGGACTTGAAGGCAGTGAAGAAAGAAGTGGATTAGGACTGGGTTTGGGGGTTTATTTTATTAAGACTTGTTCGGATTATCTGGCTTTGGTTTTACTGTTTTATGACTTAGAACGAATTTGGCTAAGTTAGTTTTCTGTTTTATGAACCTTTGTTATATATGGATTGGAATTATTATGCAATGAGAATGGGCTTTTTATGAATCGAATGCGTTGTTTAAGTTTAAGAAAAAACTGAAAAATATGCTAAGTATGGAATCTGGTTAAAGTTAGACTCGGGACGGCCGACCTGGTTAGGATTATCGGGTTGGGTCACCACAGTGTCGATCGACACTAGTAGTGTCGATCGACACAAAACTAGCAGCTCGAATCTTTGCACTCTTTCTCTAATTCAGCTCTGCAATCCTTGTCTCCATGATGAAAACGTCTTCCTCCATAACCTTGGCATTGATTAGAGTTTCATCTTCGCTCATAATCCTGAAGATATGATTGTTTCCACTCCTATCTTCAAGCTCCACAACTTTCTCAGAATTCTCAACTAATGCCTCTTGAACAACCAGTTTGTTCACTTGCTCTTTAGAATCAAACTCCTTGACATTCTCAGCATTAGTGTCGTCTGAATGCTCCATGATTGGGTCTTTATCCATGGAAATTTCTACTGAATAGGCTTGGCCATCGATGGTGGATGGTCCCCTTAACTTGTCCATATCAAAATTCATGACAACATCACCCAAATCAAGCTCTATTTTCCCTTTCCTCACATCAATGATAGCACCAACTGAAGCCAAGAATGATCTTCCCAAAATAAGAGGATCTGTAGGTTCTTCATCATATTTCAAAACCACAAAGTCTGTGGGAATTACGCAACCTTCAATTTTCAATGGAACATCTTCTAGAACACCATCTGGAATTCTCTTTGATCGATCAGCTAGTTCAAGGGAGATTCTAGTTGGCTTGAAATCAGTCATTCCAAGTCGAACAGCAACAGAGTATGGTATCAAGTTGATACTTGAGCCTAGATCACAGAGAGAACGAGGAAATCTTTTTGTTGCGATTGAGCAATCTAGCATAAAGTTTCCTGGATCAGGTAACTTTTCTGGAATCCTTCTCTAAATCACAGCGCTGACTTGTTCAGAAATCCCACACCTTCTTCTTCTTCCTTGGAACTATGTTCAATAGAATTGCATTCATGTCTCTGGTAAGCAATGCTCCTTCCTCAGGGCTTATACCATTGACTACCATTCTCTTGACATACCTTCTTAATGCAGATGAAAGTTGGACTGCATCAACTAAAGGTAGCTCAATCATCAGCTTACTCATCATCTCCTTGCATCTAGCTTCCTCTCTCTCGTGTTTAGATCTTCTGGGAGGCAGGGGATAGGGTATTTTTGGTTTGTACACCCTTTCTTCTGCAACCTTTGTTGTTGTGAGCTGTTCTGGTGAAGTCCGTGTAGAGTGTCGATCGATACTCGCCTTTAGTGTCGAGTCCTCCGTGTCGATTTTGCTTTTTTCGTCTGGTTTCTCCTTGGGTGTCGATCAACACTTAGTAGTGTCGATCGACACTGGCTCCGCAACATCTTCCACATCTTCAAACTCCTTGAATTCTTTAGCATTTATACCCCTTTTCAGCTCTGTTTGAAGGCTCCTTCCACTCTGGATCGTGATGGCATTCACATGATGCCTCGGATTCGTGTCCGTCTTTCCAGGAAGAAATCCCTCTTATCTCTTCAAAGCTCCAGCAGTTTGAGCAACTTGAACATCCAATTGCTTCAAAGCTTCTGAAGATCCGTGTACAAAGCATCAATCTTCCCATTGAAATCCACTGTCATCTTCTGTTGTCCTTCGAGAATCTGCTCTATCATAGACTCCATTTTGTTGTCTTGAGCAGGAGGCTTCTGGTAAGAAGAAGAACCATAGCTTCTTTGGAAGTTATTGTTCTGAAAAGGCTTTTGGTAAGAGGAACCATAGCCTTGCTGATTGTTGAATCTCTGTCCTTGAAAGCCACCTCCATTGATGTAATTGACTTCTTCTTGCTCTGGCTCAAAGGACTCTACTTCTGCAGCGAAGTGAACTTGTTTCTTTCCCATCAAAAGATCCAGCTTCCTATTAACCTCAGCTATTTGGCTTCCTCTATTTGCACCAGCTTGTTGTCTCCTTTCAAAGTCTGCGTTTTTGGTGCTGTTACTAGAGGCCAAATTCTCTATGAGCACCATCGCATCATCTGGATATATGGTGTTGAAGTTGCCATTGCTTGCTGCGTCTAAAGCCATCTGGTACTTCCAATCGATCCCTCGGTAAAAGATGCCGATAAGCTGCGGCTCGCTGAAACCATGATGTGGGCAGTCCCTTTGGTACGATCTGAATCTTACCCAAGAAGCTTTGAATGCTTCAGTGGGTCCTTGAGAAAATGCAGTGATCTTCGTCCTCAGCTCTTCACTTCTTGCATCATCAAAGAAGTTGCATAAGAATGCATTCTTTGTGTCTTCCCCAGTGGTCAAGGATCCTGGATCAAGCTGCTTCAGCCAATATGATGCATCTCCAGCAAGCGAGTGAGGGAACAGCTTGCAGAAAAGATAATCATAGGAAAATCTGTTAGCCTTGATGCTTGACGCAAGGTCCTAAAATCTCTAAATGTGATCCATCAGATGCTCATTAGGAAGTCCATGGAAAGGATGCTAACCCACCAGCGTGAAGTAAGCAGGCTTCAGCACGAAGTCGTTCCTCTGAAATGCAGGAGGACGGATCGCAGCTCTATTAGCATAAAACTGGCCTGGGCGGTTGTATTCGCCTAATGTTCTTCCACGTCCAACGTCTGCAGCTTGTATTGCTTGATCAACGATGACGGTGCCAGCCTCATCAAGTCTCTGTCCTCGGGCGTTCCTTTTGTGCCCTTCCGCATCAACCAAGTTGCCTTCAGCGTCTCGGGTTAGAACCATAAGATCTGGCATCGCGTTGTGCGACTGGTGTCGATCGACACTCGGCTAGATGCTCGGTTCCTGCGTTCGAGACGACCTAGTTCTTGGTTTAACGCGATTAGTTCCTTGTTCTTGTTGCTTCTGGTATTGCGATTAAGCATACACCTGAAAACAAGAATGAGAAACTAAAATTAGTAACCAAAAACAAAAAATTAAAAACCTAGACTAAATTCTAATACTAGAAATCTGTAGGCAACTAATCTCCTTCCCCGGCAACAGTGCCAAAATTTGATATGCTCTCAAATTTACCCTAGAGCTACTCTCTCAAATTAAGAGATCACTGTAGTATTTAGGGATCGAATCCACAGGGAAGGGATAGTCACACAACGAACTTCTAATTTCGAATTAAGCTAAGAAGAATTAATTAAAAGTAAAAGACAGCGAATAATTAAAAACGGTGTAAGTTCAGGAGACGAAACGATAGGTTCAGGGAAATTCTCAAGTGAATCCTAATTGTAGATCTAGACAGAATGTTAGGAATTATGAAGAACCGTTCTTGAACTCGAAACACTAATGTAAAATCAACCAACTCTCGCTGCGAAGATTATCTATGCATAAACCCTAGAATTCCAAATCTCTTTGCAAATTCTAACAATTCAAACAAGCATTAAATCTTCTGGGCAATTTCTTTTTTCTTCAAGACTTGTAAAATCAGGCGGTTTTAGGAATCCACGATTGGTGTCGATTAGTGTCGATCGACACTCATTCCAAAATCTTGCTCTCTGACTTCATCATTTTGCAGCTTCTTCCACAATGCTCCATAATGATCCAAAATATATAATTATGCTCCAAACGTAGTTCAACCTGCAAAGACTCTAATAGGACTCTAAACATACCAAAAGACTATATAAAAACACTTATATCATGGTCTAAAAATGGGTAAAAACCATGATATATCACTACCTCGATACCTTTCTCCGATATCTTGTGACCAAGCACTATCCTTTCTCTGACCATGAAATGACATTTCTCCCAATTCAGTACTAAGTTTGTCTCTTCACATCGCTTGAGAACCCTGCACAAATTCGACAAACAAACACCAAAAGAGCAACCATACACAGAAAAATCGTCCATGAACACCTCTACCATTTCCTCTATAAGGTCAGAGAAAATAGACATCAAACATCTTTGGAAAGTTGCTGGTGCATTACATAACCCAAATGGCATCCTTCGATATGCAAAGGTACCATACGGGCATGTGAATGTCGCTTTCTCTTGGTCGTTTGGGTGAATCGGTATCTGGAAGAAGCCGCTATAGCCATCCAGAAAACAGTAATATGGATGGTTAGCTAGCCTCTCCAACATTTGGTCTATGAAAGGGAGGGGGAAGTGGTCTTTTCTAGTGGCTGAATTAACACTACAAGAAAACTGACGATTTGCGACGGTAAAAATGGTCGCAAATCCGTCGCAAATCGGGTATTGCGACGGATTTGCGACCAAAATGTCGCTAATCGTTAGCCGCAAATTAAATTCCATCCCAAATCCGTCGTAAAATTTGCGACGCAGAATATTCATCGCAGATCCGTCGCAAATTTGCGACGGCAATATTGCCGTCGCAAATCCTGTATGCCGCAAAGATGTCGCAAATTTGCGACGGCAATATTGCCGTCGCAAATCCTGAGTGTCGCAATTATGTCGCAAATTTGCGACACATTTGCGACGGAATATGCCGACGGCAAATCGTCGCTATACGTCGTCGCAAACGTGTCGCAAAAAAATGTCGTAGCAATGTCGTCGCAAATGTTTTCCATCGCAATGTCGTCGCAAATCAGGAGCCTCGCAAAGTCGTCGCAAATTTGACGTCGCAACGCCGTCGCAAATTTAATAATAAATAATTTATATAATAATTATTAACGAAAATTATCTATTAATTAATATTAAAATTTAAATTTAAATTATTTTCAAAATATAAAATTAGAAAATAAATTATAATTTAAAAAAGAAATTTGAATTACAAAATAATATTCATAAAACATAAAATTTTATTGTTCAGAAAAAAAAACTAAATTTAATCGATAGGGGGATCATCGTTTGCGTTTGACGGACCGGCATCCGAGCTACGGTAAAGTTCTGCGAATGCCGAGTCTCGTTGTGCCAGAAACTCGAAATACCTATCGTAGCTCTGCATCTTCTGGTTCTGTGATTGAATCAATTGGGCTTGGGTCTCGATTATCTCCTGAAGAGCGGGATCTGGTCCGGTGGAAGAAAAAGATGGAAGAGTGACAGCCTCAATATCTGACTGTAAAGAACCCACTCCGAAGATTCTTCCTCTTGTACGGGGAGCGACCTTAAAAAATATATAAATATATATATGTAAGTATAATTAAGAAATTATTAACTAAAAAAATAAATAAAAATTGTAATGAAATTGAAATTACTTACGTCCAGATAAATTTGGTTCTTCTGGGTCGTACTAAGTGAGCAAGATGCAGTGCTTTCTGGATCATCAGGATCAGCCTGAGTCATCTCTTGCATCCTCGCAGTGACGTCGTTGTATAGCTTCTCCGAGCGTCCATCGACAAAAGATCCATCCGGATTTTTTTTGGTCTCCTCGAGAACCGCTAACAAATCCGGAATTCCTGTTCCGGTCCGCTCAGCCTACATAAAAGTTGAAAACATTAGAATGATTATAATAAATTATATAAAAAAATGTAATATAGAAAATAAATACTTACTATCATTCGGCCGCGTCCTTTAAAAGAAATCTGACCCGACCGATGCTTAGATGGTTGCTCTACAGGAGGAGCACTGAAACGGGCTTTGCGGGCATTGGCGCTCTTCTTCACGCTCCCCGGCTCATTCCAAAATGTAACAAGACCCTCCCAAACTGACGAAGCAATCCATTCGGGCTTCACATCATCGCCTAGCCTTTTCCACTTTGCCTTCCAACGTCCCACATGGTCAGTCATCCGTTTCTTCAACTTGGCCTCAAACATTTCACTAACTTCTCCGTTAATGCTCCAATCCCAATGATATTTTTGCTACAAAAAAAAGTTATTAAAAAATAGCTTAAACATAGGAATAAAAAAAAAAAAAAAAAAATCTGATACTTACAGCAAATTGTTTGTACCACCGGTTGATTGTCTCTTTCGGAGTTTGCGACCAATTGGCATGAGCTTCTTTGAAATCTCTTTCAAAAATTTCTCG
The DNA here is from genome assembly GCA_020283515.1 of Alliaria petiolata. Taxonomy (NCBI): domain Eukaryota; kingdom Viridiplantae; phylum Streptophyta; class Magnoliopsida; order Brassicales; family Brassicaceae; genus Alliaria; species Alliaria petiolata. The sequence continues at coordinate 392,544,836 of JAHZTW010000001.1, forward strand.
GACCTTAGCAGCCACACATGGATAAAAATCGAACCTGGAAAAAAAAATTAGAAACTAAAAGATTTGCAATAGTTATAATTTGAAATAATTAAAAAATATATTTTTTATATACCATTTGGTTTCGGGAGGACGTTTTGGATCAAGTCGCATCAGGCGGTCATGACCGGGACTCTCGAGAAGCTCTCGAATATCCATATCTTGCCAACGCCAATCTTGCAGATGTTCCTCCGGTTGAGGAGGAGGAGGAGGAGGAGGATGCTGTGCGGGAGCTGTCTCAGGAACGGGCGCTGAAAATGTGGTTCTCACCGATGGAGAGGTGAAAGAAGCCCCTGGAGTAGACGGAAAAGACCGAGGTCCAGACCCTCCAGACCCTCATGACATGTAACGAGAAAAGTCGTTGTTCGTAGACATCTGCAGAAAAAAACAATTGTTAGTCATAGAATAAAAATGAAATAAAAATCATGTTCGGTTTATAAAAATTAAAATTTTATAAAATAAAATTAAAATTTATAAATTAAAAATTTTAAATAAAAATTTGTAAATTACAATTTTGAAACTAATCTTAAACAAAATTTTCTAGATAATCTAAAATTACCTAAAATAAAACTAATTGCGAAATAAATCTAACAAATTTCTAGATAATCTAAAATTATATACCTAACAATTTTCAACCTAACAAATCCCTAATTACATTCCATATCTAAAAATCTAACAATTTCTAACCTAACAAATCCCTAATAATCTAACATAGATCTAAGAAAATAGGCATTTGTTACCTTTGTGGAGGAGTTCGGCGGCGAGGAGCAGATCCGGCGAGGAGCAGATCCGGCGAGGAGCAGAGGTGCGGCGGCGAATCCGGCGAGGCAGAACCAGATCCGGCGAGAGAGAGAGGTGCGGCGCTGGCTCGAGAGAGGGAGAGAGAGGTGCGGCGGTGGCTCGAAAGAGAGAGAGAGAGAGAGAGGGAGGTCCGGCGGCGGTGGCTCGAGAGAGAGAGAGAGAGAGAGAGAGAGAGGGAGGTCCGACGGCGGTTTCTCGAGAGAGAGAGAGGTCTGCGGCGGCGGCCAAGTGAGGAAGAAAGAAAAACTCGGGTAAGGAAGAAGAAATAATTTTTAGGTTTTAATGTTTATATGCTGCGACGGAATTGCGAGGGGTGGTCGCAAATCAGTCGCAAGTTTTGAATTTGCGACGGGCTTGCGACGACCCCTCGCAATTCCGTCGCAAATCCCGAATATTTTAAATCTTATTAAAAGTAGTATTGTAAATGTTTTTTTTTCATTTTATAAAGTTAAAAAACATTTATGATAGTAACAAGTCTTAACAAATCTCAAATTATGCAAAAGTTTACAAATTCTACTTTTTAATGTGAGTTTTACAAAACTCATATACTTATAAATAAACATCATCTCCTTCTATCCTTCTATATGAAATGATTTCATGAAAAACTCTATTTTTTTATTATAATTTGTATATCAACTTAGAAGATCATAATATGTTTACAATTAAACTTATATGAGTACTTTACAAACCGTATTTCAATTTGGGGTATAGGGTTTGGTATCGGGATTTGCGACGGAATTGCGAGGGGTCGCCGCAAGTCCGTCGCAATTTCCAAAATTTTGGAAATTGCGACGGACTTGCGACGACCCCTCGCAATTCCGTCGCAAATCCCGAATTTTTTAAAAAAAAAATTCAAATTACAAATTACAAATATCACACATTATGATCTTGGCTAATCCGATTCATCTCCACTATGCTCATCATCAGTGTCTTCTTCATCATCGGTCTCATCGAACTCGTCCGATCCTGGACCTTCAGTTGAATCATTCACTATGTCTTCTACATCTTGTTGCTCTAGATCAATATGTAAAATATCTTCTGTTGAAGCCATTGGAGTGGAGAGTTCATCATGTCTTTCAGCTTGCATAGCTACATCGTCAATCTTCCCGACAATACGGCCTCGCGGATTCACTTTAATCACTGATAACCACCTCTCACGTTTTTCCTTAATCCGAGGATATGGAATGAAACACACTTGATCTGCTTGCGAGGCTAGGCAAAAGGGTTCAAACTTTGCAAAACGTCTGTTTGAATTGACATCAATCACCCCTAAGTTATTTGTGCGGACCCCTCTACTACTCGGATCGTACCAATCGCATTTGAATAAAATACATTTCAAACCGATGGCTCCTGGAAATGTGACTTCAATTATTTGTTGCAAGACACCGTAGAAGTCGCTTTCACCTTTAACTTGGATTCCATAATTTGCGGTTGACCTCTTCGATCCATGTTTGTACGTATGAAATATGTACCCACGAGTCAAGTACATTGGAGCACTAATGGTCATAGCTATTGGTTCATTAACAATTTCGTGCATCCATAGTGGGAAGGGCTCATTCGAACATCCCTGTGTTACCTACATAATAAATCTTAATGAAGTGTTTATAAATAAAACAATTTTTATAAGTCAAAATAAGTGTAGATTGATCTTACATAGTATTTTAGCCACCCAACAAATTCACGTTCGTTGTACTTCTCATAATCTTTTTCTTCTAAATCAGGAAAGTGTTCTCGAACCTGAGAATCGAATAATCTGCAGTAATTCACCTGCCGAGTTAGCGATATATATGAATTGGAGAATATTATCATAATAATGTATGTAGGAAATAAAAATTAATACCTCTCTAATGTCTGCACATACTCACAATTCCGCAATATGTAATTGTGCGCCGCACTACAATGATCGTGATCTTCCCACCAAACTTCTTTCACTTTTCCAGCAAGTCTGCCTATTTGGGCGAAGATATCCGGGACGTCAACGTGGTACGTAGGTGCTTCCCCTCCATCGTCATACCGTCTAGGAGCGGTTTTTTTGGTTCTCACAGTTGGACTAAAGTAGTATGACGTGAAGTGAGATGTTTCCTCCGTCAAACTTCCAGCAACGATCGATCCCTCCACTTTTGCAAGATTTTTTGCCTTTCTTTTAAGATATCCCATGTATCGCTCGAACGGGTACATCCATCGAAATTGCACGGGGCCCCCAAGTGCTGCTTCATGTGGTAGATGGATTGGGAGATGTTCCATTACGTCAAAAAACGAAGGTGGAAAAATCTTTTCTAAGTTACAAAGCAACACCGGAATATTCTCTTTTAACTGTGCAATACCATCCTCAGTCAGTGTTCGCGTGCATAGATCTCTGAAAAATGCTCCAATGCCTACATGCAACTTCATCAATTAATTAACTGAATTATATATTACTTATCGACTTATTTAATTATTTTTAATTTACGTACCAGCAATTGCTTCGTGAATTGGTTTCGGTAAGAGCTCGTGTAATGCAAATGGTAGTAGTCGTTGCATGAAAACATGGCAATCGTGGCTCTTCATACCAGAAAATTTCTGTCCTTGCTCTATACATCTTGAGAATTTGGACACATATCCATCTGGGAACTTAACATCAGAAGCAACCCAGTCGAATAATGTCCGCTTCGCCTCCACGGACATTCGAAAGTTTGGAATCGGTAATTTTGCCTGACTTGTAATATGCAACTCGGGTCTTGCGCAAATTTCGACCAAGTCCAACCTTGATTTCAAATTGTCTTTACTCTTTCCCTTCACGTTCAAGATTGTATTCACGATGTTTTCAAAAAAATTCTTCTCTATGTGCATCACATCAAGGTTGTGCCGTAAAATGTGATCCTTCCAATAAGGGAGCTCCCAGAAGATACTCTTTTTGTGCCAATTATGAGATACAGTATATCCGTCCGGCATGTTTGCCGGTGTGTGCCAATTTCCCCCACGCTTACACGTTTCTTGAGCACCGTATAATTCATCAATTTGCTCTAACAAAGTATCCCCTGAAAGATGAACAGGTGGAGGGAAACGGACAACCTTGTTCTTCTTAAACAACTTCTTATTTTTCCGGTATGTATGATTCATGGGAAGAAACCTACGATGACAATCAAACCAACATGACTTCCTTCCATTCTTCAGCTGAAACGCATCTGACCTATCCATACAATATGGACAAGATAATCTTCCATGCGTAGTCCACCCCGATAACATTCCATATGCTGGGAAGTCACTAATAGTCCACATTAACACTGCACGCATATTGAAATTCCTCTGCTGCGAGTAGTCAAACGTGCGAACACCACTATACCAGAGCTGTTTCAACTCATGAATCAAAGGTTGGAGGAATACATCAAGTGCTCGCTTCGGATGCTTAGGACCAGGCACTAGAATACTCATGAACAAAAATTCTCGTTGCATGCACATATCCGGAGGAAGATTGTATGGCGTCAATATGACAGGCCATAGAGAATATTGCCTCCCAGACATTCCAAATGGACTAAATCCATCAGTGCATAAGCCAAGATAGACATTCCTGCATTCGTTAGCAAAGTCAACGTGTACCGTCTGAAAGTGTTTCCACGCCTTTGCATCTGACGGATGTGTAACCTCCCCATCCACCGTAGAATGTTGCGCATGCCATCTCATTGCTGCCGCAGTCCTTTCCGAGTGGTATAATCGTTTCAATCTATCAGTGATTGGCAAGTACCACATCCGTTGGTACGGGACACGAGTCCTTCCAGTGGTTTCTTGATATCTCGGCTTCCCACAAAACCGACATTCATGCAGTTTGTCATCATCTTTCCAGAAAATCATGCAATTATCAATGCATACATCAATCATTTCTGATGGTAACCCAAGACCCGAAACCAACTTCTGTATTTCATAGTAATTTTCAGCAGAAAGATTATCTGCTGGCAAATACTCTTTAAAAAGTTCAGCCCATGAATCCATGCAACTCTCAGTCATATTATTATCACTCTTAATTGTCATCATCCTAGATGCCAATGATAATTTAGACTGCCCTTTTCTACATCCATCATAGATGGGCTGGTTTGCAGCGTCTAACATATCATAAAATCGTCTAGCATCTGCATTGGGTTCTTCCCGACTATTATCAACAAATGAGGTTGGTGGAGCTTCATGCATAGCATCTACAACCATATCATGATATCTATTCCCTTGTTGATACCCTTGATCAATATTTCCAAATATATTAGACCCAGCATCATAATGATCATTACTAGGCTGCTCAAAATCCTGACCCGCGGTAATACTACTTCCTGCACCACTACCTTCCCCATGCGAAAACCACACATAGTAATTTGGCATAAACCCTCTATTATATAGATGCCTCTTCACAGTATCAATTTCTATATATGGTATATTCTTGCATTTTCTACATGGACAGAATATTTTACCATGTTCTATCGCAAATGGTTGGTTTGTTGCCTGATACAAGAATCCTCGCAACCCGTCCCGATACTCTTTCGTCACTTCACCACTCTCCAGATCTCGTTGATTGTACATCCACGATCGTAATGCATATATGTCATTATATTTCGAAGACATTTTTCACTCTTTCTTTTTTTTTTTTTATGTTTTCACTCTTTTTTTTTTTTTTATGTTTTCACTCTTATTTTTTTTCTTCAATCTTATTTTTTTTCTTCTTTGTTTTTTATTTTATTTTTAGATGTGTGAAACAAGAATCAGAAGTGAGCTATTTATAAATTCTTATATTTTATTGCAACGTATTTGCGACGAATTTGCGACGGGATTTAGCGACAGACTTGAGACCAATTGTACATTTGCGACGGATTTGCGACGTTATTGCGACGGATTTGCGACGGATTTGCGACAGTTGCCGACAATTTTGCGACGATTTACTCCTGCATGTGAGGTTAGGTGAGACTTATGGAAAACGTGGTTTACCTACTTTGTCTTCATCGCAGTTCCCTCGCGATTCCGTCGCAAATATTGATTCGGATTTATCGCGTCGCAAATCCGTCGCGAAATTTGCTACGGATTTTTTTTGTCGCAAAATCCTCGCAATTTGCGACGGATTTGCGGCTGTTTCGTCTACCGTTGCAAATATGTCGCAAATTTGTCTCAATTTGCAACGCGTTTGCGACGACCCTTGTCGTCGCAAATTTGCGACGTATTTGCGATGTTTTTTTTGTACTGTCGCAATATACACGCAATTCCGTCGCAAATTTGCGACGGAAAATTGCCGTCGCAAATTGACTGTTTTCTTGTAGTGTAAGTTTTCTATAATCGATACACATCATATGACCGGTTATGGTTCTAGTAGGGATTAACTCTTCTTTTTCATTCTTTACGACAGTGATACCCCCTTTCTTTGGTACCACATGGACAGGAGGTACCCAACTACTATCACTGATGGGGTATATCACGCCGGCTTTCAAAAGTTTTAAAATTTATTTCTTGACCACTTCCTTTAAGTTTAAATTTAGACGTCTTTGGTGTCCAATGGAGGACGTGTTTTCATCCTCAAAGTGAATCCTATGAGTGCAAAGTGTTGGCGAAAGACCCTTGATGTCACTTAGCGAATACCGAAGAGCCTTTCTATACTTTCTCAACTCCTTAAGGAGTGAATTTAGCTCATCATCACTTAGATCCTCATTCACAATAACTGGGTACGTGGAGTTGAGTCCCAAGAAAGCGTACCTTAGCCCATCTAGTAGCGGCTTGAGCTTGGGTTTTGGAGCATCAAGTTCTCTCCAATCCCCGTGTATGCACTGCTCGCCCGAGCTTGGTGCATCCTTATCAGATTGATCCTGATATGCTCATTTCTTTGTTTCCCAAACGATCTTATGCCTTTCGTGCTCGAGGTCTTCGGGATATTCATCATCTTCAACGGCTCTTCTTGCATCCAGATGCATGACATACACTTCACTTTCTTGCTCTATATGACCATGCCGCTTTTTCACCTTTGTCAAAGCAACTAGTAGCGGGTCCTTCAAGGAAAGTTCTTCAAAAAGCTCATGAGGGATGTCTCTCAGTACTTCTGGGACGAGCCTTATTTGTACAAGAGATATGTGGATAGCTTATACCGGAGATGTGTCACGAGAGAAGAAGGCATGGACATACTTCTCCATTGCCACGGTTCATGATATATAATGGTTTTTACCCGTTTTTAGACCATGATATAAGTATTTTTATAGAGTCTTTCGGCTATTTTCGAATCTATATAAAGCCTTTACAGGTTCAGGTACAATTGGAGATAAATTGAAGATTTGGATACATTTTGGAGCTTAGTGAAATGAAGTCGGATTGAAGAAACACGATGAGTGTCGATCGACACCAGGATTTCCAATTTCCAGAAGCGTGAAGTTTCCAGTTTTTGTAGAAAAGGAAATCTCCAAGACTTTTCCTAATCTTCCAAGAAATTGAAGATGCGAACCTAGGCCTATAAATATAGTTGTTAAAGCCATTGTTTAGGCATAATCTCATACTTTAAGAATCATAGAAGTTTAGGTCTTTAGAGCAGATTTGGAACTCCTTTATTTTCTTCTATTGATTTCTTTTATGCTTTCTATTCAAATAATGATTTCTGTTTCATTAATCATGTCTGAGTAGTTTGATAGTTAGGTTTAGGTTTTTTCAAAGGTGATTGATGAATTGTTAGGTCGAATTAAATTGTTAGGATAAAATCATTAGAGTTCTTCATCTGNATGAATTGTTAGGTCGAATTAAATTGTTAGGATAAAATCATTAGAGTTCTTCATCTGGATTTGTGTTTAATGCTTATTCTAACTTCATGACCTAGAATCTGATCTTAGGTTAATTAATAAATGCGAGAGTATTATTGATTGCCTGAACTAGTGTTAGATGAGCAAAATACCTATTCGCAAAGAGATTTGGTTTAGGGATATTGTGAACAATCGAACCTGAACTTTAATGCTTGTTTGAATTGATAGGATTTGTAAAAAGATTTGGAATTCTAGGGTTTAGACATAGATAATCTTCGCAGCGAGAGTTGGTTGATTTTATAATTGTGTTTTGAGTTCAAGAACAGTTCTTCATAATTCCTAACATTCTGTCTAGACCTGAAATTTAGATCACCTGAGAATTCCCCTGAACCTAGCGTTTTATCTCCTGAATTTACAAAGTCTTTTAAATTGCTTTCTGTCTTTTAATTTAATATTTTTACCTAGCATAATCTGAATTTAAAAACCTTAGAGTAGCATCTACTTCCCTTGGGATTTCGATACCCCTTATACTACGATTGCATTTGATGTGCACTTGCAGTAGTTTTATTAGGGTAAAACCTGAGCCCTATCAAGTTTTTGGCGCCGTTGCCGGGGAAGTAATAGCTGCCTACGAAATCTAGTGCTAGGATTTTGACTAGGTTTTCTTTTTATTTTTTTTGTTACTAATTTAGTTTCTTATCTTTGGTTTCAGGTGCATGCCCAGTACCAGAAGCAACAAGGAAGAGGAACTAATCTCACTGAACCAGGAACTAGGCCGTCTCGAACGTACGAACCGCAAGTTTGCTCGAGCATCGATTGACACAAAGAGCATCGATCGACACCCTACGTTAGTGTCAACCGACACCGCTTATATCGATCGACACTAGGCGCATACCGAGATGACAGAACCTGTGACCATGATACGCAACGAGGCAGGCGACTTTGTTGACCTAGAAGGCAATAGAAGGAACGCCCAAGGCCAGAGAATTGATGAGGCTGGCGCCGTTATCATCGATCCAGCAATACAAGCTGCAGAAGACGATCCAACAATACAAGCTGCAGAAGATGGACGTGTAAGAACACTTAACGAGTACAACCGCTCAGACCAGTTCTATGCTAATAGAGCTGCGATCCGTCCTCCGGCATTTCAGAGGAACGACTTCGAGCTGAAGCCTGTTTACTTCACACTGGTGGGGCAACATCCTTTCCATGGTCTTCCTAAGGAGCATCCGATGGACCACATAGAGAGATTCGAGAACCTCGAATCAAGCATCAAGGCTAATGGAGTGTCCTATGACTATCTTTTCTGCAAGCTGTTTCCTCACTCGCTTGTTAGAAATGCATCATATTGGCTGAAGAAGCTTGATCCAGGATCCTTAACTACTTGGGAAGAAACAAAGAATGCATTCTTATGCAATTTCTTTGATGATGCAAGAAGTGAAGAGTTGAGGATGAAGATCACTGCATTTTCTCAAGGACCCACTGAAGCTTTCAAAGCTTCTTGGGTGAGATTCATATCGTACCAGAGGGATTGTCCACACCAAGGTTTCAGCGAGCCGCAGCTTATCAATATCTTCTACCAAGGGATCGATTGGCGATACCAGATGGCTTTAGACGCAGCAAGCAATGACAACTTCAACACCAGATACCCAGCTGACGTGGTGGTGCTTATAGAGATTTTGGCCTCTTGTAACAGCACCAAAAATGCAGACTTTGAAAGGAGACAACACGCTGGAGTGAAGGGAGGAAGCCAAATTGCTGAGGTTAACAGGAAGCTAGATCTTTTGGTGGGGAAGAAGCAAGTTCAGTTTGCTGCAGAAGTAGAGGCCTTTGAGCCAGAGCAAGAAGAGGTTAACTACATTAATGGAGCTGG
>JAHZTW010000001.1:392557098-392570062 GCA_020283515.1 Alliaria petiolata
TCTATGATAGAACAGCTTCTAGAAGGGCAACAGAAGATGATAGTGGGCTTTAATGGGAAGATTGACACATTATATCAAGATGTGACTGGAAAGATGGACGCCATGTACCAAGACTTGAATGGGAAATTCGAATCTCTGAACAACCATGTCAAGAAATTGGATACTCAAGTTGCTCAAACTGCAGAAGCTGTTCATAGGCAAGAAGGTTTCCTTCCAGGGAAAACTGATACTAATCCGAGACAGCATGTGAATGCCATCACGGTCCAGAGTTAAAGAAGCCATCAAACAGAGCTAAAAAGGGGTCTAAATGCTAAGGAATTTGAGGAGCTTGAATATGTGGAAGATGCTGCGGAGCCAGTGTCAATCGACACTACTATGTGTCGATCGACACCCAAGGAGAAACCAGACGAAACGAGCTAACTAGACACGGAGGACTCGACACCAAAGGCGAGTGTCGATCGACACCAGGAGGGTGTCGATCGACGCTCTACACGGACTTCAGCAGAATAGCTCACAACAACAAAGGTTGCAGAAGAAAGGGTGTACAAACCAAAAATAACCTATCCCCTGCCTCCCAGAAGATCTAAACAGGAGAGAGAGGAAGCAAGATGCAAGGAGATGATGAGTAAGCTGATGGTTGAGCTACCTTTAGTTGGTGCAGTCCAACTTTCACCTGCATTAAGAAGATATGTCAAGAGAATGGTTGTCAATGGTGTGAGTCCTGAGGAAGGAGCATTGCTTACCAGAGACATGAATGCAATTCTCTTGAACATAGTTCCAAGGAAGAAGAAGAAGGTGAGAGTTTCTGAACAAGTCACTGCTGTGATTCAGAGGAGGATTCCAAAGAAGTTACCTGATCCAGGGAACTTTGTGCTAGATTGTTCAATCTCAACAGGAAGGTTTCCTCGTTCTCTCTGTGATCTAGGTTCAAGTATCAACTTGATACCATACTAAGTTGCTGATGGACTTGGAATGACTGATTTCAAGCCAACCAGAATCTCCCTTGTCCTAGCTGATCGATCAAAGAGAATTCCAGAAGGTGTTCTAGAAGATGTTCCTTTGACGATTGAAGGCTGCATTATTCCCACAGACTTTGTGGTTTTGAAGTATGATGAAGAACCTGCAGACCCTCTTATTCTGGGAAGATCATTCTTGGCTTCAGCTGGTGCCATCATTGATGTGAGAAAAGGGAAAATAGAGCTTGATTTGGGTGATGTTGTCATGAATTTTGACATGGACAAGTTAAGGGGACCTTCCACCATCGATGGTTAATCATTTTCAGTAGAGTCGTCCTTGGATCAAGACCCAATCATGGAGCATTCAGATGCCATTAATGCTGTGAATGACAAGGAGCTGGATTCTAAAGAGCAAATGATAACACTGGCTGTTCAAGAGGCATTGGATGGAAATTAGGAGAGAGATGTGGAGATTGAAGACTGGGGTGGAAATGATCATCTCTTCAAGACTATGAGCAGAGAAGATGAAGCTCTAATCAATGCCAGGTTGATGGAGGAAGACGTTTTCATCATGCAGACAAGGATTGCGGAGCTGAATTGCAGAAAAAGTGCAGAAAGTCGAGCTGTAGAGTTGGTGTCGATCGACACCACTAGCATCGATCGACACCCTTCGCGGATCACACAAGAAGCTGTTTCAAATGCTGCAATTCCATCACATGTTGTCAAACAGACGACTCCACATCCTTCTACCAATAAACATCGAAGGAAGCAAAGGTATGCATTTCCTGAAATCAATTCCAAACCTCCTGATCTTGTCAATAAGAATACCAAAGGTTCAAAAGGTGTTTCACACTTAGGCAAGCCACGAGATTCTTGTAGAAAGCTTGGTGTTTCTTTTGATGATGCTGCAGGAAAACAAAGTGTCCCACCCGAACTCACAGCCCACCCTACTGCTGTTCCTCATTTCCTTGGTCGCTTTCATGCACCTAGTTCCTATACACCGCCATGGATGAGAAGACATTCGTCTGGGAAGCATTCGATGCCACCCTCTGATCCACCAGACGTCTGAAACCTGACACAGTCAAGCTAATGACTGTAAACGAGCGCTGAGTGGGAGGCAACCCACTATTAGGTACGTTTTTCTTTTTTTTTGTTTTGATTTTACTTAAGTCCTAGTTTCAGTCAGTTGAAAAACAAGGCGACATTGGACTCAACTCAGACCAGTGTCGATCGACACCACGCACAGAGAAATGTAAGTCTTCTAACTGGTCTTTTAAGTCGTTTGTAATCTTTCTTTTAGCCAACTTCGGGCTTGATAACACTGGGGACAGTGTTGTTTAAGTCTGGGGGAGGTGATTACTGACTTTGTGTTTTGTTTTCAGAGTCTGTTTTATTGAGTCAAAATCAGTTGGAACTTTCAGTTTTTCTAGGAACTAACCACAGGAAGTTGACACTTGAAAGAACCATTGATATAGTAGTTGGCTGCAGGTCTTACTAAGTAGAAAGTTGCAAGTGGAATCAGTCTAACAGGGCGAGTTCAGGTCCCCTTATAAGAACTTGGTATGCGCAGAACTTGATTCATCTTTCAGTTTGAACAGATAAACCATTGCAGTCTCTCCTTGATCTTCCCTTGAGAAAAGAAAGAAAAAAAGTTTAAGTCTGGGAATAGTGCCTTTGTCATGAGCCTGTCTCCTCACAAGGAACAATATTAGTGATGCTCTTGAACACGTTGATAACATGCATATTTTACCCATTTTTACCTTCATAAGTGAGTGTTTTAATAAGCATTTCACTAAGGTATTAATGTATATTTAGTAGTTTTCGAGTATTTGTGTGTCCAANTAATCTTTCTTTTAGCCAACTTCGGGCTTGATAACACTGGGGACAGTGTTGTTTAAGTCTGGGGGAGGTGATTACTGACTTTGTGTTTTGTTTTCAGAGTCTGTTTTATTGAGTCAAAATCAGTTGGAACTTTCAGTTTTTCTAGGAACTAACCACAGGAAGTTGACACTTGAAAGAACCATTGATATAGTAGTTGGCTGCAGGTCTTACTAAGTAGAAAGTTGCAAGTGGAATCAGTCTAACAGGGCGAGTTCAGGTCCCCTTATAAGAACTTGGTATGCGCAGAACTTGATTCATCTTTCAGTTTGAACAGATAAACCATTGCAGTCTCTCCTTGATCTTCCCTTGAGAAAAGAAAGAAAAAAAGTTTAAGTCTGGGAATAGTGCCTTTGTCATGAGCCTGTCTCCTCACAAGGAACAATATTAGTGATGCTCTTGAACACGTTGATAACATGCATATTTTACCCATTTTTACCTTCATAAGTGAGTGTTTTAATAAGCATTTCACTAAGGTATTAATGTATATTTAGTAGTTTTCGAGTATTTGTGTGTCCAAGACTCTTTTCAGGAAATCTTAGGAAAAAGGGAGCAAAACGGAGCAAAACGGACATTTTCGGAACATAAGCTTTTTGACAAAAGTTTAGCACAAGACGGAGGCTTTCCCACCACGGGATCGAGCTGAATTTTGGTAACAAGATAGCCTGAACTACTACCTTTCACCTCGAAGTGATTTGAGTCCAATCTCACGGTTGGATCTCATGTTATGATGGAAGCAAGAAAGCCCGTCGGACACATCCTCAGAAGAAGGATGACCGCGCCAGGAAAGCTCAGAAGACCAATGGCCGGCCCATGAACCTCTTGTGGCGCGGCCAGACCAAGTGACGTTCCTGAGCCCATTTTCAAGCCCAAACTAAGCCCGATGTCCACAAAACTTTGTGGAACCCTAAGTGACGCCTAAGAGGACCAAAAGACCTATAAATACACGTTGCTGCTCTTATTTTAGGAGAGAGTTCGAAGCCAGCCACCAAGACCTAACCTAGAAGAGCGCTGCAGCTAAGGAGGAAGAGAAGAGGAGCGAAAGCCGTCTTCTCCAGTCCCCAACCTCGTCGCCCTCATTCGATACTCTCTTTCATCTCTTTTCTGCACTCTCTTTGCATCGTTATCACTTCCTTTATTTTTCTTTTCAAACCTTTGAGATTTTTACCCTTTGCAATGATAATGAATTTCACATCTATGTCTGAGTAGTTTCTTAGTTGGGTTTCGCAGGGGGTTTTTCAAGGGATTTTATGGTTTGATTCAATTAGGTTGTTAGATCTTAGGTAGTATGCTTTTCACTGTTCTTCGTTTGGATTCTTTCTTATTGCGTAATCTTTGACTGGCCACTTAAGGATCGATTATAGGATCATTAGAACCGCGCGAGCGCTGAATCTATTGGCGGACATAGTTTTAAACGAGCAGGCACCGAAGGATGCTTATGCATATCGGTGGTGCACTGTGAGCTTCATTGAACCTAATCTTATAGCTGATCTTGCTGCGAAGTCGCTACCGAAGGGGAGCAAACGAGTAGTTTAGGTTTAGGTGTTTGGTTTTCCGAAAGGAAGATCCGACCACTTTCGTGTTTGAGCTTAAGAACCAGTAGAATTGATTTGCCTAGGTCAAGTGTTTCAATAATAGAATCATTCCGTAAAAGCACCCGAGAGATCCCTGAAACCCAGCGTTACGTTTTATAGTTCTTACAAACCATCTTGATTTCCGTTCAGTTACTAAACTATCACCTCTCCGAAACTAGCTTTTAATTTGATCGTCCCTATTGATTTTATGTTTTATTGGATTCGCTTGAAGCATCATAGTCTCTGTGGTTCGACACCCTAAGTACTACAACGCACATCTGCGCACTTGCAGGCAATATGGTTATAAATTTAAAACTCGAAAACAGACTTTAAAACCTGTTGCATCAAATTTTTGGCGCCGTTTCCGGGGACTATTGATTTGCTTCTCACGAATCCTAGACCGGAAAATCAAAAGAACAATTACTGAACTTTTCGTTTAATTCCTCGTCGTGCAGGTACTTCTCTAATGGGGGATCAAGTTAGAGACCCCGAAGCTCTTGAAGATCCGTTTAATCTGAACGGAGAACAACGGGTGGAAGAAGAAGAAGATATGTTGAGCGACGAAGACGAGACGTTCGCTGAGGACGCACCTGCAATCTCAGAGTTCGACGCGCCCCTCAAGTACTTCCAAGACCGAAACCCCTTTCGGTCGACACCGCCTGAAGGAAATAATTTCGAGATCAAGAAACGTATGATAGATCTAGTTAAACAGAACCAATACCAAGGGCGGCCGTCGGACCAACCCATAGAGCATATTGAAGCATTCGAAGAAGTCTGCATCATCTCCAAATTTAATGAGGATTACTTGAGGTGCATGTTGTTCCCCTACTCTTTAGGAGAAAAGGCAAGCAAGTGGTTGAGATCTTTAGCCCCATCATCCATCACGAACTGGGACGAATGTAGGAAGGTTTTTCTAAACCGCTTCTACACTAAGTCTCGTTCCTACTTTCTAAGAAACAAGGTACAAGGATTCCAACAAGAAAAGTGTGAAACCCTCATCGAGGCATGGGAGCGATTTAAAAGCTACGAAAGGGACTGTCCACACCACGGATTCACCGATGAACACGTGATCAGCACGTTTTACCGAGGAGTCAACAGGAAACTTCAAGCCGCGCTGGATATTGCAAGCAATGGAGACTTTTCATCAAAATCAATGAAAGGAGCGCGACTATTGGTGACTAATCTTGCCACTAGTGAGTACAACAGCCTTAACGATCCTAGGCATGAGGCGAGCCGCAAGGAAGAAGCCGAAGATGACCCTTTGAAAGTCATAATGGGCGCACTGGCAGAAATGAACTCAGAACGTACAAAACAGTCAGAAGCCAACCGAGAACTACAAGACTTCCGCATGCGTTACAACTCGAACCATGACATTGACGCAAGGCACTGCCGTAACCACGACCCTCATCACGAGAACTTAGAAAGGAGCATAGTTCGTCATAACGGTGGCCATCAAACCCGAGATCTAATGGGAATGAATTTGTAGCATCCGCGACCAGAAATCCTAAGTATGGTCGTGCGGGTCATGGGATGACCGTTGTATTTATGTCCTGGTATAGTGGAGGTTCGTCCGTTTCTGTAAATATGTGGTACGTCCGTGGTACGTCCGTGGTACCGTGTTGTGGTACGTCTGGTACGTCCGTGGTACGTCTGTGGTACGTCTGTGGTACCGTGTTGTGGTACGTCTGTGGTACGTCCGTGGTACGTCTGTGGTACACCCGTGGTACGTCCGTGGTATGTCTGTGGTACCAAACCGTGGTACGTCCGTGAGGTTAAGCACCGTACTGTGGCTGGATCGAATAAATATTGTGGAAATCTGTCTAAGTGTCGAGAGACAAAGGTTTTAGGCCGTGGGCCGTGGTTTTTCTCGAGAGAATGTAGTTTTTCTCGAGAGAAAAATTATTTATCCCGTGTTTGGCCGAGTGGTTTAAGTCTGGCCGAGAGAAAAAGGAAAGTTGGCCGGTTTGGCCGAGAGAAACTTGAATTGAACCGAGAGAAAAAGTAAACCGTTTGACTAAACCGAGGAAGGACGGTCGAGCTAGGATTTTCGGGCCTATTTATACGTTTTATCTCGCAGCCGCGTGGGGGATCAGGATTTTTCTCGAGAGAAAAACACCTAAGGCGATTTTGTCCGAGAGAAAAGGGAGTTCGTCGAGAGATTTCGAGAGCCGTCGAGATTCTGAGATTTATGTTCGAGAGAAACGACTTAGAAGGGTCGATTTGCCGAGAGAAGTGTGTTCTGCCGAAGGATTTCTCGATCGGATCGCGAAGCATCCGAGAGATAATCAAGGTAATCCGTTTTCACCCGAGAGAAAAGTGAGCCGCTCGAGAGATCTTGAGTTCCGTGCCGATTATGGGAATTCTGTTCGGGATAAACGACTTGGAAGGGTCGATTTACCGAGAAAAGGCTCGATTGTTGCCGAGGAATTCTGCCTGGATCGGGAGTTATCCGAGAAAAGAAGTTTCGGCCGAGAGACAGCCGAGTTCGTCCGAGCGATTCGAGAGATCGTGTGTTCGGTCTTGATTCTGAGATTTCTGTCCGAGTTATTCGATTTGAAATAGGTGATTTACCGAGAGTAGGCTCGATTGTTGCCGAGGAATTCTGCCTGGTTTCGAGAGTTGCCGACGGTTTAAGGAGTTAACCGAGAGAGAGGAGTTTATCCGAGAAATCACCGAGAGATTTATGTGTTGCACGTGAGATCGTATGTTCCATCGAGTTTCCGCGAGTTTGGATCGAGAGATTCGATCAGGAATGGCATTTGCCGAGGAAGGGCCAAGTTTGTCCGAGAGTTTTCGACTGGTTAGTAAGTTATCCGAGAGATAGCCAAGAGGAGCTGAATATAGTCGGGAGGGATCTGACCATAGCCGAGAGATAGTCGAGCAGTTCGGCTATATCTGAGAGAAAGCTGACTGGATCAGGTTTCTACCGAGAGATCATGACCGTGGTCATGAGGAACGTGGATATGGTCTGGGAGATCATGGACTAGGCTGTCTGGCGATCGTGTGGATCGTGTCTGGCGATCGTGTGGATCGTGTCTGGCGATCGTGTGGATCGTGTCTGGCGATCGTGTGGATCGTGTCTGGCGATCGTGTGGATCGTGTCTGGCGATCAGTGTGGATTGTGTCTGGACGTGCAAGGGATCGGGGATCCGGGCCGTCTCGCTTCTGTACTTGATCATGTGGGGATGGTTGGTTGAGTGACTAAGTACGGGGGGGAGATGTGTTCGTGGGTTAGCCAGCGCAGTGGCTGGGTCAGGAGGAGCGTGTTTGAGGTTGCGCATGAGGTCTGGACGGTATGGGACGTTCATGGATCATGCAGAGTGGCCAAGGTATGGTTTAGCTGACGCTTGATATTGTTATTCCAATGCGTAGCTAGTTAAGTCGTGAATGAGTAAGACCATGGGATGGACTGAGTTAAGTTGTTAGATGAAAGGAATGTATTAAACTTCATCTAGGATATCGGTTAGAAAGGCAAAAATTTACTGTGGTTCGGCCGCGGGTTAGGAAATCCGGGTCGGGGCGCTACAAGTGGTATCAGAGCGTGGTCGGTTCTAGGACAGAGTCTTGATGTGAATTGGGCTTGTCTAGAATGACTTAGACGCGGAAAATGGTAAAGAGAATAAATGTTTTATCTGCTTAAGTGACTGGTATCTAGGATCGTATGATTGCTAGGTTATTTTGTTTTCATTGATTGCTTGTGTAAGTTAGTGAATAAGCTTAGCAAGGTCAATGTTCTGTTATTGTGATTTGGTTAAGTGTGAACCGTGAGAATACATGATGTCTAACTAGCTCGTTTGGATAGCCGGATCGAGTGTCTTGCTTGGGTGATGTGTGATTCACGCCAGAGCAGAACCGAGTCCATAAGTCATGGTCCGCGAGCTAGGGTAGATGATCATCTTGTTTGTATGATTGTGAATGAATGTGAATGGTACGAGGTACCGAGTGGTCAAAACGTGGTATCTAACTAGCTGTGTGAATGTCCGGATCGAGTTGCTAGTTCAAGGGGATGTGTGATTCTCGCTTGGAGTAGAACTGATGCCTTGTGAGGCTTCACAAGTAGTTGAGATGATCATAGGATCAAACTGTTTATATGATTGCTAAGTGATCATATAGTATGAGTGCGGTTCGAGAGTTGAGATCAAAGAGAACAAGAGATTGGGAGTCAAGTGTCCTCGCCAAATACTTGTTTGATGATCAAGAAACTTTTCGGAGGTATTCGTAACTATGATGAATCGGATTTGGTTATAAGATTAAGTTGGTATGTGCGATTACCGAGGCTAATATGGTATCTAGCTAGCTCGTGATCGAGGTAGGATCGTTTCGTTGCCTAGGTGATGTGTTATTCACGCTAGTGTAGAATCGAGTCAATAAGACTAGATGGTCAGAGTTAGGGTAGATGATCATGCCTATGTATGTGATTGTTGTTCGGTTGTGGTAACCGTGGGAATACATGGTGTCTAACTGACTTGTGATCCAGGCAGGATCGTGTCTCTTGCCTGGGTGATGTGTGATTCACACTAGTGCGGAACCGAGTCCGTAAGACTAGGGTCAGAGTTAGGATAGATGATCATATATGTTTTGTAATGCATTGCTTGCATTCTTTTGTCCTGCTGGTTAAGCAAAGACACGCTGGTTAAGCGTAGTAAGGCTGGGAGCCGAGATAAAGGTCTGGGAGACCGGGGCCATTGCGTGCCGATAAGGGTCTGGGTGACCGGGGCCATTGTGTGCCGAAGGCCTTGTGTGCCATAAGAGGCTAGTGAGCCGTGGTAAAAGTCTGTGTGACTAGTAAGGGCTTGTAAGCCGTGTGTTGTTCTGGCGTCCTTGGAAACCAGGTAGGTTGGCCAAGACGTGGTTGTTCTGTGTTACGACTTTGGAAACCAGTTAGTTTTGCCAAGGTGTGACTTTTTTTGGTTACGGCTTTGGGAACTGGATATGTTCGCCAAGGTGTGACTAGTTCTGTGTTAGACTTGGGAACCAGGTAGGTTTGCCAAGGCGTTACTGTCTGTGTTCCGACTTTGGGACCGGAGTTAGTTGCCAAAGCATGACTGTTCTGGGTTACGACCATGGAAACCAAGTGGGTTTTCCACGCATGACTGTTTCTGCGAGGTGTTATTGGAAGCCAAGTGGGTTTGCCAATACTTCTGGTATTCGTTCTTAGAACCAAGAGGGTTGGCTAAAACGAATGTTCTCTCAGATGCAATTTGGAAAACGTAGGTTTGCCAATGCATGATTGAAATGAAGGCGACTTCGGAAACCATTAAGTTTGCCAAAGCGCGGTAGTGGTAGCATCTGTGGGAATCGGTGGATTCGCCAATGAATGATGTGATCCTGAGTTTGCAACGGATATGTTGTGATTACAGTGTCGGTGGGGACTAAGGAAGTTCGCCATCGTGAGATTAGTAATGTTGTGTGACGGTACTAATGGATTGGCTAGTGTGCCGAGTACTTGCTTGTTAAGCATTGTACGAACTGATTGGCTGGTGTGCCGGGTATTTGCTGGTTAAGGCATGGTACCAAATCAAGATACAAGTGAGGACTTGTAATGGCAGTGTGAGTCGAGGCCTTGTGAGCCAAGGCCTTGTGAGCCGAGTGATGGCATGGTGTGCCATGTACTGGCTGAGTCATTGATCCCTTTTGTCGAGAGTATAGATGGGACATGATTGTGGCATGCGGGTTGCCAAGGCGATTAGATGCTAGCGTCTATGGAAATCTGCGGATTAGCCAAAACGTGACCGTGATATTGTTCTTGGAAACTTGGTGAGTTTGCCAAAGACATTAGGTATGTAAGGATCAAGGTGTGATCCGTGGATCGAGGAGTGATCTGAGGATCAAAGAGTGATCCGGGGAATCTGAGGCCACGTAGGTGGATTGAGATAGTCGATGACTATGATGTGGATATAGCTTATCATTTGGGTAAGGCTATTCTGGTTGCAGATGCATTGAGCCGGTGGAAGGCTAGTGTGTCGTCTGAAAATAAATTAGATGGAATGGTAAATCTACTAAGGACATTGCGGTTAAATGCCTTTACTGAAAGGTTAGAACCATGTGTTCGAGAACCGCGGATCAAGCTGAATTGTTATCAAGGATCCGACTGGCTTAAGAGGAGGATGAGAATCCGATCAAGGTGTCAAAGAGTGACCAAAAGAAATGTCAAACTTCAAACAATGGGATTGTTACGAAGGGTTGAGTGTGTGTTCCTAACTGGAAAGAGTTAAGGAGGAACAAAAGAGAGTTTTGGAAACTCGAGTAAAGAATCAAGGGTGATTCGTTAGTGGCGTTAATAAGGATCCGTGTATCTTGGTTAACAATTATGATGATAGTCAATGGTAGTTGAGGCGAGGATGAGACAAACGCTTAGGAACTCGGGAGTTCGCTAAGGCAAGTCGATGGGCCAAGATGGACTGACCATAAGGATGACCTATCATCAAGGATAACTGAGCTTTTGGAGAAAGTACAAAGCTAACTGATTATGCTAAGCATTCTGATTAAATGGAAGTTGAGGTGGGGCGAGTGGAAATACTTAGGAACTTGAGAAGTTTTCTAAGATCTGTACGCACACCAAGAGACTGTCGAGAGAATGGAAGGGTTTAGCATGATGGAAAGCAAAAAGGGCAAGTCTTGAGTTGACTAGTGCGGAAAGAGAAGTCTGTCTGATAAGAGTTGTTCGACTTGGAAGTGGTCGGACAAGGGCTCTGTGTGGTAAAGCTGGGTAGGCTGTTCTGTAGACTAGTGTTCGGCCGGATATGGCATACATGAAATCTGATTGGTAGTGGAAATCCGGACCAAGGCCGAGATAGTCTAAGGTCAAGTATCTGGAATCGAGTCTTGAGAAGGCTGCGATTGGGAAAAAGAGTTTAGTACAGCTAAATTAAGAGTGTTTAGAGTCTGAAGTTGGGGACTCGGATATGGTAACGACACTAAGGGGGAAGAGTGTTGCGTTACAATCTGGATAAGGGCATTGGCCGGGTCAACATTGAAACGGATCGTGAGGCGTCACGAAGCTCTATTGGAGGGCATACGAGAGCATGAGTGCTCGATTAGGATGGTGACTGGGAGAGTTATCTGCCTTTGCCTGGGTTGCGTAGAGCACTGTTATGTTTAACCCAAGTGGGGGAGTGTATTGTGACTGGTAGTGGTCGAGACGACTACTGAAAAGATCCAATTTCTGATGGTCAAGCTGAAAGAGGCTCAAGACCGACAAAAGAGTTATGTCGATAAGCGTCGTAAGGACTTAGAGTTCAGTGTGGGCGATCTGGTTTATCTGAAGGCTATGACCTACAAGAGGAAAAGTCGAGCAGTGTTTGATGCTAAGTTGAGTTAGAGGTACATGGGGCCGTACCGGATTCTGGAAAGGATTGGGGCAGTGGCGTATAAGTTGGACTTACCGCCTAAAATGAGTGCTTACCACAATGTGTTTCACATGTCGTAGCTGATAACCGAACATGAGAATGTGATATCTGAACCGCCTCCGGAACTGCAAGAGGATATGACCGTGAAAGGTAGACCGATCCGTGTGGTTGCCCGGAAATAAAATGTTAAGCGTGGTAAAGTGGTCAAGATGATCAAAGTTCTGTGGGACTGTAATGGCGACGAGCAAATGACTTGGGAAAAAGAGTCAAGGATGAGTACAAAGTTCCCGAAATGGTTTGAGAAACTTCCTGAGGAAGAGCCGGATTAGAGGACGAATCCAAACTGAGTGGGGGAGAATTGTAGCATCCGCGACCAGAAATTCTAAGTATGGTCGTGCGGGTCATGGGATCACCGTTGTATTTATGTCCTGGTATAGTGGAGGTTCATCCGTTTCTGTAAATATGTGGTACGTCCGTGGTACGTCTGTGGTACCGTGTTGTGGTACGTCTGTGGTACGTCTGTGGTACACCCGTGGTACGTCTGTGGTATGTCTGTGGTACCAAACCGTGATACGTCCGTGAGGTTAAGCACCGTATTGTGGCTGGATCGAATAAATATTGTGGAAATCTGTCTAAGTGTCGAGAGACAAAGGTTTTAGGCCGTGGGCCATGATTTTTCTCGAGAGAAAAATGATTTATCCCGTGTTTGGCCGAGTGGTTTAAGTCTGTCAGAGAGAAAAAGGAAAGTTGGCCGGTTTGGCCGAGAGAAACTTGAATTGGACCGAGAGAAAAAGTAAACCGTGTGACTAAACCGAGGAAGGACGGTCGAGCTAGGGTTTTCGAGCCTATTTATACGTTTTATCTCGCAGCCGCGTGGGGGATCACGATTTTTCTCGAGAGAAAAACACGTAAGGCGATTTTGCCCGAGAGAAAAGGGAGTTCGTCGAGAGATTTCGAGAGCCGTCGAGATTCTGAGATTTCTGTTCGAGAGAAACGACTTAGAAGGGTCGATTTGCCGAGAGAAGTGTGTTCGGCCGAAGGATTTCTCGATCGGATCGCGAAGCATCCGAGAGATAATCAAGGTAATCCGTTTTCACCCGAGAGAAAAGTGAGCCGCTCGAGAGATCTTGAGTTCCGTGCCGATTATGGGAATTCTGTTCGGGATAAACGACTTGGAAGGGTCGATTTACCGAGAGAAGGCTCGATT
>JAHZTW010000001.1:392572183-392585165 GCA_020283515.1 Alliaria petiolata
TTGGTCGACGTCCAAGTCGTCATCGGGGACTGCGCAATCCCGACCGACTTTGTGGTGCTGGACATCGAAGAGGAACCTCGAGACCCACTTATCCTAGGTCGCCCATTCCTCTCTACAGCAGGAGCGGTCATGAATTTCGATATGAACAAAGATCTTGGGAAGCCTACCTTGGATGGGCAGGTTTTTCGCATCGATGAACTCGCAGGAGCTGTGGAAGAAATATATGAGGAGATGCTTATGGACGACCCGCTAGAGGTGGCCCTGACAAACACAAACACCGCAAGCTACCCAAGCCACGAGGAGACTAAAAGCTGTGGAAGAATGCTGGATCAGACCGAACCCCACGACGGACCCGCACGGTTCCTAGACCTGGAAGATAAAGAGCGCAAGCCTTTACCACCAAGAAATGCCCGAGCGACAATTCCGGACCCTTGCAACCCACTTAAAGCACCAAAAGTCGAGCTGAAGCCGTTACCGGCCGGGCTAAGGTACGCATTCCTGGGAAAGGATTCTACTTATCCGGTAATCATAAATTCTAGCTTGAAAACCGTCGAGGCAACTTTGCTACTCTGCGAGCTACGAAAACACAGGAGAGCAATAGGGTATTCCTTAGATGACATCCCTGGAATATCACCGGACCTTTGCATGCACAAGATCCACTTGGAGGAAAACACTAAAAATTCATTCGAGCAGCAAAGGAGGCTCAACCCGAACCTAATGGAGGTAGTCAAAAAAGAAGTAATGAAGCTTTTGGAAGCAGGGATCATATATCCGATCTCGGACAGCACGTGGGTAAGCCCGGTTCACGTGGTCCCGAAAAAGGGAGGGGTTACAGTCATTAAGAGCGACAAAGACGAATTGATCGCTACAAGGACGGTCACCGGGCACCGAATGTGCATCGATTACCGAAAGCTAAACACGGCGACCAGAAAGGATCACTTCCCGCTGCCATTCATCGACCAGATGTTAGAAAGGTTAGCAAACCATCAGTACTGTTGTTTTCTTGACGGATATTCCAGATTTTTTCAGATCCCTATACGGCCGAAAGACCAGGAAAAGACGACCTTCACGTGCCCCTACGGAACATTCGCGTACCGGAGAATGCCGTTTGGCCTCTGCAATGCCCCTGCGACATTTCAAAGGTGCATGCTATCAATCTTTACTGATTATATTGAGAAATTTATGGAAGTGTTTATGGATGATTTCTCGGTCCATGGACCGTCCTTCCAAGAATGTTTGAGTAATCTAGGGAAAGTTTTACAAAGATACGAAGACAAGCACCTAGTCCTGAACTGGGAAAAATGCCATTTCATGGTGCGAGAAGGCATAGTGCTCGGACATAAAGTCTCCGCAGAAGGGATCGAAGTCGATAAAGCAAAGATAGAAGTCATGACAAGCCTGCAGCCACCATCGAACGTCAAGGGTATACGAAGTTTCTTGGGTCACGCAGGGTTCTACAGGAGATTCATTCAAGACTTCTCCTAGATAGCAAGGCCACTAACCCGTCTTCTCTGCAAGGACGCGGAATTCAAGTTCGACGAAGACTGCCTGCAAGCTTTCCACAAGATCAGGGAGGCTCTGGTATCGGCCCCAGTAGTACAACCACCTGATTGGGAACAGCCATTCGAGATAATGTGCGACGCCAGTGATTATGCAGTTGGAGCAGTACTGGGACAAAAGAAAGATAAGAAACTGCACGCAATCTACTATGCGAGCAGGACCCTGGACGACGCCCAATGCAACTACACGACAACAGAGAAGGAACTCCTAGCTATCGTGTTCGCTTTCGAAAAGTTTCGTCAATACCTGGTCGGATCAAAAGTCATAGTACACACCGATCACGCGGCAATCAAGCATATAATGACAAAGAAAGACACAAAACCTAGGCTGATTAGGTGGGTTCTCCTGCTCCAAGAATTCGATATGGAGATAAGAGATCGAAGAGGAGCTGATAACGGGGCGGCCAATCACCTTTCGCGAGTGTCATTTAGAGATACGACCCCTATAAACCATGGTCTCCCAGAAGAGAGTCTAAACGCGGTCAATGCAGTTCCCGTGACTGATGAACCGACAATGAGACATCCTCCGATGGCGAATTATGCAGCATGCAACACACCATGGTTCCAACACATCGCGAACTACCTAGCAGTCGATATCCAACCGCCTCAGTTCGTGGGTTACAACAAGAAGAAGTTTCTGCGAGAATCACGCAAATACTTTTGGGACGAGCCTTACCTCTACAGACAATGCTCAGACGTACTATTCAGAAGATATGTGGCAGAAGAGGAAGTGGAAGGCATACTACATGGTTGCCATGGGTCGGCCTACGCAGGACACTTCGCCAACTTCAAGATGGTCTCTAAAGTGCTGCAAGCCGGATTTTGGTGGCCGACTATGTTTAAAGACACGCATACCTTCATCTCGAAATGCGACGCCTGCCAAAGGATGGGGAATATAAGCAGAAGAAATGAGATGCCGCAGAATTTCATCCTAGAGGTAGAAGTATTCGATGTATGGGGGATCGACTTCATGGGACCATTCCCAACCTCTTATGGGAATCAGTACATCCTCGTAGCCGTTGATTATGTCTCTATATGGGTAGAAGCAATAGCAAGCTCTACAAATGACGCCAGCGTAGTTGTCAAGATGTTCAAGACGATCATTTTCCCCCGTTTTGGAGTTCCAAGAGTTGTCATAAGCGATGGAGGATAACACTTCATAAACAGAATCTTTGATAACCTACTAAAGAAGATTGGAGTACGGCACAAAGTAGCATCACCGTACCATCCACAAACGAGCGGCCAAGTAGAGATCTCCAACAGAGAAATCAAGTCGATCCTGCAGAAGACGACTGGAGTCCACCGAAAAGATTGGTCGGCCAAACTAGACGATGATTTATGGGCCTTTGCGCACGACCCCTTTTCATTTGGTATACGGGAAATCTTCCCACCTACCAGTCGAGATCGAACACAAGGCGCAATGGGCTATCAAAAAAATAAATTTCGACCTAAAGGCAACCATGGAAAGGCGACAAATCCAAATACACGAGCTGGACGAGATGAAGCACAAGGCCTACAAAAGCTCTAAGATCTATAAGGAAAAGACTAAGGCCTACCACGACAGGAAGATAATCCCGCGAACATTCGCAGCCAACGACCAAGTACTGCTGTTCAACTCTCGTTTGAAACTCTTCCCGGGAAAACTAAGGTCAAGATGGTCAAGACCATTCACGATAAAGGAAGTTAAACCGTATGAAGCAATCGTGCTCTGGGATAAGAATGGAGGGTTTTTCACCGTGAATGGGCAACGGATCAAGCCATACCTGGCCACGTCTGAAGAGATAAGGGAGACAATGCATTTAGATGACACAGTAGTCGGCTAACGCACAGAAAAGTCTAGCTAAAAGACTCTAAACAAGAGCGGCTCAATGGGAGGCAACCCATTTTAGGTATTCTTTTTCTCATCTCTCTAACCATACTAATTTTTAGTTTTGGTTTCTTCTTAGTATACAGCATTTTCATAAACCACAAAAAGAACAAAAAAATCAGAAAAACCCAAAAAGACCAAAAATATGAAGAAGAAGTTTCGAAGAACACTCACCGGGTGACGAACCGTCCGTGGGCCGGCCAGAAGGAGCCTGGCCGCACCACGAGCCACGATGGCGTGGACGAAGGACGCCCGGCCGCGGCCGCGAAAACCCGTCGCGCGGCCATCCTTCTTCTGCAACTTTCTCCATCCCGAACTTCACCAAACCGGACCTCCTTCAACCCCTGTCAAGTCTTGCAAGTTTCCTTCTTGTTTGAAGGCTTGAGCACGTCCTAAAGACCGCAAAGACAACTTCCACAACCGTGGTATGCTGCTGTTGCATCAAGGATGGGAAGATAAAATAAGACTCCATCCAAGTCAAGTTAAGTCAATGATCCATCTCTCTCTACATGCTTCTTCAATGAGTTTCAACGGACCTATATCCACGAAGACGAAGAAGAATACAATGGTCTCGTCCTCTAGAATCGTTGTGCAAGCTCCAGAAGGAAGAAGATGCAACTTCCTACACTAAATCGCGAAGAGAAAAGCTCCCGAAGACTAGCTTCTCTCTTCCGCGACCGCGACCTTTACTGAAACCAGGTAAGAATTTCATATGGCATTGAAGTTCGATGATAACTCGCTTTTTTAGGGCTTTAATCAATCCTAAAGCTTACCATTGTCATTGTAATACTTTAGGTATCAATCCAAAGGGGTAGAGATTAAAAACATTAGGAATGCATGAAACTATCTAATCTAAGCAATTTCCGGATTAATTGGGGAAACAAAACTTTAAAAACTACTTGCTGCAACTAATTGACTACGAAACTATTTTAAAATCCCGACCAAGGGATTATACAACAAGAAAGCTACTTCTAAGGATTTAAAAAGCTCGACTACTAATTTTAGAAAATGCAAATCAAAAGACAGACAAAACAGAAAATATCTAAGAACCTAGGATGAATTTTAAAAACTAGAAATAAAAATCTACTGACTTCTAACTTCTACCAGGGTGCGAAATAGGTTACTAGGGAATTTCTAAAATACTAACAAGGGCAAGAACACAACTTTATAAATTATGAGACTCTAATGCAAGCATTAAGCAAGATGGGCTATTTCTATCAACCTAATTGAAAAGTGCAATAAATAAAGGCAAGAATTCAAAGATGGGGTAATTGAATAAGAGGATTAAGATGGCTAACTTGATGTTCATATTCTAACAATTCTCATTTTTGGGATTAAGAACCTCATTTAGACTTTCCCATCTTAGGTGGTACTAATCTTATTTGCAAACCTAGATTTTCCCAACTTAGGTGGTACTAATCTAGTGTTAATCCTCAACCCAATGCCTAATTATCATTAGTAAAGGGGAAGAATTGCAAAGATGAAGAACCTAATCCTAAATGAATCAATAAACCCTTTAGACAACCATTATCTTGGTGCAAAAAGGTAAATCTTTTCATTTAGTTGGTTGGGGCATTTCATCAAACACCTTGAGGGTGAGAAATGCCCTTGTGTTTAGATTGCATGATTTATGCAAATCTAACACTAGAAACACTAAATGAGAAAAGGATTTTATGAAATTAAGTACTAAACACAAAGCTTTCCACTTAAATCTCCCTAATCTATCCCATATCCAAGAAAGACTACTCACTAATCATGTCTAAACAACCAAATTTCATGAAAAAAATATTAGTAAACATGATTAAATGATTAGAGAAAGAAAGATTAGAAGAAAGAAGAATCAAATTGTATTAAACATAAAAGAAATCTCCAAATCTCCTCAAAACCACAAAGGGTCGATTTTTGTGTTTAAGCACAAGAGAAGATACATAAAAATTAGGTTTTTAAGTATTTATAGGGAAGGAGGTCAAACCGGGTCAACCCGGAACAAACCGGGTTTTGACCCGGGTAGCAGTCTTGCGGAAATCGCCATATCTCCCTAACCACAGCTCGTAATGACATGAAACAACTTCCAAATGATAGCTGATTCAATTACCTACAACTTTGATGAAGAGCTCGAAGGCTGAATCGGAAGGGAAGGTCTTCGTATGATCTGATTTGTACACGGAAAGGATTCGTCTGGGTTCAGTTCGACCAGCTCGTCGAACCAAATCGTCGAACTGAACCCCTGGTGCTGTGGTTCGATGACTTGGTCGAACAAAGTGGTCGAACTCAACCCCTGGTCCTTTGGTTCGTCGTCTTTATCGATCCATCTCGTCGAACCGTTTTAAAATCGATGTAACTTTCTAACCAGGGATCCGAATGACTTGATTTCAACGGCACTAGAAATCTTACTGGATCCTCTACAACTCTTAAGAAGGCTCCAGAGTCTGAATATAAGTGCAAGGCCTTCTTCCGGACACATACAGTTTACGCCTCCAAATGTTTATAAAAGACTTTTGCTTCTCATTTGGTTGCTTCTCTTCCTACTCTTGATCATCCATGAGACTCCATATGGTCCTCCAAGCCTCCAAAACACCTAATAAGGACTCAATATATACAAATATGCAACAACCTAAGCTAACACTCACTAAACTCTAATATGTATGCAAATGGGACTAAAATTGGCTAAATGAATGCAAAAGTACAATAAAAACTATCTAATATGGATGCTAAAATATGCTAAATTATGAGTCTATCAACTCCCTCAAACTTGCCTTTTTGCTTGTCCTCAAGCAAACAAAGACAAACTAGGAGAAGAGGTTTGAAAGTTGGGAGCTCAACATCCAAGATTGTAAACAATAATAATCAACTCAACATCCTAGTTATTAGTTCTAAAGTGCAGGTGAATCATTATACTCAATAAGAGTTAGCCATGCCCATTTCAACATTCAATTGCACTAATATTTCAATCAAAACAAGCCTCCTTATCCAACCAACTCTTTAACATTCATTGAGCTTGTAACCGTGAATCATGACATTGCAAGGAAAGTGAATTCATTTGGTTTTAGGGACTGGGCTTTGAGATAATAATGATCTCAATTCATCCGGTTTTGCATTTAAGTAAGGGTGACACTCAAAAAGGATTGAACCATATGCATAATGCTAAAGGTAAGAAACAAGTGATGCATACAAGCATAGACTTTCATCTACCCAAAATGCTATCAATGATCCTATACCCCTCTCATTTATCTTTTTGCTCACTCAACCCTCTAGAATCTACCCTTTCCCAAGGCTTTTTATGACTTGCTAAAAACCTTTTGAATTTCAAATACATTTCCTTCTTTTAAAGCACTAAGGGGAACTTCTTTAACTTAGGCGAATGGAGTAGTATACATAACAACTTAGCTCTCCTTTTTTTTCTCTAGGCAGCCTTGTAATTTTTTTTTCTTTTCTTTGGCCTTTTGGCTCTTTTGATTTTTTAAGCCACCTATCAACATTTTGTTATCTTTTTTTTTTTTTTTTTTTACTTAGAGCTATTCTTTTCTTTACAAACCTAGACTCTCCATTTCAAACCATGTTTTCCCCTTTCTCTCTTGCCGAACCCTTTATCCAACTCTTTCTTTACAAACTTTTCCACAATCAACAAGTATAACCACGGCCAATCAAACCCCCAAATCCTAAGCCTAAAGCTAGCCTCAAGATGCAAGGCTAGAATCTACATGAAAACCTATACTTGTCGTCCCAAACCCAACACTTTATGCTTGGTTCAATCGAAATAAAGGCCTCACAAGTAATCACACAAGAACAATTGGCTTCAAAGGAGGTAAGGTTTGGTAGGAGTTCTACTTGAGCTAGCAAGAGGGTGGAAAAGTGAGTAAGAAAGCTCAAGTATTTTAATCCATAAATTTACTTTCAATGCAAGCATGATAATTAAAAGTCAAAATTCGGTTTAAATAATTAGAGTTGGCTATCAATTTCAAGAGCCATTTCAACCAAAATCTAGTGACAAATGGGGTGGTCCAAGCATGGTTCTTCCTAAATTTCAAATGTATTCACAAGCATTAGAGAACTACTAACTAGGGTGTTGAATTTATTACAAAAGTTAACAATTTACAAGGATAGGCTTATCATTGCTCCCAATGCATATTAATGCAATCTTAAATGATAAAAATTCGAGACTCAATCCTACTTGTGTGGCAAATGCAAATGTAACTATATGCTATTTTTTTGAAATTTTTGAAATTTTTTTTCATTTTTTTTATATGCCTTAGATGAGTGCATAAGACTCTAATATGCAAAAGAGAAAATAAAAATCAAGAAACACAAAGTCAAATCTCTCAACCTCTCCCCCAAACTTGAATTACACAGTCCCTTGTGTAATAAAAGTTCAAGAGAGACCATCAACAAAAAATAAAAATCACAAATCCAAAAATGCATGATATTTACAAGGTTTTGGTATGGTGTACCTTGGAGCTTGTTGTGGTTAGGCCTGAGATCGAGCAGCTGGGTTAATCCTTGCATCATTCTTGGCATGAGATCGAGTGGCATGGATCAATCCAGCCACTATTTGGTGCTGGAGATCGATTGAACCAACTCGATCTCGCCATAGATCTCTCTCGGCATGCCTCTTTGCCCTTGCCTTTCAATTCCCAAGAACTGGATTTTGATTCTCCATCTCCCTTTTCCTGCTCACACACACTGAAAAACATAATCTAGAACAGAAATAAAACTTTTATTCACAAAGATAGACATGGGATTGCCTCCCAAGTGCGCTTTGTTTAAAGTCTCGTAGCTTGACTTTCCTTACTCTTCCCTAAGCTGGTTTTAGGGTGAATTGGGAGGCAGGAGACGTGGCTGTACTTGAACTTTGTGGCATCTCAGCAGTGAAGATGGTGAACATTTTTTCTTCTACACGTCCTTTAGCCCTCTCATCCATACCCGGAGGGAGAATCGCTTTGTCTCTCACAAAGGCTTCGCAGCAGCATGTGGTCTCAACCTTATACTCTATAGCATCACCTTTGAGTCTCAATGGATGAAGAGTCAAAGTGTTTGTAAGCTGAGCAAGTGTCTTGACCACGTGAATCTTCTTCTTTGGCCTCTTCCTTGCCTTCCTTGCCTTTCTTGGCAATTTCACCAAAATTTCATCCAACTTGGGCTCATCAAACAAAACTTGAGTTGTGGTGATAGAAGCAGCTCCTTTACCATTCTCTAATTCCTTGATCTTGGAGGCTAATGTCTCAAGTTCAGATTTCAAATCCCCTTGTAGATTACCCATGTTAGTATGGATATCATCCAACTCCTTATCCATTTTCATTGCACCATTCTCTTGACCATGTAAGAGCTGTTGGAGCATACCTTGAATGGTCTCTTGAGAAACAGAACTAGGGCCTTGTCCTTGTTGCACAGAACGTGGGTCTTTCACCATGAAAGTGGCTCTCTCATGGTGTTGCTCATGAGCCAAATCAACCCCTCCTTGTTTTGCTTGTATGAGTTTCTCCAAGCTCTCCAACTTATCTTGCAAGCCCTTCCATGTGGAGTCTTCACATGATCTCTCTATAGGTGTTGCAACATGCCCTTCATAGTAGCTTTCACTAGTCTTGGCCAAGTTCTCAACAAGTAGCTCTCCTTCTTCTATTGTGAGGTTTGCAAAACGACCTTTGCTAGCCACATCCAATGTCCATTTGCGATCCTTAGCAACACCCCAATAGAAAATGCTAAGGACAGCTTCTTTCTTGAACCCATGATGTGGACAATCTATAGTGTATCCTCTAAGTCTCTCCCATGCTTCATGAAAGGTCTCATGTGTGCCTTGCTTGAAACTCAAGATGTCCCTCCTCATTTGGACTGTTTTTTGAGTGGGATAGTACCTTTGAAGGAAGACCCTTTGGCAATCATCCCAAGATTTAACCAAATGAGATGGTAGAGATCTCTCCCATTGGTGCGCCTTTTCTCCAAGTGAGAAAGGAAATAGAATGAGCTTGATGTTATCTTTGGGGACACCTTCAATGCTAATCAAGTTGCACAACCTCTCAAAGGACTGAACATGATCATAAGGATTTTCCATTCCATTCCCTAAAAACTTAGAGCATTGAATTAACCTCACAAGACTTGGCTTGATCTCATAGGCTGTGGCTTCTATTGGAGGAGAATGGATTCCAAATCTCAACTCATGATACTGAGGAGCATCAAAGCTACCAATAGTTGGCTTCTTCTTTTGAGCTTGGGGAGAGGTAGGTACACGTTCTTGAGGTTGTGGAGTTGGGAGAATGCTTGTTTGGTTGATCTTCTCCAACACCTCAAGTGATTTTGTCTTTCCATGTCTCTTCTCTTTAGTTTGGTACCTTTGAAAGCATAAGAGAATCAAGGAACACAAGTTAGTACCAAAATATAAGAAAAAATTCATCATCTTGAAAAGAGATGAGAAACCAAAGTAAATTAAAAGCTTAGTCTCAAATAGATTCAAAATCCCAATGGTTAATGCTAAACCCCAATGGCAACGGCGCCAATTGATAACTCGCTTTTTTAGGGCTTTAATCAATCCTAAAGCTTAGCATTGTCATTGTAATACTTTAGGTATCAATCCAAAGGGGTAGAGATTAAAAACATTAGGAATGCATGAAACTATCTAATCTAAGCAATTTCCGGATTAATTGGGGAAACAAAACTTTAAAAACTACTTGCTGCAACTAATTGACTACGAAACTATTTTAAAATCCCGACCAAGGGATTATACAACAAGAAAGCTACTTCTAAGGATTTAAAAAGCTCGACTACTAATTTTAGAAAATGCAAATCAAAAGACAGACAAAACAGAAAATATCTAAGAACCTAGGATGAATTTTAAAAACTAGAAATAAAAATCTACTGACTTCTAACTTCTACCAGGGTGCGAAATAGGTTACTAGGGAATTTCTAAAATACTAACAAGGGCAAGAACACAACTTTATAAATTATGAGACTCTAATGCAAGCATTAAGCAAGATGGGCTATTTCTATCAACCTAATTGAAAAGTGCAATAAATAAAGGCAAGAATTCAAAGATGGGGTAATTGAATAAGAGGATTAAGATGGCTAACTTGATGTTCATATTCTAACAATTCTCATTTTTGGGATTAAGAACCTCATTTAGACTTTCCCATCTTAGGTGGTACTAATCTTATTTGCAAACCTAGATTTTCCCAACTTAGGTGGTACTAATCTAGTGTTAATCCTCAACCCAATGCCTAATTATCATTAGTAAAGGGGAAGAATTGCAAAGATGAAGAACCTAATCCTAAATGAATCAATAAACCCTTTAGACAACCATTATCTTGGTGCAAAAAGGTAAATCTTTTCATTTAGTTGGTTGGGGCATTTCATCAAACACCTTGAGGGTGAGAAATGCCCTTGTGTTTAGATTGCATGATTTATGCAAATCTAACACTAGAAACACTAAATGAGAAAAGGATTTTATGAAATTAAGTACTAAACACCAAGCTTTCCACTTAAATCTC
This sequence comes from Alliaria petiolata, assembly GCA_020283515.1. NCBI lineage: Eukaryota > Viridiplantae > Streptophyta > Magnoliopsida > Brassicales > Brassicaceae > Alliaria > Alliaria petiolata. The sequence continues at coordinate 392,583,085 of JAHZTW010000001.1, forward strand.
CCTAATCTATCCCATCTTCAAATCCAAGAAAGACTACTCACTAATCATGTCTAAACCAACAAATCTCATGAAAAAAATATTAGTAAACATGATTAAATGATTAGAGAAAGAAAGATTAGAAGAAAGAAGAATCAAATTGTATTAAACATAAAAGAAATCTCCAAATCTCCTCAAAACCCCAAAGGGTCGATTTTTGTGTTTAAGCACAAGAGAAGATACATAAAAATTAGGTTTTTAAGTATTTATAGGGAAGGAGGTCAAACCGGGTCAACCCGGAACAAACCGGGTTTTGACCCGGGTAGCAGTCTTGCGGAAATCGCCATATCTCCCTAACCACAGCTCGTAATGACATGAAAAAACTTCCAAATGAAAGATGATTCAATTACCTACAACTTTCATGAAGAGCTCGAAGGCTGAATCGGAACGGAAGGTCTTCGTATGATCTGATTTGTACCCGCAAAGGATTCGTCTGGGTTCAGTTCGACCAGCTCGTCGAACCAAGTCGTCGAACTGAACCCCTGGTGCTGTGGTTCGATGACTTGGTCGAACAAAGTGGTCGAACTCAACCCCTGGTCCTTTGGTTCGTCGTCTTCATCGATCCATCTCGTCGAACCGTTTTAAAATCGATGTAACTTTCTAACCAGGGATCCGAATGACTTGATTTCAACGGCACTAGAAATCTTACTGGATCCTCTACAACTCTTAAGAAGGCTCCAGAGTCTGAATATAAGTGCAAGGCCTTCTTCCGGACACATACATTTTGCGCCTCCAAATGTTTATAAAAGACTTTTGCTTCTCATTTGGTTGCTTCTCTTCCTACTCTTGATCATCCATGAGACTCCATATGGTCCTCCAAGCCTCCAAAACACCTAATAAGGACTCAATATATACAAATATGCAACAACCTAAGCTAACACTCACTAAACTCTAATATGTATGCAAATGGGACTAAAATTGGCTAAATGAATGCAAAAGTACATTAAAAACTATCTAATATGGATGCTAAAATATGCTAAATTATGAGTCTATCATTCGAACAAGCAACACCTGTCTTCCGGAATCCCGAACAGATCACTGGATAGGCCAGCATAGACCCAAACTTCAAGTCAAGTTTCTGAGGTGACGCAATCTTCAAGACGCAAAGACGGAAGATTTTCCATCTCCCATTCACGGTGTTATCAAAGGTCAAGGAACCGAGACGAGTACTCAACAACCGGAGTACCTATTCTTCTCAACATAGGCGTGCCCCAATCATCATCATCACCAGCCGCCAACATCACCACACACACGCCCACCACCACCATCCGAAGCAAGGAAGCTCAACCGCGCAACACATTTCCTTTCGAGCTAATTTTTCGATTTCTTTTGTTCAATCAAATCGATTCTAAGCAGGGACATAAGGATAATGATCAAGTCCTTAGATCATTCAAAACAACATGCCCATCCACGCATACCAAACCCAACGCCACTTTCAAGTAAGTCTTCACAAGATTGTACTTGAATTTACCTATCTTTTTCACCTCAACTCGATTTAAACAAACTGGGGACAATTTGATTTAAGTCTGAGGGGGTTTTCTTATATTACTAATCATTCTTTTATTTGATGAGTCTTATGCATACTTTCATCATTTATCAAGTCGTTTTATAGAGTCAAAACCTTTTTTTAGTCGGAAACTATGAACTTTGCTAGGTACAAGTCAATTCGAACAAGGAACCTTAATGACCATTCTCACGGATTTAGAAGCAAGGCTTACTAAGTTGAACACGGCGAGTGGATCATTCCAGCGAAGAAAGTTCTAATCTCTAGAGTACTCGAAGGATCTTGCGTTGACTCCGCACCTAATGAATCAAGTCTTTCGTCAAGGGGCTTGAGGTACTTCGAACTTTTCTCCTCTTTTAGACTCTAGCATGACTAAGTAGATGCAATGCAACCTCTCCTTGATCTTCCCTTGTTATAGAAAAAAAAATAGAAAGAAAGGTTTTAGTTTGGGAATGGCAACCAGAGTTCCTTAAATGACAATGACGGTCCGCATCAATCATGTAAACTTCAAAGAAGTGATCATTCTCAAGCTAAGAAGAAA
>JAHZTW010000001.1:392596232-392636482 GCA_020283515.1 Alliaria petiolata
GAGTTGATTGGTTTTAACTTAGAGTTTCGAGTTCTAGACGGTTCTTAATAAATCCCTAATAAACTTAGATTCTGCATTCTTGGATTCAACCTGATAATTATCCTTGCCTAGCGTTTTAGTCTATGAACTTACATCGCCTTATAAACTCGTTTACTTACTTCTGCATTGCTTTAGACTACTTAAAATTAATCGCCTAGCATAATCTAAACCTAGAAACCATAAGTGTAGCTTTAACTTCCCTGAGGATTCGATACCCCTTATACTTCAACTGCATTGTTGTGCACTTGCAGTAGTTGATATTTGGGTAAAATCTGAACCCTATCACTAGATCACTAATAAAGACTAATCCATGATGTGTGGTATTAATCCCTTTCCTAATCACCTTAATGAACTAATGATGTGTTACATTAAAATGATTAGCAAGCAATAAGCATAAGTCTAAATGGCATGATAAACACCCTAGGCAACTAATGTATTAGGCTAGGAATGTAAATCTCTTAGATAGGGGTTCAAGCATTTCATCAAACACTTGGTGGGTGTGTGAAATGCTTATGATCCAAAATAGCAAAGATTAGCTATTTGGCATTAAGAACACCTTAATAAGAAAAGAGATGAAAGAATCTAACATAGATTGCAAGATTGAACAATTAGAAAACCCTAAATCTAACTCATCCCCAAGTTCCTAAAAAGACTACTCACTAATCATATCTAAACCAACAAATCTCATGCAAGAAGTGTTAGTAAACATGATTAGATAAATAGGGAACGAAAGATTAGAAGAAACAAGAATCAAATTGCATTAAACTTAAAAAAAATCTTTAAAATCTCTTCAAAACCACAAAGGGTCGATTTTCTGTTCAAAAACAAGAGAAGATACATAAAAATTAGGTTTTTAAGTATTAATAGGGAAGGAGATCAAACCGGGTAAACCCGCAACAAACCGGGTTTTGACCCGTGGTAGCAGTCTTGCGGAAATCGCCATATCTCCCTAACCACAGCTCATAATGACATGAAACTACCTCTAAATAAAAGATGATTCAATTACCTACAAATTTTATAAAGAGCTCGAAGGCTGAATCGGAACGGAAAGTCTTCGTCTGATCCGATTTGAACACAAAAAAGGTTAGTCTGTGTTCGGTTCTGCGAGTTTCGCCTAACCAACTCGTCGAAGCGAACCCCTGGATGTTTGGTTCTGCGAGCTTCGCCGAACCAACTCGTCGAACCGAACTTCTGGATGTTTGGTTCGGTGAGCTTCGTCGAACGGCTTCGTCGAACCAAACTAAAATCGATGTAACTTTCTAACCACAGATCTGCATGACTTGATTCCAACGGCACTAGAAAGCTCATTGGATCCTCTACAACTCTTAAGAAGGCTTCAGAGTCTGATTCTAAGTGCAAGGCCTTCTTCCGGGCGCCTCCAAATTCTTGATATGCTTTTACAAGACTTTTGCTTCTCATATGACATCCTTCTCCAACTCCATTCATGCATCCATAGCATCCAAATCACCTGATCAAGACTTCAAATGCACCAAAATATGCAAAGACTATGCAAATACACCCTAGAACTCTAAATGATCAAAATGCAATACAATGATGCTTAATTAGGTTCCTAAATGATAAGAAACTTACACTAAATGGAGGTAAATATTATGAAAATTATAGACATATCACATGGCTAGTGAGAGCAACGATGTAAATTATAGACATATCACATCGCCTCTCCAAGACCCAGAACCAGCCTAACGCGGTAAAAGTCGAGCTAAGCGACGTTAAACAAAAGCGCACTTCGGAGGCAATCCCATGTCTATCCTTGTATATATTCTTGTTCTATTTTATGATTTTTACTTTTGTGTGTGCATGAAAAAGGAAATGGGATCAAGAGGAACGTTCTTGGGAATGCATTGGTCATTGAAAGGACGAAAGTAGACACGAGATCGATTCATAGATCGACCAGACATTGAAATACTGTCATATTTCGCATATTTAGCTTGCATTTAGGATAGGTTTTCATCTAAAAATCCTGCATTATAGCCTAGTTTGCATCATTTACAACATTTTAGGTCCTAGAACTCCTTGCATTAGCATTTGCATAGTTTCTTGCATATTTGCATTCTTTTCAGGTTGTTTGGTACTTGGAGCTTTGGAATCTATGCTGGAGTTTGAGGAATGTTCGAGAGGATAGCTTAGGAGTTCGTGGAAACACCAAGGAGGACTCGCACAAGGAGAATGGAGCTGAGATCGAGCAGCAGATCGGACCAAAGGACTCGATCTAGACGAAATCGAGTAGACGATCGAGTAGCCAACCAGATCAGTCGGGAGATCGAGTAGGAAGATCGACTGAGGCAGAGCATTCGCGTGGACAACAAGGAGATCGAGCAGGAAGATCGACCAAGCCACTCGACCAACTCCAAATCGACCCGAGAGATCGACTTCCGAGCTCGATCTCTGACACCCAGGCGCAGCCTTATCCTCTTGCTTTTGCTTTTTGCTTTTTGTAATTTTGTGGGGGACCACTTTTGGAGATAAGACAGCTAATCCCATTCTTTTTGGGATCATCACCAAATATTCTGATTGTCTTCTTTCCCCTTTAGGTCTAGCCACCATTTTCTCTCTAGTTTTCATGTTCTAAGTTTTCTTCTTTTCAAAAACATTGTAGTTCTTGATTTCATTAGAAGTATTTCCAGTTTTTATTGCTTAAATCTTTTCCTTGCTTATTTCGGACATGTTGAATCCCTCAAAACTGATGTTTGTGAGTGGTTCGATCATGAGGAGTGAGTAATCCTCGAAAGTTTTGTGTTTGGGGTGAATAAGGGGGTTTAATGGTTTAAGCTTTGGTTTCCTTTAGTTCTTAATAAAAATCTCTTCTTGGAATTGGGGGTTTAAGGCAAGAGGATCTTGAGAAAGACCTCTTTGATTTCAGGGATTTCATTGTCCTAGAAAGATCTAGGGAATCCCTTAAAACCAAGTCCAAGATACTAACCCATCCCTTCCTACACACCATGGATGCGAGGGAGGTTAGTAAGACCACAGTTTGAGATCTATGCTTCATGTTTCTGGCCTCTTCTTTCCACCACTAACAATGGGTTAGGAGGAAGGGGTGAGAAAAGGTTTTACACCACAAACCATGGGTAAAACTAGATTAGTTTCTCAAAGTTTAGAGAAAGCTCATAAGAAACGAGTAGATCCTTTTTTATAAAATCCAAAGTCTTAAACTTGAACCCCTTTAAACATGATCCCAAACGAAAATCCTCCCTTAGCTTTTAAAAACACAAAATCGATTCCCTTTAGTTCAAGTTCTTGATCTTTTAGCTTAAAAATCATCTAGTTGTGTTTTTCTTGCTTAATTGTTTTATAAATTCATAAAGTAGTGTTTTTGCATTAGCTAGTATTTTAGAAATCCCTAAGTAGCTTGCTTCGCATCCTGGTAAATTTTAGGAGTCATTAGATTTTTATTTGTAGTTTTTAAAAATCCTTTCCTTAGCTTGAAATTTTATGTTTTGTCACATCTTAGATTTCGATTTTCTAAAGATAGTAGTTGCCTGTTTAAAATTCTTAGAAGTCTTTAGCTATCTAGTAGGCATCCCTCCTGGGATTTTAAAATAGTTTTCCAAGTATTTCTGTAGTTGCAATTATTTTATTTCGGATTTATCCCCCAATTATTCGGATTTCACTTAGATTCACAAAAAGCTTGTGTATTCTTGGTATTGTTCAAACCACCAAAATTGGATTGACCCTTAAGTCTTTTGGTTAACCCGCCTAAAAAGCTTTTTATCAAATGGCGCCGTTGCCAAGTTTTGGTTGTGTTTGAACCTATTAAGATTTCAAGTTTAGTGGAGACTAAGTTTTTTTACCTTTTACTTTGTTGATACTGATTTCTCTTTGTTGCTACTTGTAATCTGTTACAGCCTTTGGACAACATTCATCTACTTGGGAGTGCACGGTTAAGAAGAGAGAAAGAACAAGAGCAAGTTTGTGAGGAAACAGAGCAACCGGGTATTGTTGAGCAAGTCATGGCTGATCAAGACCAGGAAGAGGTTTGACCACAACATGCTCCAGATGGTAGGAGCAATGGAAACCCTTACCATGCTCCGAGGATGCCAAGAATCATTGGTGCGGGTGATGCACCTAACACTCACACCAATAGGTTTGGTATCACACCGCCAGCTGTTAAAAACAACAACTTTGAAATCAAGCCAAACTTCATTTCAATGGTTCAGAACAGAAAGTTCCACGGTCTTGCATTGGAGGATCCTCTAGAGCACTTGGACAACTTTGAACAAGTTTGCGGAATGATCAAGATCAATGGCATCTCCGAAGATAGCTTCAAACTTCGGTTATTCCCTTTCTCTCTTGGGGACAAGGCTCGCCATTGGGAGAAGAATCTTCCACAAGGCACAATTACTTCATGGGCTGACTGCAAGAAAGCCTTCCTATCCAAGTTTTTCTCATCCACACAGACAACAAGACTTAGAAGCGAGATTAGAGGTTTTGCCCAAAGGCAGAATGAAACCTTCAGTAAGGCAATGAAGCGATTCAAGGACTATACAATAGCTTGTCCTCACCACGGTTTAACAGAAGAAACCCTCCACAGCACAATCTACCGAGGTGAATTGCCAAAGATTAACTTACTACTTGATACCGCAAGCAAAGGAAACTTCTTGGGGCAAGAGGTAACCGAAGGCATGGAGTTGGTAGAGAACTTGGCATTAAGTGATGGTAACTATCTGAAGACTACGACCGTGCACCAAGGGGTACAGAGCTGGATTCGCACAAAAAGGAACTCAAGTCCCTTCATGAAAAGATCGACAAAATGATGCTCCAAAATCAGAAACATGTTCATTTTGTTGAAAAGGCTCGAATGTGTTTGAGGAAGGACCTCAAGAAGAGTATGAAGAGGCAAACTGGGCAGACTACAATAAGCCGCAAGGATATGTCCAGAGGTTCCAAGGCAATAACAACCTCTCATACCGAAGCACCAATGTAGAAAACCCAAAGGACCAAGTCTACCCTCATACACAAGGAAAACAGTTTGTTCATTTCAACAAGGGAGGTTTCGTGCAAAACAGTGGCTATCAAGGACCAAGTCAGGGCAATTTTCAAGGTCAACAGCAGCAAGGGAACAAGAGCTACCCACCAGGTTTTGCCCCTCAACAGCAGCAAGCGCAAGCTCCACTCCAAGATCCGGTACAAGATATGTTCCAACAACTTCTACAAGGGCAAGCATCTAACAACCAGAAGTTTGTTGATATGAACAACATGCTAGATTCATCTCTCACTGAGGTATCTACACAGATAACCAAAATCAACAACAGGATTCGTCTGTTAGAGAAAGGAAAAGCTTCTTCTAGCGGCCAAGTTAGCTTACCCGGGAAGAGTGAAACAAATCCGAAGAAGTATGCCAATGCTATAACTCTAAGGAGTGGAAAAGAGATAGCACCACGGTTTGGAGTAAAAGACAATGAGGACATTGTGGTTCAAGAGGGGGAGAATGATCTAGAGATCACCTTTGACAATGTCTACATTGCAAGGCCAAGGAAAGGGAAAGAAGCGGTTTTGGAGAAAAAGGGTGAGGAAGTTAGCAAGGAGGAACAAGCTTTCATTCCTCCACCATAAAAACCCAAGCTTCCCTTCCCTGGACGTTTCAAGAAGCAGTTGATTGAGAAGCAAAAAGCCTTATTTGAAAAGCATTTGAGAAACGTAGAGCTAAAGCTACCGTTGGTTGATTGCTTAGCTATGATGCCGAAGTGGGCTAAGTTCTTGAAAGACACACTTGCCAAAAAGTTAAAAGAGAGCGAGGATATCTCAGAAGTGAGTCACGAGTGTAATGTGGTGACACAAGGAGAAGACTCCAAAGAAGCTTGGAGACCCCGAATCTTTCACACTCCCATGCGCAATAGGGCATTTGAAGTTTGAAAACAGCCTTTGTGATTTGGGAGCAAGCATTAATCTGATGCTTTACTCCACTGCAAGTAAGCTGGGTCTCACAGACTTCAAGGAATGCAACATGTCCCTAGTCCTAGCCGATAGAAGCACGCGGCTACCAAAGGGAGTGCTTGAAGATCTCCTTTTGAAGATCAATGGTATCACCGTTCCTTCGGACTTTGTTGTCTTGGAAATGGATGAGGAGGATGAAGACCCCCTTGTATTGGGAAGGTCATTCTTGGCTACAGCAGGAGCTGTGATCGACGTGAAGCACTGAAAGATTTCCCTACACTTGGGAAAGGGCGCAAGGTTCGAGTTCACTACAAGGGATTGCTTGAAAAAGCCGACTATCAACGGTCAAGCTTTCCAAGTTGGCATCACAAGAAGGGTGAGTCCAGGAGAGGAGGAGAACGCCCTGATGGACGGAGGAGGTCCTACTAAGAAAGAAAATCAAGGTAAAGTCGACTCAATTAGGAGGAAAGCGCAACCCGTAGCCTTGAAAGGCAAGGATGCATTTGGATGGGGTTCTTGTTTCTCGGTCTCCACGAGGGAAACGATCAGTCTTGATGACAAGAGCAGAGGGAATGAGGAACTACATCAAAAGGGTCTGCTGGCACTGATCAGTTGTGAGGAGAAGGAGGCTCACCCGGAGATAGTACCAAGGGAGAGAAAAATAAAGAGGAGGACTCTCAAGTTTCTCTTTGAGGCTGATAAAAAAGGATCCGGATACAGCCGGCCAAATCCTGACACCTTGAGTTTGCATCCGTTTGAGCTCAAGGATGACTCCATACTCTGCAAGGTAAATAGGAAGGGTGGTGCGAAACCGTTTGCAAAAGAAAGGTTTCTATTTCCGCATGACTTAATCGGGAGATACAAGGGCACGGTAATAGAGATAATGAACACTACCTACACAGTGGAGATTCAGCCAGGGATAAGCTCTACCACATCCATCCCCACTCCAACCAACCGAGCTCCACGCTAAGGGAGTAAGGACAGTCGAGCTAAACGACGTTAAAGAAAGGTGCACTTGGGAGGGAATCCTATGACTATCTTTGTATATATTTCTAGTTCAATTTTATGCTTTTATGTTTATGTTTTCAGGCAAGAAGAGTTAGGGCCCAGGGATCATGATCTTGAATTGACCAAAAGGCAAGGAAAGAAGAAATGAGTAAATAGATCGAGTGACAGATCGGCCCATTTTAGCTCGATCCTCACAAGATCGAGTTAGGCAAACGAGTGATCTCACTCGATCTAGAAGGAATCGAGTAGGACGATCAAGTGGATCAGTCGATTTCGATAGGATGACCCACCCACGTGTTAACATTTAACTTATGATCGGGGTGTGGATCGACTGAATCACTCGATCTCCGTCAGAGCAACCTCGCGATCTACTAAGAAGATCGATCTGAGGCTCGATTCAATTCAGATCGAGCTCCCGATCGAGTAAGCCGAACGATGGCGGACGAGACAGGCATGAGATCGAGGTCCAAATCGACCTATGTGACTCGATCTCATGCCGAGGTAAGTTTTCAAATTTCCCACTCTTTCTCTTTCCCTCCATTTTTGAATTTGAATCCTGGTCAAGGCTGACACCTTTGACCATGGTGGTTGGGCTTTGACCACGATTCACAAGATTTCTTGCATGTGCATTATCCCAAGAATTTTTGTCTTTCACCCTTTATAAAAACCTTGCCTTCACACTCCTCTCATTTATATTTCAAACCCATTTTCTGAAAATTCGTTATTGAGAAGGGTGCGATTCGGTTTTGGCAAGAGCTTGTCTTTCATACTCCTTGTAGCAAGTTCTTAAGGTATTTTGATATTATTGTTGAATTGACTAATTGATAGAATTGTGGAGTATGAATTGATTGGGTGTTGGAATTTTACTTTCTTTAAAAGGTGTCTAAGATCTAGGGGATATTCTGAAAATCTTTTGTGGTTGAGCTAAAACCTCATCTAAATCTAAGGGCATCTTCTCTATTAATCACGAAATCTTGGGAATATTGCATAAGGTTTAAATTCTTGATCATCATTTTGATATCTACCATCTCCTTATTCTTCTTGCGAGCTTTTAAATTTCAGGAACAATGGCGTCGACATTTGGCTACTCACCACAAGCGGGACTCTTGGTATGGACTGAAGAAGAGAAGAAAACTCGCATGCGGCTCAAGAATAGGAGTTTTGGACTTACAAGATTTGCAAGTCGAACATTCTTGGACAGCATCGGACTCCTCGGTCCCTTTGATGAGTTGCTCGACAACATGGAGCTCAGCATGTTGTCTACCATGGACTGTCCGACCTATCCGGAGGTGACTTTGCATTTCCTATCCACGATGGAATTTGCATACGACGACCCGAGATCACCAACTCCTCAAACGGGACGCATGACGTTCAAGGTCCGGGGAAATGTTTTCCACCTAACTGCTGTGGACATCTGCGAAGCTTACCAGCTTAATCCCGAAGCCCCTCTAGTCGAGTTCCCGCAGTTTGAGTCGGCCAAGGCATTGTGGGATCTAATCGGTGAAGGAGACCTTAGGTGCGACGAGTCCAAAGTTGAAGAAGCTAGGAATCCTTTGCTTCGATACACGCTGCAGCTCCTAGCTAACACCATCGCGGGGAAGATATGGGATTCAACAGTGGGAAGGAAGGAGCTTAGCTTTCTCTTCGAGGGCGTGAAAGAAGTCTTGTGGGACGAGGGATGGATCACGGGCAATGACGAAGACCCGGTTGATGATAACTGCGGCCAAGATGTCAACTACAGGTGCATCATAGCTGTCTCGTTGGTGAACTACAAGGGAATGGTCTGGTCCGAAGGTCGAGATCATGCTCCATCAACATAGGGAGATTTCTAACTCCCCTTTTCGAGAAAGCGGGGGTGGACCTCTCATTCTTTCAAGCATGCGCCGAGAGTACATACATGGATCATGCCTACATGCTCGCTAAGGGTTTCTTTGGACCCCCACCAGCTCCAAACAAGTTTTCTTATTACTTCAAGAATAAACAAAACAGGAGAAATGCTTACATCCTTCCAAGCCCCCACGATATGCTAACCAACAGTCTAGAAGGACTCGAGTTCCTAGCCTCGGATTATGAGTGCTACATGGCGTTTGGAAGCACAGCAACAATCCCCATCTCCATAGACTCCTCCTCACCAACCTCCTCCTCCACTTCGCAGGATTGAGGTACCTAAACAACGACCCTTGTATATACCACGCATTTTTAGTTTAATCTTTTGCATTGTGTGTTTACTCTCTCTTAGACTTGTGTGACACCGAGACGTTGTCATTCAAGTTTGGGGGAGAGTGTTTGTGCTTTGACATATTTTTATTTGTATCTTATTTTATGTTTGCATCCTTGAGTCTCATCTAAGTGCATAAAAAAAAATCATCAGAAAAATTTGAAAAATTTTCAAAAAAATTAATGTAGCTTGCATTTACATATTAGGATTGAGTCTAGAATTTTATCATTTAGGATGTTTGCATATGCATAGGGAGCAATGATGAGCAAAATCCTTGTAGATTGTTAGACCTTTGTAATCAATTCAACACCCTAGTTAGTAGTCGTCTAATGCTTGTGAATACATTTGAAATTGAGGAAGAACCATGCTTGGACCTCCTCATTTGTCACTAGTTTTTGGTTGAAATAGGTCTTGAAATTGATAGCCAACTCTAATTACTTAAACAGAATTTGAACTTTTAATTATCATGCTTGCATTGAAAGTGAATTCATGGATTAAAATACTTGAGCTTTCTTTCTCACTTTAGCAAGGCATAAAGAGCCTTGGGAAAAGGGTAGATTCTAAAGGGTTGAGTGAGCAAAAAGATAAATGAGAGGGGTATAAGATCATTGATATCATTTTGGGTAGATGAAAGTCTATGCTTGTATGCATCACTTGTTTCTTACCTTTAGCATTATGCATATGGTTCAATCTTTCTTGAGTGTCACCCCCACTTAAACGCAAAACCGGATGAATTGAGATCATTCTTATCTCAAAGCCCCGGCCCTAAGCCAAATGAATTTACTTTCCTTGCAATGTCATGATTCACAGTTACAAGCTTAATGAATGTTAAAGAGTTGGTTTGATAGGGAGGCTTGTTTTGATTGAAATCTTGGTGCAATTGAATGTTGAAATGGGCATGGCTAACTCTTATTGAGTAGAATGATTCACCTGCACTTTAGAACTAAGAACTAGGATGTTGAGTTGATAATTATTTTTTACAATCTTGGATGCTGAGCTCCCACCTTCAAACCTCTCTCCCTTATTAGTCTTTGTTTGCTTGAGGACAAGCAAAAAGGCAAGTTTGGGGGAGTTGATATACTATCATATTTCGCATATTTAGCTTGCATTTAGGATAGGTTTTCATCTATAAATCCTGCATTGTAGCCTAGTTTGCATCATTTACAACATTTTAGGTCCTAGAACTCCTTGCATTAGCATTTGCATAGTTTCTTACATATTTGCATTCTTTTTAGGTTGTTTGGTACTTGGAGCTTTGGAATCTATGCTGGAGTTTGAGGAATGTTCGAGAGGATAGCTTAGGAGTTCGTGGAAGCACCAAGGAGGACTCGCACAAGGAGAATGGAGCTGAGATCGAGCAGCAGATCGGACCAAAGGACTCGATCTAGACGAGATCGAGTAGACGATCGAGTAGCCAACCAGATCAGTCGGGAGATCGAGTAGGAAGATCGACTGAGGCAGAGCATTCGCGTGGACAACAAGGAGATCGAGCAGGAAGATCGACCAAGCCACTCGACCAACTCCAAATCGACCCGAGAGATCGACTTCCGAGCTCGATCTCTGACACCCAGGCGCAGCCTTATCCTCTTGCTTTTGCTTTTTGCTTTTTGTAATTTTGTGGGGGACCACTTTTGGAGATAAGACAGCTAATCCCATTCTTTTTGGGATCATCAGCAAATATTCTAATTGTCTTCTTTCCCCTTTAGGTCTAGCCACCATTTTCTCTCTAGTTTTCATGTTCTAAGTTTTCTTCTTTTGAAAAACATTGTAGTTCTTGATTTCATTAGATGTATTTCCAGTTTTTATTGCTTAAATCTTTTCCTTGATTATTTCGAACATTTTGAATCCCTCAAAACTGATGTTTGTGAGTGTTTCGATCATGAGGAGTGAGTAATCCTCCAAGGTTTTGTGTTTGGGGTGAATAAGGGGGTTTAATGGTTTAAGCTTTGGTTTCCTTTAGTTCTTAATAAAAATATCTTCTTGGAATTGGGGGTTTAAGGCAAGAGGATCTTGAGAAAGACCTCTTTGATTTCAGGGATTTCCTTGTCCTAGAAAGATCTAGAGAATCCCTTAAAACAAAGTCCAAGATACTAACCCATCCCTTCCTACACACCATGGATGCGAGGGGGGTTAGTAAGGTCACAGTTTGAGATCTATGCTTCATGTTTCTGGCCTCTTCTTTCCACCACGAACAATGGGTTAGGAGGAAGGGGTGAGAAAATGTTTTACACCACAAACCATGGGTAAAACTATATTAGTTTCTCAAGGTTTAGAGAAAGCTCATAAGAAACGAGTAGATCCTGTTTTATAAAATCCAAAGTCTTAAACTTGAACCCCTTTAAACATGATCCCCAAACGCAAATCCTCCCTTAGCTTTTAAAAACACAAAATCGATTCCCTTTAGTTCAAGTTCTTGATCTTTTAGCTTAAAAATCATCTAGTTATCTTTTTCTTGCTTAATAGTTTTATAAATTCATAAAGTAGTGTTTTTGCATTAACCTAGTATTTTAGAAATCCCTAAGTAGCTTGCTTCGCATCCTGGTAAATTTTAGGAGTCATTAGATTTTTATTTCTAGTTTTGAAAAATCCTTTCCTTAGCTAGAAATTTCCTGTTTTGTCACATCTTAGATTTCGATTTTCTAAACCTAGTAGTTACCTGTTTAAAATTCTTAGAAGACTTTAGCTATCTAGTAGGCATCCCTCCTGGGATTTTAAAATATTTTTCCAAGTATTTCTGTAGTTGCAATCATTTTATTTCGGATTTATCCCCCAATTATTCGGATTTCACTTAGATTCACAAAAAGCTTGTGTATTCTTGGTATTGTTCATGAGACAGTTGTACAATATCATTGCATTTTATCCTCCTCCTCCACCTAGCCCGATGTACCACAATCTCATCCCTTGTACAATATCATTGCATTTTATTTTTGCTTCTTGTATTTTGGTCTCATCTTGGAATTGTTTGACAGTGAGACGTTGTCATTCATGTTTGGGGGAGAATGCGTGCTTTGAATTTGTTTTATTTGAATCATATTTTTCTTTTCATCCTTGAGTCTTGCATAACATCTATATTGCATAGAAAAATACAAAAAAAAAATCATAAATTTTTTCAAAAATTCTAAAAAAAATCATGTAGTTGCATTTGCATACTTAGAATTTTTTTTAGGATTGAGTTTAGATTTTTATCATTTATGATTGCATTCATATGCATTGGGAGCAATGATGAGCTTATCCTTGTAGATTGTTAATTCATGTGATCAATTCAATGCCCTAATTAGTAGTTCTTTAATGCTTGTGAATAAATCTTGAAAGTAAGGAAGAACCATGCTTGGACCACCTCATTTGTCATTAGATTTTGGTCGAAATAGGGTCTTGAAATTGATAGTCTCTACTCACTTGAACCGAATCTTGACAATTAAATATCATCCTTTGCATTGAAAGTGAATCCATGGATTAAAATATTTGAGCTTTCTTTCTCTCTTTGCCACCCTCTTGCTAGCTTAAGTAGTACTCCTACCTTACCTTACCTCCTTTGAAGCCAATTGTTTTTATGTGAATGCTTGTGAGGCCTTTATTTTGATTGAACTTAGCATAAAGTGTTAGGTTTGGAACGAAAAGTCTTGGCTCTCATGTAGATTCTAGCTCTCGCATTTTGGAGCTAGTTGTAGGCTTAGGGTTTTGGGGGTTTGGCCGTGGTATTACTTGATGAGTTGTGGAAAAGAATAGAAAGAAAGAAATGTTGAAAAGGGGCTCGGTGAAAAATAAGGTGAGGCATAGTTTGAAATGGTAAATCTTGTGTTTAAAAGTATATAACTCAAAGTTTGGAAAAGTGATAGGTAGTCTTGAGAAAAAAAAAATTCAAAAGAGCAAAAAAAGTCCAAAGGAGAGAAAGACTACCTAGGAATGAAAAGAAGAGCTAAGTTGATAAAAGATTATACCATTCGCTATGAGTAATAGGTTGAAGAAGTTCCCCCTTAGAACCTTAAAAGGAGAAGTTTGTTCGAAATTCACGGGTCTAGAAAGGCATAAAGATCCTTTGGAGAAATAGGGTAGTCCTAGAGTGTTGAGTGAGCTTTAAAAAAAATGAATGAGAGGGGTTTAGGAACATTGATAGCATTTCGGGTAGATGAGAGTCTAGTCTTGTATGCATAACTTGTCTCTTACCTTTAGCATTATGCATAAAGTTCAATCTTCTTTGAGTGATACCCTTGATTGAAAACGAATCCACATGAATTGAGATCACTTTTATCTCAAAAGCCTAATCCGTTAACCAAATGAATTCATTTGCTTGCATTGTCATGATTCACGGTTTGTACTTAATGAATGTTAAAGAGTTGGTTTGATAGGGAGACTTATCTAGATTGAGATCTTAGTGCATTTGATTGTTGAGATGAGAATGGCTAACTCTTTTGGAGTAGGATGGATTCACTTGCATTTTAGAATTAAGAACTAGGACATTGAGTTGATTATGTTTGTTAGAAATCTTGGATATTGAGCTCCCACTTTTAAACCTCTCTCTCAGATATGTATTTGATTTGCTTGAGGCCAAGTAAAAGGCAAGTTTGGGGGAGTTGATATACTCATATATTTCGCATATTTAGCATTCATTTAGGATAGGTTTTCATACACTTTTGCACTCATACTTAGAGTTATTGTAGTTTTTTGCCCCATATTATGTTTTAGGACATGTTGCATTAGCATTTGCATATTTCTCGCATATTTGCATCATATTCAGGTTGTTTTGAGTGTGTTGGAGCTGTGGTGGATGCGTGGACATGCTGAGGTTCAAAGGGAAGCTTGTGGACACTTGGAGAAGTTCGAACAAGCATACATGCACTGAGATCGAGGGGAAGATCGAGCAAGGCAGGTAATTCTAGACGAGATCAACCAGAAGATCGAGGCACTTAGACCGTTTCAAGGAAGAAGAACGGGACTTAGATCGACCAAGACGGTCGTGCGACTGTACGGACCCAAAGATGCTATGAGGAAGAGGAAGAACGGAGTGAAGATCGAGACTGAAGATCGATCCAGATTGAAACGACCCGACGATCGAGCAAGAGGGTCGATTGCTGAGTTGAAACGACCCGCCGATCGAGCAAGAGAACCCATTCCCAGTCCAAGATCAGGCAAGAGATCGACGACTCAGCTCGATCTTTTCTCTCCAAACCCGCTTCCTTATCTGCCAGCTTACATTTTGTCCTCTTGTGAGGGGACCATTCCTCCTTTGCTATAAATAGCTAAAACCCTTATTATTGGGGATATCTTATCTTTATGCTTTTTGCCTTCTTCCTCTTTTATCTTTGCCACCATTGTTAAGGTTTTTAAACTTTTGTAATCGCACTCTTTTATTTGATAAGCAAGAACTTCTCTTTTTAATCTTAATCTTCTTTCGGTTTAACGTTAATCATGTTTAGCATTTTAAATCTTGTGATTAAGGAGTGCTTAACTATGGTTAGTGAGTAGTAGCTTTAAGGTTTGAGTCTGGAGGGTTTAGGGAGGTTTAAAGGTTTAGATCTAGAAGTTTAGCATGTTTATAACTCTTAACTCTTCTTGGTTTGGAAGGATTAATGCCAAAGATTCTCGATGGAGATCTCTGTGTTCATAGAGATTTCCTTATCTCATGAGGACTTAGGAATCTCTTAAGCCCAAACCAAGAGACTATCTCCTTTTAAGCCACGACGGTGGAGATTAGGGTTTATTAAGCCAAGCTAAGAAAGAATCTTGCTCATCAACCGATCCTTTCCACCACACACCATGGGTTTGGAGGGAAAGGTTTGATGATGGTTCGGAACCACTAACCGTGGAATGTTCTATATTTTTTTCTTAGGCTTAGAGTTAGCTCAATGTGTGTGTAGATTCATTTTTGTATTAACTGAAGACCCAACCTTGAATCTCCCATTATCCAAACCCTTGGCCTTGAATCTCTCTTTCATATTTGATAAATCAAGAATCAATCTTTTGTTGCTTAAGTTGCTAAAGATCTTTCAACATTTCCAGTTGTAGTTTTAAATCTTCAAGCTTTGATATTTTGTTGCTCTATAATTTTAGAAATTGCTTTAAGTATTGTTCTTTAGCCTAGTTGTCTTTTAGGATTTATATACTTTGCATAAGTAGTTTTTATAATTCCATTTTATCCATCAAAATTCGCATATAGCTTAGATTAATCTTGTTCTTGCATTCCTAGTGTACTTTCCATCCAAGTTGGATTGATAACACATAATACTATGACATGAGTAGTGTTGAGTATTGAAAAGAGAAAAAAACTCTACTTATCACCGGCGCAACTGGTGCACAAGGCCAACAAGGACAACAAGGGACACAAGGAGTCCAAGGTGTACAAGGACAGTCTGGTGTTGCAGCTCCACAGAGAGATGTTCGGCAAATCGGTGCGGGTGATGCACTGTTATCGACTGCAAGCCGACACGGCATCCAGTCGCCACAAGTTCAGAACAACAAATTCGAGATCAAGAGTGGTCTCATCTCCATGGTGCAGAACAACTATTTATAATGTCTGCCCTTGGAAGATCCACTCGACCATCTCGACCAGTTTGACCGTGTGTGCGCCATGACCAAAATCAACGGTGTAAGCGAAGATGGCTTCAAGCTGCGTTTGTCTTTCTCATTAGGAGACAATGCACACGCTTGGGAGAAGACTCTGCCACATGGATCCATTACCTCGTGGCCAGAATGAAAGAAGACTTTCTTAACAAAGTTCTTCTCCACATCGAGGATAGCCCGATTGAGGAACGAGAAAAGTGGTTTCACCCAAAAAGCCAATGAAACCTTCGGAGAAGCTTGGGAATGATTCAAGATCTACACAATTAAATGCCCTCGCCATGGATTCAGCCAAGATTCACTCCTCAGTACTCTATACCGAGGAGTCATTCCCAAGATCCGAATGTTGCTTGATACGGCTACCAATGGCAACTTCCTAGCCAAAGACGTTGAAGATGGTCTTGATCTGGTTAAGAACTTAAGCTCAAAGTGACTCTTCCTACCACGAAGACTACGACAGATCCAACCGTGGCTCCAAAGAAGAAGTAGAAGGAAGCGGAAAGGTGACCAAGGAGCTCAATGAGAAATTAGACAAGTTGCTAATTGCCCAATCTCAAAAGGAGGTCCATTTCGTGGAGGAATACACTCAAGTTCAAGAGGGGGAGGACATTCAGACCGAAGATGTTCACTACATCAATGCTCAATGAGGTTACACTACATGGAGACCAAACAATAACCTCTGCTACAGAAACACAAACGTCACCAATCCACAAGACCAGACTTATCCACATCAACAAGCAGGAGGAGCAAAACAGTTCGTGACTTACACAACTCAGCAAGGGTTTGTACCACGAAACCAACAGCAAGGTGGTTACCCGCCACAACAATAAGTCGTTGTACATCCTGGTTTTCAACAACAGCAAGGAAATCCACCTACTCACACTTGATTTGATCTGGAAGGTACTTGTAACGATCACGATCTTCGGATCGAACTGTACGAGCGTGGTACGGGCGCGGTACGAGCGCGGTACGCACACGCAGTTCGATAAGGAAATCAAAATGTTAAGAACGGGATTAAGAAAAATCGGGGGGTTAACTGAATATCCGAGTGTTTGAGCTGGCTAGTAGATTAGCCGAATGAATGGGCAAGGTTGCCGAGTAAAAATCAGAAAAAATCGAAAGGATATGAACCTGTCCGTGAAAATCGGAACTGGCCGTGGAAATTGGAGCTTGGTCGGATGAGAGCTGGACTTGAGCTGGGCGAGAGTGGCTCAGACAAGTGAATTTCGGACAGTCTGTGTTTTTCGGAACACTTGGTCGGATTAGGACATGACGGTTATGATGGTCTGAGCTGAGCTGGACATGTCCGAGAGAATTTAATAAATAGTCGGATATAATCGAAATTGCAGAGTCATTTAAAGGATTAGTCGAGCGGGAGCGGTTATTGCCGAGAGAAATGTTTAAGTGTTCGGATAAAATAGGCGGGAACGGTTACTGGCACTTGGACGCTCGAGCAAAACATAGCAGATCGATTAAATGGACGGTTATTGGCCGACTAAAAGATCGTGAGAATGCGCGAAAACGGTTATTCGGCTGGGCAAAACGTTGCGGATTGATTAATGGGCGATTTTGAAGTAATTCTCGACTTAATCCGTGTAAGTGTCGAAAGAATTCATTTCACCGAGAGAAGAACAGAAAGACTCGAGAGAAAAACAGAGAAAAGTCAGAGAATGATTTCATCCGAGAGAACGAGATTTCACCGTGAGAATTGCCGATAGATTCCAGATCCGGTTGTGAGACAGCCGGTGATTCCGACCATCGCCGAGAGATTTCGTGACTGCGTCCGAGAGAACCGTTACTGGATCAAGAGATCATCGAGAAACCGCCGATCAAATTCAAGTATTCTGCGATCATTGATTGACTAAGGTGAGTGCCTGACTATGGGCTACGACTAGGATCATATTCTTACTTAAATCCGTTTAATCCTTGATTGCTAAGATTATTCTGTCTGAATACTTGTCTTATTACTTGTATGAATTCAATACTGTATGTGGCGAGTGAAGCCGTGAACAGAACAAGTGAGGACTTGTTAAGGCGACTGAAGCCGAATGTTGACGAGTGAAGCCATTACCAGAATAACTAAGAATTAATGATTGAATGTATTGACTGTTTGACTGCGATTTCTTGATTGTGGATAAGTGGGACGGGATGACCGCTCTCACTAAGCAATTATGTTGCTTATGCCTCCTTTTATGGATGCAGGTATTGAGTTTGTTCGTGAGGACTAATCTGGAGTCGCGGGACTAAGGCGGGAAAGGAAGGATGGTGGATTTGGGTAGACTTAGGTCGATTAATTGCAATGTAATAGCTTATTAGCAGACCTTCATTGTATACTTGAACCTCGGTTTTTTTTATCTAAGATGCAGTTTATGTTTACTTGATGAATATTGGCTTGTCTAAATCCGAACGAAAACTCTAAAACTTGACTAAGTATGAAAAAAGTTAAAAATACCCAAGTCTGGCCAAGAAGTGGCCGAGATAAATCCTTACTGCGGTAAGGAAAATTGGGCCAGGGCATTTCAATTTGGTATCAGAGCATGGTTGGTTCTAGGACAGTCTTATTGCATATGTGTTAGTGGGTTAATTCATCCTTCCAAGCTTGATGTCTCGCGGTAAGTATTTCTGTGTGTGTGAAAACTAAGTTACTGTGGCAAACTTAGTTAACTGATCTGAACCTTGCATATGGCTAGAAGTAACCGTGCTGCTGGGAATCAGCAAGAGAATGCCGAAGTGAACATGGCTGGAATTGAGAATGTGGCGGCTGCTGCAGCTCCAGTCGGATTGAAGGCAGTGTTGGGCATGCTGGCTCAGGTTTTGCAAAGATTGCCAGCTCCTGCACCTGTTCAAGTGGAGCCACCGTGGGTGGTGTATGTTGAGCTGGCTGTCGAAGTGGAACCAGTGGGGGCTGGGGTGAGATCTCCATCGTATATGAAGGTGATGGAACATATGCAGAAGTTGGGGACTAGGTTCTTCACTGATGGAACACAGCCAATGGAGGCAGATGACTGGGTTAACCGACTTAAGAGGAACTTTGACTCAATCTGTTGTCCTGATGGATATAAGACGGTGATAACACTCATATTTTGCTCCTAAAACATATTATTTCAAGATCGTTTATAAGTGTTTTAACCCGGTTTTCAACAGTTTTAAAGTGATTTCCCCGTTTCCTAGTATTAAGAGTCATTTCAGGGAAATTAAGACAAAAAGAACACATTTTGAAGCAAAACGGAAACTTCAAGTACAAGTACTTGGAGCCATAAGTTCAGCATCGGATGACGACCTTCCCACCACAAGATCAAGCTCATATTTGGAGATAAGATAGCCCTTTCAGCTGTCTTTCACCTCAAGGTGGTTTGAGTTCAATCACACGGTAGGATCTCAAGTTACGAAGGAAGCAAGAAGGTCCGTCAGACAAATCCTCAGAAGAAGGACGGCCGCGCCACAGATCCTCAGAAGACCAGTGGCCGCACCAAGACTGGTAGCTCGCGCGGCAAGACCATTCCGGCCCGTCCTGAGCCCGTTTGCACTTATTTGATATTTTCCGAGGTTAAATCATGAAGCCCACTTTCTGAAGGCTGGAGAACCTATATAAAGAGACCTTAAAGTTTCACAAAGGGGGGGACCTCACAGATAGCTTTTCCATAAAAACTTTCACGCCGCAGAGAGAGAGAGAAAGAAAGAGAGTTAAGGCCCCCGGAGTTGAAGACCTCGAAAGAGAATTCTTCTGCAGTCGCCCATTCCCTCTTCCTTCTCCTTTCATCTTTTGTTCTTAGTTTTTTGTTTTTCAATAATTTAAGAAAATCTCATCACTCGGTTTCCTTTGAAGAAGTTTTCTCACTTTGTTTCTTATTCAATAAAATTCGCACCTTTCTTATCTCAAAGATGTCTCTCGTTTTCATGAACGAGTAGTCATCTAGTTTGGTTTTTAAGGAGGTTTTTGATAGTATGATTTTTCCTCTTTCAATTAATCTCTACTACTAATGTCATTGTAGTATTTGAGATGTCAATCCATAGGGGTTAAGATTAACAACACTAGGAATACATGAAACTATTTAATCTTTGCCAAATTAGAAATTTAGGAGACAAGGATCTATTAGAAGCAAACTACAAGCTAAAAGAGATACTACAAGCTAAAATTAGGTTTTTAAGTATTTATAGGGAACAAACCGGGTTTTGACCCGGAGTAGCAGTCTTTCGGAAATCGCCATATCTCCCTAACCACACCTCATAATGACATGAAACCACCTCCAAATGAAAGATGATTCAATTACCTACAACTTTCATGAAGAGCTCGAAGGCTGAATCGGAACGGAAAGTCTTCCTCTGATCCGATTTGTACCCGGAAAAAATATGTATCGACCTGCCTGGTCGATACCTGTCTCTTATACACATCTAGATGTGTATAAGAGACAGGTCTACAAGTTTTAAGAAGGCTTCGGAGTCTGAATCTAAGTGTAAAGCCTTCTTACGGACACATACATTTCGCGCCTCCAAATGCTCGATATGCTTCTAAAAGACTTTTGCTTCTCATTTGGCTGCTTCTATTCCTCCTCTTGATCATCCATGAGACTCCATATGGTCCTCCAAGCCTCCAAAACACCTAATAAGAACTCAATATGTACAAATATACAACAACCTAAGTTAACATTCACTAAAATCTAATATGTATGCATATGGGAATAAAAGTGGCTAAATGAATGTAAAAGAACATGCAAAGCTATCTAAAATCAATTCTAAAATATGCTAATTTATGAGTATATCAACTCCCTCAAACTTGCCTTTTACTTGCCCTCAAGCAAACAAATATGACAAATCTAAGAGAGAGGTTTGAAAGTGGGAGCTCAATATCCAAGAATGCCAACAAACATAATCAACTCAATGTCCTAGTTCTTAATTCTAAGATGCTCTTGAATTCATCATACTCCAAAGGAGTTAGCCATGCTCATCACAACAATCAAATGCACAAAGAACTCAATCTAGATAAGTCTCCCTATCCAACCAACTCTTTAGCATTCATTAAATTGCAAACTGTGAATCATGACAATGCAATGCAAGTAAATTCATTTGCCTAAGGGACTAGGCTTTGAGATAAGAATGATCTCAATTCATGGGACTTCCAATTCGCATAAGGGTGTCACTCAAAGAGTATTGAACTTCATGCATAATGCTAAAGGTAAATGACATGTGATGCATACAAGACTAGACTCTCATCTACCCATAATGCTTTCAATGGTCCTAACCCCCTCCCATCCATTCTTTTTAAGCTCACTTAACCCTCTAAAGCTACCCTTTTCTCCCAAGGCTCTTTGTGCCTTGCAAAACCCATGCAATTTTTTTTTTAAAGCTTTAAGGGGAATCTTCTTTAACATTTATCTCATAGTGAATGGTGTGATCTTTTACATACTTAGCTCTTTTCTCTTTTCTATTCCTAGGTAGCCTTTTCTTTTATTTGGCCTTTTGGCTCTTTTGATTTTTCTTTTTCTTTTCTTAAGGCTACCTAATACTTTTCAAACATAGAGCTATACATTTAATCACACAAGATCCACCATTTCGAAGTATGATTCCCTTAATTTCTTTCAAGCCTTTTATCGCCCTTCTCTTTCTACTCATTTCCACAAATCATCATGCCAAATGCAAGCATATAATTTCGAAATCAAAGCACCAAGCAACACCACGACCCATACCCCAAATCATAAGCCTAAAACCAGCCCCAAGATGTGAGAGCTAGAATCTATATGAGAGCCTAAACTTGTCGCCTCAAACCTAACACTTTATGCTAAGTTCAATCAAAATAAGGCCTCACAAATAATATCACTAGAACAATTGGCTTCAAAGGATGTAAGGTAAGGTGGGGGTACTACTTGAGCTAGCAAGAGAGTGGTAAAGTGAGTAAGAAAGCTCAAATATGTATACAATCCATGAATTCACTTTAAATGCAAGGCATGATAATTAAATGTCCAAATTCGGTTCAAGTGAGTAGAGTTGATTATCAATTTCAAGACCCTATTTCAACCAAGATCTAAGTGACAAGCGAAGTGATCCAAACATGGTTCTTCCTTACTTTCGAGACTTGTTCAAAGGCATCAAAGAACTACTAACTAGAGCATTGAATTGATTACATGAGTTGGCATCCTACAAGGAAAAGCTCTTCATTGCTCTCTATGCATATGAATGCAGACCTACATGAAATCCAACTAGACTCAATCATACAATGCACATGCAACATCTAAATGACTTTCTTTTTTTTTGGAAAATTTTCAAAATTTTCGATTTTTTGGTATTTTCTATGCCATATATGAAATGTATGAGACTAAAAATGCAAGAAAGAAAAATAAGACTCATAAAACACAAATTCAAATCTCTCAACCTCTCCCCCAAACTGAAATTCCAGAGTCTGATGCAACAGGTTTTAGAGTCTGTTTTCGAGTTTTAAATTTATAACCCTATTGCCTGCAAGTGCACAAATGTGCGTTGTAGTATTTAGGGTGTCGAACCACAGAGACTTAGATGCTTCAAACAAATTCACTAAAACAGAAAATCAAATGAGAGCGATCGGATTAAATATTGGTTTTGGGGAGGTGACGGTTCAGCAACAACGGAAATCAAGAGGGATTGTAAAACTATAAAACGAAACGCTGGGTTTCAGGGATCTTTCGGGTGTTTTACGGAATGATTCTATGATTGAAACACTTGACCTAGGCAAATCAATTCTACTGGTTCTTAAGCTCAAACACGGAAGTGGTCGGATGCCCCTTTTGGAAAACCAAACGCCTAAACCTAAACTGCTCGTTCGCTCCCCTTCGGTAGCGACTTCGCAGCAAGATCATCTATAAGATTAGGTTCAACGAAGCTCACAGCACACCGCCGATATGCATAAGCATCCTTCGGTGCCTGCTCGTTTAAAACTATGTCCGGCTAATAGATTCGGCGCTCACGCGGTTTTAATGATCATACAATCGATCCTTAAGTGGCCAGTCAAAGATTACGCAATAAGAAAGAATCCAAACGAAGAACAGTGAAAAGTATACTACCTATGATCTAACAACCTAATCGAATCAAACCATAAAATCCCTTGAGAAACCCCGTGCGAAACCCAACTATGAGACTACTCAGACATGGATGTGAAATTCATTATCATTGTAATTGGTAAAAGAAATCACAAAGGGTCTCAAGAAGTGGCCGAGATAAATCCTTACTGCGGTAAGGAAAATTGGGCCATGGCATTTCAATTTGGTATCAGAGCATGGTTGGTTCTAGGACAGTCTTATTGCATATGTGTTAGTGGGTTAATTCATCCTTCCAAGCTTGATGTCTCGCGGTAAGTATTTCTGTGTGTGTGAAAACTAAGTTACTGTGGCAAACTTAGTTAACTGATCTGAACCTTGCATATGGCTAGAAGTAACCGTGCTGCTGGGAATCCGCAAGAGAATGCCGAAGTGAACATGGCTGGAATTGAGAATGTGGCGGCTGCTGCAGCTCCAGTCGGATTGAAGGCAGTGTTGGGCATGCTGGCTCAGGTTTTGCAAAGATTGCCAGCTCCTGCACCTGTTCAAGTGGAGCCACCGTGGGTGGTGTATGTTGAGCTGGCTGTCGAAGTGGAACCAGTGGGGGCTGGGGTGAGATCTCCATCGTATATGAAGGTGATGGAACATATGCAGAAGTTGGGGACTAGGTTCTTCACTGCTGGAACACAGCCAATGGAGGCAGATGACTGGGTTAACCGACTTAAGAGGAACTTTGACTCAATCTGTTGTCCTGATGGATATAAGACGGTGATAACACTCATATTTTGCTCCTAAAACCTATTATTTCAAGATCGTTTATAAGTGTTTTAACCCGGTTTTCAACAGTTTTAAAGTGATTTCCCCGTTTCCTAGTCTTAAGAGTCATTTCAGGGAAATTAAGACAAAAAGAACACATTTTGAAGCAAAACGGAAACTTCAAGTACAAGTACTTGGAGCCATAAGTTCAGCATCGGATGACGACCTTCCCACCACAAGATCAAGCTCATATTTGGAGATAAGATAGCCCTTTCAGCTGTCTTTCACCTCAAGGTGGTTTGAGTTCAATCACACGGTAGGATCTCAAGTTACGAAGGAAGCAAGAAGGTCCGTCAGACAAATCCTCAGAAGAAGGACGGCCGCGCCACAGATCCTCAGAAGACCAGTGGCCGCACCAAGTCTGGTAGCTCGCGCGGCTAGACCATTCCGGCCCGTCCTGAGCCCGTTTGCACTTATTTGATATTTTCCGAGGTTAAATCATGAAGCCCACTTTCTGAAGGCTGGAGAACCTATATAAAGAGACCTTATAGTTTCACAAAGGGGGGGACCTCACAGATAGCTTTTCCATAAACACTTTCACGCCGCAGAGAGAGAGAGAAAGAGAGAGAGTTACGGCCCCCGGAGTTGAAGACCTCGAAAGAGAATTCTTCTGCAGTCGCCCATTCCCTCTTCCTTCTCCTTTCATCTTTTGTTCTTAGTTTTTTGTTTTTCAATATTTTAAGAAGATCTCCTCACTCGGTTTCCTTTGAAGAAGTTTTCTCACTTTGTTTCTTATTCAATAAAATTCGCACCTTTCTTATCTCAAAGATGTCTCTCGTTTTCATGAACGAGTAGTCATCTAGTTTGGTTTTTAAGGTGGTTTTTGATAGTATGATTTTTCCTCTTTCAATTAATCTCTACTACTAATGTCATTGTAGTATTTGAGAAGTCAATCCATAGGGGTTAAGATTAACAACACTAGGAATACATGAAACTATTTAATCTTTGCCAAATTAGAAATTTAGGAGACAAGGATCTATTAGAAGCAAACTACAAGCTAAAAGNACACTAGGAATACATGAAACTATTTAATCTTTGCCAAATTAGAAATTTAGGAGACAAGGATCTATTAGAAGCAAACTACAAGCTAAAAGAGATACTACAAGACTAATTATATGAAATAAAACCTTAATTTCCACTAATTAAGCGCTAATCAAGCAATAACTACTAATCAAGATTACTAATAGACTAAAAACGAAACCTAGGGATGGAATCATTGATTTGGGCATTCAAATGGCCAACATTGCAATCATTTAAGCAACTAAACAAGTTATCTCTATGCCTAGAACACTAATAAAGACTAAACCATAATGTGTGGCACTAATCCCTTTCCTAATCACTTTAATGAACTAATGATGTGTTAGCATTAAAATAATTAGCAAGCAATAAGCATAAGTCTAAATGGCATGATAAACACCCTAGACAACTAATATCTTAGGCTAGGAATGTAAATCTCTTAGAAAAGTGGTTCAAGCATTTCATCAAACACTTGGTGGGTGTATGAAATGCTTGTGATCCTAAATAGCAAAAGATTAGCTATTTGGCATTAAGAACACCTTAATAAGAAGCGAGATGAAATAATCTAACCTAGATTGCAAGATTGAACCATTAGAAAACCATAAATCTAACCCATCCCCAAGTTCCTAAGAGACTACTCACTAATCATAGATAAACCAACAAATCTCATGAAAGAAATGCTAGTAAACATGATTAGAGAATAGGAAGATGAAAGATTAGAAGAAATAAGAACCAAATTTCATTAAACTTAAAAGAAATCTCAAAATCTTCTCAAAACCACAAATGGTCGATTTTTTGTTCAAAAACAAGAGAGGATTCATAAAAATTAGGTTTTTAAGTATTTATAGGGAACAAACCGGGTTTTGACCCGGAGTAGCAGTCTTTCGGAAATCGCCATATCTCCCTAACCACACCTCATAATGACATAAAACCACCTCCAAATGAAAGATGATTCAATTACCTACAACTTTCATGAAGAGCTCGAAGGCTGAATCGGAACGGAAAGTCTTCCTCTGATCCGATTTGTACCAGGAAAAAATCTGGATCGAGCTGCCTGGTCGATCCACTTGGTCGATCCAAACCCCTGGAAAAGTGGATCGAGCTGCCTGGTCGATCCACTAGGTCGATCCGAACTAAAATCAATGTAACTTTCTAACCACGGGTCATAATGACATGATTTTAACGGCACTAGAAAGCACTCTGGATCCTCTACAAGTTTTAAGAAGGCTTCGGAGTCTGAATCTAAGTGTAAAGCCTTCTTACGGACACATACATTTCGCGCCTCCAAATGCTCGATATGCTTCTAAAATACTTTTACTTCTCATTTGGCTGCTTCTATTCCTCCTCTTGATCATCCATGAGACTCCATATGGTCCTCCAAGCCTCCAAAACACCTAATAAGAACTCAATATGTACAAATATACAACAACCTAAGCTAACATTCAATAAAATCTAATATGTATGCATATGGGAATAAAAGTGGCTAAATGAATGTAAAAGAACATGCAAAGCTATCTAAAATCAATGCTAAAATATGCTAATTTATGAGTATATCAACTCCCCCAAACTTGCCTTTTACTTGCCCTCAAGCAAACAAACATGACAAATCTAAGAGAGAGGTTTGAAAGTGGGAGCTCAATATCCAAGAATGCCAACAAACATAATCAACTCAATGTCCTAGTTCTTAATTCTAAGATGCTCTTGAATTCATCCTACTCCAAAGGAGTTAGCC
The DNA here is from genome assembly GCA_020283515.1 of Alliaria petiolata. Classification (NCBI taxonomy): domain Eukaryota; kingdom Viridiplantae; phylum Streptophyta; class Magnoliopsida; order Brassicales; family Brassicaceae; genus Alliaria; species Alliaria petiolata. Next base: position 392,622,517 of record JAHZTW010000001.1, read on the forward strand.
ATGCTCATCACAACAATCAAATGCACAAAGAACTCAATCAATACAAGACCTGTCTCTTATACACATCTAGATGTGTATAAGAGACAGAATCAACGTCCATGTTTAAAGTTCTAGGATGCAAATCAAATGTATTCTAATCCAAAGGAGTTAGCCATGCTCCTGTCTCTTATACACATCTAGATGTGTATAAGAGACAGGCACTCTGGATCCTCTACAAGTTTTAAGAAGGCTTCGGAGTCTGAATCTAAGTGTAAAGCCTTCTTACGGACACATACATTTCGCTCTTATACACATCTAGATGTGTATAAGAGACAGATTCTAAGATGCTCTTGAATTCATCCTACTCCAAAAGAGTTAGCCATGCTCATCACAACAATCAAATGCACAAAGAACTCAATCTAGATAAGTCTCCCTATCCAACCAACTCTTTAACATTCATTAAATTGCAAACTGTGAATCATGACAATGCAATCCAAGTGAATTCATTTGCCTAAGGGACTAGACTTTGAGATAAGAATGATCTCAATTCATGGGGCTTCCAATTCGCATAAGGGTGTCACTCAAAGAGGATTGAACTTCATGCATAATGCTAAAGGTAAAAGACAAGTGATGCATACAAGACTAGACTCTCATCTACCCATAATGCTTTCAATGGTCCTAAACCCCTCTCATCCATTCTTTTTAAGCTCATTTAACCCTCTAAAGCTACCCTTTTCTCCCAAGGTGATACAAGACTTTTTAGTCTTGCAAGCAATTCCTCAATTGCTCATATCATTGCAATATATTGAGGTATCAATCCATCTTGGGAGATGATGCAATAAGAATACAAAGTTATGTTTAAGCTAAGCTAAAATAGTAAAAGCAAGTCACAAACAATTTTTGAAAACTAAACACAAACTAAAAGAGATACTACTAGAGCAATACTATGAAACTAAAGCTTAATTACTACTAATCAAGCACAAAACAAGTGATTAACTACCAAGCAAGATTAACAATTTAACTAAAACGAAACCCAGGGATGGAATCATTGATTTGGGAAACTAAATGGACAACCTTGCAATCATTTAAGCAACTAATCAAGCTAACTCTATGCCAAGAACACTTAAACAAGATTAAACCATGATGTGTGGCCTTAATCCCTTTCTTAATCACCCTAATGAACTAATGATGTTTTAGCATTAAGATAATTAAAAAGCATTAATTTCAAGTCTATAAGGCATGATAAACACTCTAAACATCTAATGTCTTAGACTAGAAATTTAAATCTCTTATTAAGTTGGTTCAAGCATTTCATCAAACACTTGGTGGGTGTATGAAATGCTTATGATCCAAAATAGCAAAAGATTAGCTATTTGGCATTAGGAATCACTTAATAAGAAGAGAGAATAAAAGAATCTATCCTAGATTGCAAGATTAATCCATTAGAAAACCCTAAATCTAACCCATCCCTAAGTTTCTAGAGAACTACTCACTAATCATAGCTAAGCCCAACAAATCAAGGATGAAAGTTAAGCTAAACATGATTAGAGAGAGATAAAACAAGAGATTAAAAGAGAAATTGCATTAAACTCAAAAGAACCAAGCTTAAACAAAGTATTTTCCCCAAGTGGCTAAAAGTTTAAGCTAAGAACAAGAGAATAAAAAGTTAAACATAAAATTAGGTCTAAAATGTATTTATAGTGAATAGTGATCGGACCGGGTCAACCCGGAACAAACCGGGTATTGACCGGGTTTTTGCTGGGAAAAGAGACCGCATCGGTTTGCCAAACCGATGGGCTCCAAACCGATGCAGGCTGAGGGACGCGTCCCGGCTTGTCCGTCCGATGCGCCTAGTCCGATGGGAACTCTGGCGCGTCCGTCTCGGGTTGCAGTCCGATGCGCCTCGACCGATGAACTCTCTGCCGAGGTCGTCTCGGTTTGGCAATCCGAGGTGGCCAAACCGATGAAGGTTCTGGTGGCTTCGTCCCGAGCTGCTCCGCGCGTCCAAACCGATGGGGCCAAACAGATGAAGTCTCTGCCGAGTCTGTCTCGGTTTGCCAATCCGAGGTGCTCCAATCCGAGGCGATGCCAGACAACTTCTGTCAACCTTTGTTTCGACTTCTCTTTGATCCAAACTCATCCTCAAAGCTCCAAATGGTTTCTTTAGTTCCAAATGTACCTGAGGAACACTCCAAATGCAACAAATATGCAAAGACTATGCAAAGGCACCTTAGACTCTAAATGATCAAAATGCAACACAATGATGCTTAAATATACACTTAGATGGTGAGAAACCTATACTAAATGGATGCTAGAATGATGCAAAATATAGACTTATCAACTCCCCCAAACTTGCCTTTTGCTTGTCCCCAAGCAAATGAAACACAAGACAAAGAGAGAGGTTTAAAAGTGGGGACTCAAATCCAAAGATGCTAAGCAAATGAATCAATTCAATGGTCCTAGTTAGCAGTTCTAGGATGCCTTTTATGCAAATTATTACTCCAAAAGGTCTAGCCATACCCATACTCATTCAAGTGAACCCAAGCCTCAACCTACACAAGCATTCATTTTCACCAACTCTTTAACATTCATTAAGCAGTAACCATGGATCATGAATCATACAATGCTAGAAAACTTGCTTGGTTTTTGGGTAAGGTTTTGAGATGATAATGATCTCAACTTCAAGGGGTTCCAATGCAAGGTATCTCTCAATGAACAAGTGAACTTTGGCAAAATGCTAAGAGTAAAAAGCAACCTATGCATACAAGGACAAACTTCCATCTACCCTTTGTAACACAATTGTCTTCACTCTCATTTTCTTTTTAAGCTCACTCACCAAGTCCAACCTAAGCTACTGATATATCATGGTTTTTACCCATTTTTAAACCATGATATAAGTGTTTTTATAGAGTCTTTTGGCTATTTTCGAGTCTATATAGAGTCTTTGCAGGTTCAGGTACAATTGAAGATAAATTGGATATTTGGATGCATTTTGGAGCTTAATGGAATGAAGTCACGAAGTGATGAAGTCAAGATTGGAATTACATGCAAGGTGTCGATCGACACCATGTAGTGTCGATCGATACCAAGTTTTCCAATTTCCAGAATCAAGAAGTTTCCATATTTTGAAGAAAAGGAAATCTCAAAGACTTTTCCTAATCCTTTTGGGAATTGAAGACTCGTACTTAGGCCTATAAATATAGTTTTTCAGCCATTGTTTAGGCAGAATCTCATACTTTAAGAATCATAGAAGTTTAGGTTTTTGGAGAAAAGAATTTGACTCCCTTAGAGAAAATTTGTAACTCCCTTTATTTATTCTATTGATTTCTTTTATGCTTTCTATTCAAGTTATGATTTCTGTTTCATTAATCATGTCTGAGTAGTTTGCCAGTTAGGTTTAGGGTTTTTCAAAGGTGATTTGAATTGTTAGGTTGAATTAAATTGTTAGGATAAAATCATTAGAGTTCTTAGGTTAATTAATAGATGCGAGAGTATTATTGATTGCCTGAACTACTGTTAGATGAGCAAAATACCTTTTCGCAAAGAGATTTGGTTTTGGGGTTTTGTGAACAATTGAACCTGAAATTAATGCTTGTTTGAAACGATATGATTTGCAAAGAGATTTGAAATTCTAGGGTTTAGACATAGATAATCTTCGCAGCGAGAGTTGGTTGATTTTACATTAGTGTTTCAAGTTTAATAACATGGCTTAATAATTCCTAACATTCGCCTAGACCTAGAATTTAGATCACCTGAGAATTTCCCTGAACCTAGCGTTTCGTCTCCTGAATTTACTAAATCGTTTAATTGCTTTCTGTCTTTAGTTTCATATTCTCACTTAGCTTAATTCGAAATTAGAAGTTCGCTGTGTGACTATCCCTTCTCTGTGGATTCGATCCCTAAGTACTACAACTGATCTCTTAATTTGAGAGAGTTGCTTAGGGTAAATTTGACCCATATCAAATTTTGGCGCCGTTGCTGGGGAAGGAGATTAGTTGCCTACAGATTTCTAGTATTAGAATTTTGTCTAGGTTTTTGTTTTGTTTTATTTTTGTTACTGATTTAGTTTCTCATCTTTGGTTTCAGGTGCATGCCCAGTACCAGAAGCAACAAGGAAGAGGAACTAGTCGCACTGAACCAGGAGCTCGGTCGTTTGGAACGCTAGAACCGAGCATCTGCCCGAGCGTCGATCGACACCAACCCTCAGCGTCGATCGACACGCTTGGCATCGATCGACACCGTACGCAGAACGAGATGGCAGACATTGTGGTTCTAGTACGCGACGCAGAAGGCAACCTATTTGACCTTCAGGGCAATAGAAGGAACGCCCAACGACATAGACTTGATGAGGCTGGCGCCGTCATAGTCGAACCAGCGAAGCAAATCGCACCTGCAGAAGCTGGACGTGTAAGAACATTAGGCGAGTACAACCGCCCAGACCAGTTCTATGCTAATAGAGCTGCGATCCGTCCTCCTGCATTCCAAAGGAATGACTTCGAGCTGAAGCCTGTTACTACACGCTAGTGGCTCAGCATCCCTTCCATGGTCTCCCTAATGAGCATCCCATGGACCACGTAGAGAGATTTGAAGACTTGGCTTCAAGCATTAAGGCCAATGGAGTTACATATGATTATCTCTTCTGCAAGCTTTTTCCTTACTCGCTTGCTGGAGATGCATCATAATGGCTGAAGCAGTTGCCACCAGGATCCTTGACTACATGGGAAGATACAAAGAATGCATTCCTGTGCAATTTCTTTGATGACGCGAGATCCGAGGAGCTGAGGATGAAGATCACTACATTCTCTCAAGGACCCACTGAAGCTTTCAAGGCTTCCTGGGTGAGGTTCAGATCTTACCAGAGGGACTGCCCACATCATGGATTCAGCGAGCCGCAGCTTATCGGTATATTCTACCGCGGAATTGATTGGAGGCACCAGATGGCCCTAGATGCTGTGAGCAATGGCAACTTCAACACAAGATTTTCAGAAGGTGCGATAGATCTTATAGAGAATTTGGCTTCTAGTAACATCACCAAGAACGCAGACTTCGAAAGAAGACAACAGGCTGGAGTGAATGGAGGAGCCCATATCGCTGAAGTCAACAGGAAGCTGGACAACGTACACAGTCTTTTGGTGGGAAAAAGGCAAGTTCAGTTTGCTGCAGAAGTGGAGACTTTTGAGCCAGAACAAGAAGAGGTTAAATACATCAATGGTGCTGGATTTCAAAGTCAAAGGTTCAACAATCAGCAAGGCTATGGTTCTTCTTACCAGAAGCCTTTTCAGAACAACAACTTCCAGAGAAGCTATGGTTCTTCTTCTTACCAGAAGCCTCCTGCACAAGACAATAAGATGGAATCTATGATAGAACAGCTTCTAGAAGGGCAACAGAAGATGACAGTGGCCTTTAATGGGAAGATTGACACATTATATCAAGATGTGACTGGAAAGATGGACGCNTTAGAGTCTTGTATTATTATCTGTTGTTGATTTGGTAATTGGTTGAATTTTAGAAATAGTTTTTCTTATTATCTTGCTACTCACCATCAAATCTGTATTATTATTCCGGTTTTAGAATTGTATTTTATTAATTTAGTAGATTTGTTGTTTTATAATTTTAGAGTCATCTAGTACTTTTATAACCCTTTTGTGAAATTTGTAAAATAGTTTTCGTGTCTTTTTACAAACCGCTAGTAATTGTTTCAGAATTATTCACCCATTTAACTCGAATTTTGCTTAGCTTCTTATATCTCTTGTATTCTTAGTACCCTTTCACCCCAAGGTTGGATTGATATCCTAAAGTACTTCAATGACATAGACAAGCTTTAGGTTTTGTTAACCTGTGAAAAAGCTAGTTATCAGGTAGTTATAACGGCCTAAAGCCGTTATAGAAACATGACCTGGCTAGTACAACAGATTTACCCCGTAACAAATCACGCGACACCGGACTCCTCGGACGAACAAAAAAAAAAAAATAAACGAAACGACCAGAGGTACCAATCCGGAGCTATTCTGCATAAGCATTTTTCTTTTCACTGTTGCCTTTTGCTTGAATTTTTGCATTATACTAGGACCATATTCTTCCTCTCTTCTATCACACAGGGACTGTGTGATTTAAGTTTGGGGGAGTATGTAGTACATGCATTCACCTAGATTAGACATCATGCATTCATAAAATCTGCATAGAAAAAATTTATCCCACAAAAAGATTCATGTAGTTGCATTTCCATGTTATGATTGAGTCTAGATGCATTCATTTAGGATTCATAAGCTTTTGCACAGGGTGTTAAGTATGATGAATCCTTGTAAATAGCCATTTTAAGTCATGAATTCAATGCCTTAGTTCTTGTTTGTTTGATGCATTTTGAATTAGACTGAGCTTAAGGCAGCACCACATTTGGAATTCGTCTTGCGAAATTCGGTTTTAACTTGATGCATTGTGACTTGAACCGTTTCCCTATTGAACTTGAACTGTTAAAATGAAAATCTAGTTATCTCGTTCTTATTTGTCGATCAACTCATAGATTTCACTTGGACTCTCTTTCCCTTTTTACCACTCTTCTGCTAGTCCAAGTACCAGATCACACCCTAAACCCAAACCTTTGTTTTAAGCCATAAACACTTTTGTGAGAGCATGTGAGGCCTTTGCACCATTTTCGAATCTTCTTAGGCAAAAAGTGTTGGGTTTAAGCCGACAGGGTTAGATTTCCATTATAGACGTTGTCTCGCACCTTGAGTTAACACTAGGTTAGGTGGTGTAGACACTGAGAACGGCTTAATACCGAAATTTAAAGACGATATTGCTGGTTAGACTATGAAAAGGGGGGGGGACGACTTTTGATTGATCATTGATAGTAGGATTTTTCCTCTTTCAATTAATCTCGACTACTCATGTCATTGTAGTATTTGAGATATCAATCCATAGGGGTCAAGATTAACAACACTAGGAATACATGAAACTATTTAATCTAAGCCAAATTCGAATTTTAGGTGACAGGGAACTAATGAAAGCAAACTACAAGCTAAAAGAAACACTACAAGACTAATTATATGAATTAAAACCTTAATTTCCACTAATTAAGCGCTAAACAAGAGATTAACTACTCATCAAGATTACTAATTGACTAAATACGAAACCTAGGGATGAAATCATTGATTTGGGCATTCAAATGGCCAACCTTGCAATCATTTAAGCTACTAAACAAGTTATCTCTATGCCTTGATCACTAATAAAGACTAATCCATGATGTGTGGTATTAATCCCTTTCCTAATCACCTTAATAAACTAATGATGTGTTAGCATTAAAATGATTAGCAAGCAATAAGCATAAGTCTAAATGGCATGATAAACACCCTAGGTAACTAATATCTTAGGCCAGGAATGTAAATACTTTAAAAAGGTGGTTCAAGCATTTCATCAAACACTTGGTGGGTGTATGAAATGCTTATGATCAAAAATAGCAAAAGATTAGCTATCTGGCATTAAGAACACCTTAATAAGAAGAGATATGAAATAATCTAACCTAGATTGCAAGATTGAACCATTAGAAAACCCTAAATCTAACCCATCCCCAAGTTCCTAAGAGACTACTCACTAATCATAGATAAACCAACAAATCTCATGAAAGAAATGCTAGTAAACATGATTAGAGAAGAGGAAGATGAAAGATTAGAAGAAATAAGAACCAAATTGCATTAAACTTAAAAGAAATCTCAAAATCTCCTCAAAACCACAAAGGGTCGATTTTCTGTTCAAAAACAAGAGAGGATCCATAAAAATTAGGTTTTTAAGTATTTATAGGGAAGGAGGTCAAACCGGGTCAACCCGGAACAAACCGGATTTTGACCCGGAGGAGCAGTCTTGCGGAAATCGACATATCTCCCTAAACGCAGCTCCTAATGACATGAAACCACCTCCACATGAAAGCAGATTCAATTATCTACAACCTTCATGAAGGGCTCTGAGGCTGAATCGGAATGGAAAGCCTTCATCTGACCCGATCTTCCAGTCACTTCAGGCAGTCTTGCGCCGCATCGGTTTGTTGTCCGAGGTGCTCCAAACCGAGGCAATTTCTGGTGGCTTCATCTCGGTTTGTCTGTCCGAGGTGGCCAAACCGATGCAAACTCTGGTCGTCTTGCATCTGTTTGTTGTCCGATGTACCTCAAACCGATGTGATCTCTGGTTGCTCTGATTCGGACAGTCTTGCAAGAATCGCCGTATCTCCTGAACCGCTGATCGTAATGACTTGATTCCAACGGCATTAGAAAGCTCACTGGATCCTCTACAACTTTGTAGAAGGCTTCGGAGTCTGATTCTAAGTGCAAGGCCTTCTTCCGGACACATACATTTTGCGCCTCCAAATGCTTGATATGCTTCTACAAGACTTTTGCTTCTCATTTAGCTGCTTCTCTTCCTCCTCTTGATGATTTCTTGCCCTTCCTTTGCTATGCCATCCTTCTCCAACTCCATTCATGCCTCCATAGCATCCAAATCACCTGATCAAGACTCCAAATGCACCAAAATATGCAAAGACTATGCAAATACACCCTAGAACTCTAAATGATCAAAATGCAATACAACGATGCTTAATTAGGTTCCTAAATGAATAGAAACTTACACTAAATGGAGGGAAATATGATGCAAAATATAGACATATCAACTCCCCCAAACTTGCCTTTTGCTTGTCCCCAAGCAAATGAAACACAAGCTAAGGAGAGAGGTTTGAAGGCGGGGACTCAAATCCAAAGGTGTCAAGCAATTAATTCATTTCAATGGTCCTTGTTCTTAATCCTAGGATGCAGTACACAAATTCTACTCCAAAGAACTTAGCCATACTCATCACACATTGAATCTCAAACAATCCAAGAATCCTAACCTTTAACATTCATTAAAGCTCAAACCGTGAATCACACTTATGCATTTAAAACCGAATACATTTGGCTAGGGACAAGGTTATGAGATAAAAATGATCTCATTCATGTGGGTACTCCAAGCTATGGTTTATCTCAAAAATGATTGAACTTATGCATAATGCTAAAGGTAAAAGGCAATGTATGCATACATGACTAGACTCTCATCTACCCATATAAACTAACAATGAACCTAATTCCCCTCTCATTCATTTTTTTTTAGCTCACTCACCCTCTAGAGATACCCATAGTCAAGCAAATAAAACTCCAAGTACAAACCCATAAGAACTTTATCAATCACATTTGCTTTAGGGATACTTCTTCAACCTTTCTTATAGCTAGTGGTATGACCATACAAAAATTAACTCTTCTCTTTTCAATGGATAGCTCTCTCCTCATATGTATATTTTTTTTTCTTTTTGCATTTGGCCTTTTGGGTCTTTTCTTTTTATTTTGCAAGAGAGCTATCATTTTTTTTTCTTTTTAACTTGAGCTTTACACAAAACAATTCAAGGTCAACCACTTAAAACTATTTACCCATTTCATTCACTTCTTATACCAACTTCTTCTCAAAGCCTAATCAAAATTCCAATTTTCAGTTACAACACCCATGAACCAAACCCCAAATCCAGCCTAAAACTAGCTTTAATATGCAAAGCTAGCATCAAATTGAGAGCCTAGACATGTCGCCCTAAACCTAACACTTTATGCCAAGTTCAATCAAAAATAAGGCTCACAAATTGCAATCACACAAGAGTTTTGGCTTGAAAGGAGGGTAAGGGTCAAGGTGTGGTGCTCTATTTAGGCTTACAAGAGAGTGGTGAAGGGAATAAGAAAGCCTAAATATTTTTTTGTAATCCATGTATCCTTTTCCAAATGCACAAGTATGATAATTCAAAATCCATATTAAGGTTTCACTTGATAGGAAAGGATTCAATTCATGCTCTTTTCAACTTTAAGCCAAGAAAATTAAAACAAATGATCCAAGTATGGTTATAACTTAACTTCAAGTTTGCACAAGCATCAAATGACTACTAACTAGGGCCTTGAACCAATTCATGAGCTTAAAACACTTTACAAGGAAAATTGCCCCCTATGCACGTGAATGATGCAATCTAAATAATACAAAATCTAGACTCAATCCTACAAAATTTACAAATGCAAAAGCAAGCTACATGAATTTTGTTTTTCGAAATTTTTGAAAAATTTCTGATTTTTATATGCAAATGTATATGCATGAAGACTCAAATATGCTTAAAGGGAAAATAAGAACACAAAACACAAGATTAAATCTCTCAACCTCTCCCCCAAACTTAAATTACACAGTCCCTTGTGTAATAGAAGTTCAAGAGAGACCAAAGTAACAAAAACAAAATGGTATATACAATGAAATAGAACGAGGACCATACCTTGGCCCTAGCCTTTGTCCTTAGGGAGTTGGAGAGGAGGAGTAGTGGGACTCCTTGTTGAGGTAGTGATGGTGAGATGAGGTGCAAGAGATGGATCCAACCTAGTGCCATGTGTGAGATTAAGCTTGAGAACCTTGGAGAGTAGCTCTTCAACCCTTTCCTTGTCATTCTCCTTCATTGTGGAATGACAAATGGCTTTGACACTTGCAAAGGGTTTAGGAATACCCTTGCACTTCACATTGTACTCAATGGCTCCATCTATGAGTCTAAAAGGGTGTAGACTCATAGTGTGAGAGGATGGAGCAAGAGTGGGATGGTTGTATTGGTTTGGCTTCTTCTTGGCCTTATTTCCTTTACCTATCTTTTGCCCCTTGCTATTCTTATTCTCATCTTCCAATGTGGTAGAGAAAATAGTTTCCAAGCAAGCTCCATCCAATGCTAAAGCTTCTTCAACATTACCATAACCCAAAGCATTCTCTTCATGAGATTCTTTCTCCTTCTTACATGCTTTTGGGGGTGAAGCTAAATCCTTTGTCTCACAATTACTCACATCCTCCTTAGTCTCCAATGAGGGAAATAAGAAAGAGCTAAGGCATTTTTCATTGAGAGAATATGCATCCCCTTTATTCTTCTCAAAAGTACTCTTTTCTTCATGAACCCATTGGATGGAAGGTAAACTATAGCTTAGAGCTTTACCCACGTCTCTAACCTCCTCTACGTGCTTTGGGTCTCCAATTCGTCCATTAAAACCATTGGGTGTCCTTTCCTCATCAACCTCAACATCAACAATTGGTGAAATGACGTGGCTTGAATCTTTTGGGTTCTTGGATAGCAAAGAGAGTTGAACCAATTTGGACTCTATGGTTTCCAAATGTGAGGTTGATTGTTCAAGCTTAAAGGTTAACTCATGTTGCAAACCCTCAATCTTGTCATCCATTGCTCTCATCATCTTGTCAAACCTAATATCATTCATTTGTTGGCCTTCTATGATTTGATGGAGAACCTTTCTTTGTTCCTCATCTTGGTTAGAGATTTGAGAAATCTCATGGTTCTCTTGGTAGCCTTGGTGATTTCCTTGGACTCCATGGTTAGACCCTTGATTGAGAAGCTTACTCCCTTGGTTGAAGTTCCCATTGTTGACCACGAAATTTGCTTCCTCTTGGTGCTTCTCATGAACCAAACTAACTCCTCTTTGTTGCACACTTAAGAGCTTTTCCATTCTATCCACTTTATCTTGCAAGTCCTTCCATGTGGAGTCTTCACATGATCTCTTTAGAGGTGTTGTATCACGCCCTTCACAGTAGCTTTCACTAGACTTGGCCAAGTTCTCAACAAGTAGCTCTCCTTCTTCTATTGTGAGGTTTGCAAAACGCCCTTTGCTAGCCACATCCAATGTCCATTTGTGATCCTTAGCAACTCCCCTATAGAAAATGCTAAGGATTGCTTCTTTCTTGAACCCATGATGTGGACAATCCCGAGTGTATCCTCTAAGTCTCTCCCATGCTTCATGAAAGGTCTCATGTATGCCTTGCTTGAAACTCAAGATGTCCCTCCTCATTTGGACTGTTTTTTGAGTGGGATAGTACCTTTGAAGGAAGACTCTTTGGCAATCATCCCAAGATTTGATCAAATGAGATGGTAGAGCTCTCTCCCATTGGTGTGCCTTTTCTCCAAGTGAGAAAGGAAATAGAATGAGCTTGATGCTATCTTTGGGCACACCTTCAATGCTAAACAAGTTGCACAACCTTTCAAAGGACTCCACATGATCATAAGGATTCTCCATTCCATTTCCAAAGAACTTAGAGCATTGAATTAACCTCACAAGACTTGGCTTGATCTCATAGGCCGTGGCTTCTATTGGAGGAGGATGGATTCCAAATCTCAACTCATGATAATGAGGAGCATCAAAGCTACCAATTGTTGGCTTGTTCTTTTGAGCTTGGGTAGGAGTGGATACCAATTCTTGAGGTTGTGGAGCTTTAATAATGCTTCTTTGGTTGTCCATCTCCAACACCTCAAATGATCTTGTCTTTCCATTTCTCTTCTTTTTGTTTTGGTACCTTTGAAAGAACAAGAGAATTAAGGAAGACAAGTTAGTAACCACAAATAAGAAAAAATTCATCATCTCAAATAGAGATGAGCAAACAAGGTAAAATAAAAGCTTAGTCTCAAAGAGATTCAATATCCTAATGGTTAATGCTAAACCCCAATGGCAACGGCGCCAAATTGATAGTATTATTTTTCCTCTTTCAATTAATCTCTACTACTCATGTCATTGTAGTATTTGAGATGTCAATCCATAGGGGTTAAGATTTTTAACACTTGGAATACATGAAACTATTTAATCTAAGCCAAATTCGAATTTTAGGTGACAAGGAACTAATGAAAGCAAACTACAAGGTAAAAGAGAGACTACAAGACTAATTATATGAATTAAAACCTTAATTTCTACTAATTAAGCGCTAAACAAGAGATTAACTACTAATCAAGATTACTAATTGACTAAAAACGAAACCCAGGGATGGAATCATTGATTTGGGCATTCAAATGGCCAACCTTGTAATCATTTAAGCTACTAAACAAGTTATCTCTATACCTAGATCACTAATAAAGACTAATCCATGATGTGTGGTATTAATCCCTTTCTTAATCACCTCAATGAACTAATGATGTGTTAGCATTAAAATGATTAGCAAGCAATAAGCATAAGTCTAAATGGCTTGATAAACACCCTAGGCAACTAATATCTTAGGCTAGGAATGTAAATCTCTTAAAAAAGTGGTTCAAGCATTTCATCAAACACTTGGTGGGTGTATGAAATGCTTATGATCCAAAATAGCAAAAGATTAGCTATTTGCCAGTAAGAACACCTTAATAAGAAGAGAGATGAAATAATCTAACCTAGATTGCAAGATTGAACCATTAGAAAACCCTAAATCTAACCCATCCCCAAGTTCCTAAGAGAGTACTCACTAATCATAGATAAACCAACAAATCTCATGAAAGAAATGCTAGTAAATATGATTAGAGAAGAGGAAGATGAAAGATTAGAAGAAATAAGAACTAAATTGCATTAAACTTAAAAGAAATCTCAAAATCTCCTCAAAACTACAAAGGGTCGATTTTCTGTTCAAAGACAAGAGAGGATCCATAAAAATTAGGTTTTTAAGTATTTATAGGGAAGAAGGTCAAACCGGATCAACCCGGAACAAACCGGGTTTTGACACGGAGGAGCAGTCTTTCGGAAATCACTATATCTCCCTAACCGCAGCTCCTAATGACATGAAACCACCTTCACATGAAATGTGATTCAATTATCTACAACTTTCATGAAGGGCTCTGAGGCTGAATCGGAATGGAAAGCCTTCATCTGACTCGATCTTCCAGTCACTTCAGGCAGTCTGGCGCCGCATCGGTTTGTTGTCCGAGGTGCTCCAAACCGAGGCAATTTCTGGTGGTTTCGTCTCGGTTTGTCTGTCCGAGGTGGCCAAACCGATGCAAACTCTGGTGTCGTCGTCTGGTTTGCTTGCTTCGTGCTGTCTTGCAAGAAACGTCGTATCTCCTGAACAGCTGATCGTAATGACTTGATTCTAAAGGCATTAGAAAGCTTACTGGATCCTCTACAACTTTGTAGAAGGCTTCGGAGTCTGATTCTAAGTGCAAGGCCTTCTT
>JAHZTW010000001.1:392666122-392691123 GCA_020283515.1 Alliaria petiolata
GGAAACTAAATGGATAACCTTGCAATCATTTAAGCAACTAATCAAGCTAACTCTATGCCTAGAACACTTAAACAAGATTAAACCATGATGTGTGGCATTAATCCCTTTCTTAATCATCCTAATGAACCAATGATGTTTTAGCATTAGGATAATCAACAAGCATTAAATTCAAGTCTAAATGGCATGATAAACACCCTAGGCAACTAATATATTAGGCTAGGAATGAAAATCTCTTATTAAGTTGGTTCAAGCATTTCATCAAACACTTGGTGGGTGTATGAAATGCTTATGATCCAAAATAGCAAAGATTAGCTATTTGGCAATAGGATTCACTTAATAAGAAGAGAGAATGAAAGAATCTATCCTAGATTGCAAGATTAATCCATTAGAAAACCCTAAATCTAACCCATCCCCAAGTTCCTAAGGAACTACTCACTAACCATACTTAAACCCATCAAATCAAAGATTAGAGAAAGGTTAAATATGATTAGAAAAGGATAAAACAAGAAATCTAAGAAAGATAATGCATTAAACTCAAAGATTCAAGCTTAAACAAAGTATTTTCCCAAAGTGGCTAAAAGTTTAAGTTAAGAACAAGAGAATAAAAGTTAAGGCATTAAATTAGGTGTAAAATGTATTTATAGTGAATAGTGATCGGACCGGGTCAACCCGGAACAAACCGGGTATTGACCCGGTTTTGGCTTGAAAACGAGACCGCATCGGTTATCAAACCGATGGGCTCCAAACCGATGCGTGATCTCCGACGCGTCCCGGCCTGTTTGTCCGAGGTTGCTTGACCGATGGGAACTCTGGCGCGTCCGTCTCGGTTTGCAGTCCGAGGTGGCCAAACCGATGAAGTCTCTGGCATGTCCGTCTCGGTTTACCAGTCTGAAGTGGCCAAACCGATGAAGGTTCTGGTGGCTTCGTCTCGAGCTGCTCCGTGCGTCCAAACCGATGGAGCCAAACCGATGAACTCTCTGCCGAGGCCGTCTCGGTTTGCAGTCCGAGGTGCTCCAATCCGAGGTGATGCCAGACAACTTCTGTCAATCTTTGTTTCGACTCTTCTTTGATCCGAACTCATCCCCAAAGCTCCAAATGTACCTGAGGAACACTCCAAATGCAACAAATATGCAAAGACTATGCAAAGACACCTTAGACTCTAAATGATCAAAATGCAACACAATGATGCTTAAATATACTCTTAGATGATGAGAAACTTACACTAAATAGGTGATAATATGATGCAAAATATAGACATATCATTAGTCTCAGCTCTACCTTGCCGCTTTTGCAATCAAACATACAACCGGCAGAGGCTAGGAAAGGTCTTCCCAGTAGGAGAGTTTCCTTGACATCTTGGTCCATTTCTATTAACAGGAAGTCGCTTGGCAGTAGCACATTCCCAATCATGAGGGGTAGGTCCAGCAGCTTCCCAACAGTTTTCCTTTCACTTCCATCGGCCAGTGATAACGGCTTCTTGCAGTCGGTATAGGTGTCATACCCGAGACGCTTAGCCGTGGCGAGACTCATTACATTGATGCTTGCTCCGAGGTCACACAAACAATCTTCGGAAGTTATTCCTCCGAGTGTGCATGGCAAAGTGAATGATCCTGGATCTTCGAGCTTCTGAACTACTAAGGGTTCCTCCTTAGGTTTCTCCTCACGAGCTGCTGCATTCCTCCCTATCGTTGCCATCGCATCAGCATAGAGCTTATCCTTCAAAGCTACTAGGAAATCTGGAATAGCTTCCACAAAATGGTCCTCCTTTTGAGTTTGGACAAGTAGTAACTTGTCAAGCTTCTCATTGAGCTCTTTGATCACCTTCCGGCTTCCTTCCACTTCTTCTTTGGAACCACGGTTGGATCTGTCATAGTCTTCGTGGTAAGAAGAGTCTCTCTGAGCTAAGTTTTCAACTAACTCAAGACCGTCTTCAACGTCTTTAGCTAGGAAATTTCCATTGCTCGCCGTATCGAGCAACATCCGAATCTTGGGAATGACACCCCGATATAGTGTACTGAGGAGTGATTCTTGGCTGAATCCATGGTAAGGGCACTGAGTGGTGTAACCTTTGAATCTCTCCCATGCTTCACCAAAAGTCTCGTTGGATTTTTGAGTGAAACCACTGATTTCGTTCCTCAATTGGGCTGTCCTCGATGTGGAGAAGAACTTCGTCAGGAATGACCTCTTACAGTCTGCCCACGAGGTAATGGATCCGTGTGACAGTGTCTTTTCCCATGCGTGTGCTTTGTCTCCCAGTGAGAAGGAAAACAAACGCAGCTTGAATCCATCTTCGCTTACTCCATTGATCTTGGTCATGGCGCACACACGGTCGAACTGGTCGAGATGGTCAAGTGGGTCTTTCAAGGGCAGACCGAAGAACCGGTTGTTCTGCACCATGGAGATGAGACCACTTTTGATCTCGAAGTTGTTGTTCTGCACTGGTGGTGGCTGGATACTGTGTCGGCTTGCAGTCGATATCGGTGCATCTCCGGCACCGATTTGCCTCACGGCTCTTGGAGCAGCTGCAACACCAGGATGTCCTTAAACGCCTTGTACGCCTTGTGGACCTTGTGGTCCCTGGTTGCCTTGTTGTCCTTGTGCACCAGCTGCGCCCGCAGCTCCTTGAGCACCTTGTTGGTTTTCCATCGTCACACGGTTAACCGTTTCGGCTTGTTCCCGATTTCGTCTAGCTGATCTTTCGCGCAGGTGGATATCGTCTATTGGGGGAACAAGGTTTGTTGTACCGTGTGAACGTAGGTTCATGTACATGTTTCAACACAGAGATGTACGAGTAGAGTGTTAAAAGACTGAAAAATAAAAACTTGTCCTTATAATGACCTAATACCGAAATGACTAAACTATCTCCCAAATCGGCAATGGCGCCAATTGACAAATAAAGTTTTTAGCCTTTTAGCAATGTACCAACAGCTATCAACTGAAGTAGTATAGTGTATGGGGTATCAAACCATTTTGGGAGCGTTAGTGAATATAACGGTCATATCGGTGTTATAAGTCAAGTTCAAATCGGGTAAAGATTAAGACTTTACTACTAAATACTACTAAAGGATTGATCTTGTGTCACTCAAGACCATAAATTAGATAATTTTAAAGTCGCTAAGCAAGAAATAGTTATTTAAACGGTAAAAAGTTAAACTTTCAAGATAAAGGAAGGATCTTGATGAGTATCATGAACTAGGTAACTCTCGGTTCGACTTATCAAGCTAAAGCTTTTGGATCACATCAAGACTTGGTCTTTTGATGGTGATTCTTAGGTAAAGGGATCCTCAAATCGTTTAGCTCATGATGTTTGGGTCTAAACTCTTTGAATCTCTATCACCATAGACTAGCTCTCGCATAGTGGTACAATAGAAGAAACAAGCATCTGCAACGTCCCTATTGAACCGTAAGATTCTTAGACAGATGGTTAGTCTTAGCCTAAAAGATCAAACTCTTGTTCATAGATCCGGCTAAGTAAGCACGTGATGTTCGTGTCAAGCCGCATAAGGACTTTAGACCAGATGGCCAAACTAGACTAAGCTTTGGGAATGATAAACAAGAAAGAATCTAACTTTATGCTTTAGCTAAGCAAGAAATATAAATCCGAGAGTACCTTGGTCCTTTTAACCCATCAAGGTCCTAAAAAGACTACTCGCAAACCATTTGAGAAACCTCAAAATCCATAAGGATGAGAGAGTAACTCATAAGCCGTGAGATAATCAAAAACAAGAAAAAGAAGAAGCTTTAAGAAAAATAAGACTAAGCTATAAGACTTAAAACTTCAAGATTGCATAAAAATCAAAGGTTTAAAACAAGCTTCAATGGCGAAAATACAAAAGTCTCGGTTCTTTTAAGAAGAAGAAGACAGAAAAATAAAAGTAGAAAGCGTGGTGAAGAGATAAGAGTGAGGGAGTAGGTATTTATACACATAAAGGGAAAAACATAAACTTTGGGACCACTTTCCCGAAATTGTACTTTTTTGGCTTTTAGCGTTTCGGGCTTACGTCGTTATGGACGTGCCGAAACGCTAACTCTTCTGATTCTTCGGGCAGGCTCCATATCGGACAAGGATTTCGGGGTCATGTCGTGAAGGCTTGCTTTCCTTGGTACTTGAATCGGGCACTTCCCGTTGCCTTGCTCTGATATCCGTCCTTTGGGCTTCCTCTTGCTGGATCTTCACACCGAGGTTCTCCTTTCGGGACTAAGCCGCTACTACTCGTCTAAATCGACCTCGTGTCGTGATCCATGCTCGATATTACCGACTCAATCTCCATTTGTGACCTCCCTCCTTGGTCTCTTCTTCGGATCATCCTAAGCACCTGAAAACACACTCCAAACATGCAAGACTATGCAAAAACCTAACCTAATGCTTCTAACCCTAACATGAGTGAAAATATGATGCAAACTAAGATAAAAGTGCAAGAATGAAATCCTAACTATCATGAAACATGTACTAAAATCATGCAAATTACAGAGATATCAGAACTTCTTCAACCTATTTCTCATAGCGAATGGTGTAATCCTTCTTATTAACTTAGCTCTTCTCTTTATCTCTAGGTAGTCTTTCTTTTTCTTTGGCCTTTTGGCTCTTTTGATGTATATATATATTTTTTTTATTTTCTAAAGACTACCTAGCACCTCTTCAAAACTTGAGCTATTTATCTTTTAAACACTATATTCACCATTTCAAACTATGCTTCCCCTTGTTTTTCACCAAGCCCTTTTTATCACCTCTTTCTTTCCAAACTTTTCCACAACTCATCAAGTAACACCACGGCCAACAACCCCCAAATCCTAAGCCTAAAGCTAGTCCCAAAATACGAGGATAGAATCTACATGAAATTCTAGACTTGTCGTCTCAAACCTAACACTTTATGCTAAGTTCAATCGAAATAAAGGCCTCACAAGTATTCACAGAAGAACAATTGGCTTCAAAGGAGGTAACGTTTGGTAGGAGTACTACTTGAGCTAGCAAGATGGTGGTAAAGTAAGTAAGAAAGCTCAAGTATTTTAAATCCATGAATTCATTTTCAATGCAAGCATGATATTTAAATGTCAAGATTTGGTTCAAGTGAGTAGAGTTGGTTATAAATTTCAAGACCCTATTTCGACCAAAATCTAGTGACAAATGAGGTAGTCCAAGCATGGTTCTTCCTTACTTTCAAATGTATTCACAAGCATCAAAGAACTACTAACTAGGGTATTGAATTGATCACAAAAGTTAACAATCTACAAGGATAGGCTCATCATTGCTCCCAATGCATATGAATGCAATCCTGAATGATAAAAATTCTAGACTCAATCCTAAAAATTCTACATATGCAAATGCAACTATATGAAATTTTTTGGATTTTTGAAAATTTTTATGATATTTTTTTTTTATTTTTCTATGCCATAGATGTATGCAAGACTCAAGGATGAAAATGGAAAATAAGATCCAAATAAAAACATGTCAAAGCACATTTTCTCCCCCAAACATGAATGACACCGTCTCGGTGTCAAACATGTTCAAGAGGAGACCAAATTCCACAAGAACAAAAGAAAATAAAAATGCATGGTATTTACAATGGTTGCATTTTGGTACCTCAATGCTGTAAAGAGGAGGAGGAGGTTGGTGAGGACGAGTCTATGGAGATTGGAATCGCAGCCGTGCTTCCAAATGTCATGTAGCACGCATCATCCGGGGGCAAGAACTCGATTCCTTCAATGCAGTCCATTAACACGCCGTTTGGACTTGGGAGGATGTAAGCTTTCTCCTCATTTTTCTTATTCTTGAAGTAATAAGCAAATGTATTGGGGGCAAGCGGTTGTCCAAAGAAGTCCATTGCAAGCATATAGTTGTGGTCCATATAGGTTCTCTCCGTGCATGCTTGAAAAAATGTAAGGTCTACTCCCGCTTTCTCAAAGAGAGGAGTTAGAAATCCTCCTATAGAGATAGAGCATGACGTTGCTCTACGAACCCATTTCTTGTATTTGACCAACGAGGCAGCTAGGATGCATCCATAGTTAACATCTTCCCCGAAGTTGTCATCCACAGGGTCTTCCTCATTACACGCGAGGCAACCCTCGTCCCACATAATCTCCTTTAAGCCCTGGAAGAGAAAGCTTAGTTCGCTCTCTTCCACGGTTGAGTCGGAGGAATTCCCCGAGATGGTGTTAGCAAGAAGTTGCAGTATGTACCGTAGCAAAGGATTCCTAACCCTTGCGATCTTGGACTTGTTGCTCTTGAAGGCGCCATCACCAATCAAATTCCACAGTGCGCTTGCCGACTCAAACTGTGGGGACTCAACTAAAGGAGACTCGACATTGAACTGGTATGCGTCGTATATGTCTTATGTGGTCAGGTTAAAAACGTTTCCCCGGACTTTGAACGTCATGCGCCCTGCTGATGGTGTTAGTGATCTTGGATCGTCGTAGGAGAAGTCCATTGTGGATAAGAAGTGCAATGTCACCTCCGGGTAAGTAGGACAATCCATGGTTGCCAAAAAGCCGAGCTCCATGTTTCCAAGTAGCTTATCAAAGGAATCTAGCAGTCCGATTTCTAGCAAAAAGATTCGGCTCGCGAACTTGGTAGGATCAATGTTCATACTTGCGAGTCTCATGCGTGTCCTTTTCTCTTCATCAGTCCATACTATCAATCCTGCTTGTGGTGAATATCCAAACCTCCTTGACGCCATTGTACCTGAGATGCAAAAACTTGCGAAAAGAATGAGAAAAATAGCGATTTGCCAGAGGAGCAAGGCAAACAAGGGGGTTAAGCCCTTAAACCTTATGCAATATTTTCAAAAAATTTGGGATTAATTTAAAAGATATCTTTAAATCTAGGGGAGGATTTGTCCTAATCATGTAAAATTTCAGAGTTTTCCCCCAAGCTTAGATATTTCTAAAAAATAAAACACAATCCCCAATCAATAATTCCTCCACAATCCTATTAACTAGGAACTTCAATAAAATTTTAACTTAGTATTGAAATACCTTATAAAATCTTGATGCAAGGAGTAAAAATGAAATACTACTTCTTTTGCCAAGACCGAATCTCACACTCTGTATCTTTTTATAAGAACAGGTTTCGAAGGACAAATGAAAAGGGTGTGGTGACAAGGTCTTATAAAGAGGAAAAGTTTTTGGAATTATGCATGCAAGTGTTCTTGTGAATTGTGGTCAAAGCTCACCCACCACAGTCAAAGGTGTCAGCTTTGACCAAAATTCAAATTCAAAATGGGAGGGAAGGAGAAAGAGAGGGAAAATTTGAAAACTTACCTTGGCATGAGATCGAGTCATTTTGGTCGATCTAGACCTCGATCTCATGCCTATTATTCCTGAAATCGATCATTCAGACCGATCGTTGTCTCGATTGGAGTTGAATCGGTCTGAATATCGATTACCCTCCTCGTTTCGTGGTCTCGCTGGCCAAGAATAAGTTCCCAAAATCGAGCTCCAAGGTCAATCTTGCAACCGTTTTAGCAGAGATCGAGTGTAGTGATCGATCCAGACGTCGATTTTTCATCCAAGATCGAGTGAACTTACTCGATCCACACCCGGTTTGAATATTCATCTTAAACTCACGAGTGGGTCATCCTCTCAAAATCGAGTTGTTCACTCGATCGTCTGGTCGATTTGAATTGAATCGACCAGATTCACTCGATTTAGTAGCTCGATCTAGTAAAGATCGAGCTATGTCTGGTCGATCTACGACTCGATCTCGTGCCTGCTTTCCTTCTTTCAAGGGCTAGTGAACTTCCAAGAACATGCTTCCTGATTCCCAATTCCTCTTTCCTATAAATATAAACATAAAAAGCATAAAATATAAAAAGAATATATACAAAGATAGTCATGCGATTGCCTCCCAAGTGCGCTTTTGTTTAACGTCGTTTAGCTCGACTTTTCTTACTCCCTTTAGGATGGATCCGGGTCGTGGAGAGGTGATGTGACCCTCTCTTCGTTGCTTTCACTAGCCATGTAGGGCTTGACTATGTGCCCATTCACTGTGAAGCTTTTGCCCTCGTTGTCTACCAAAGTCATAGCTCCATAACGAAGAATTTCCTTGATTTCAAACGGTCCGGACCATCTTGACTTTAATTTCCCGGGAAACAGCTTTAACTTTGAGTTATACAACAGTACCTTGCTTCCCTCCTTTAGATCCTTCAGAACCAGCTTCTTGTCATGCATTACTTTCGTCCTTTCCTTGTAGACTCTAGAACTTTCATACGCGTCCAACCGTATATCATTGAGTTCTTGGAGTTGTATTAGTCTCTTTTCTTGGGCTGTCTTGAGTGAGTAGTTCAATTTCTTGACAGCCCACAGAGCCTTGTGCTCTAGCTTCACAGGGAGGTGACAAGATTTACCATAAAGGAGATTGAAAGGCGTGGTACCAATGGGAGTTTTAAAAGCCGTCCTATACGCCCAAAGAGCGTCGTCCAACTTGCTAGACCAATCTTTCCTTGTCACTCCCATTGTACTTCCTAAGATTATCTTGATCTGCCAATTGGAGACCTCTACTTGGCCACTCGTTTGGGGGTGATATGGAGTGGCCACTTTGTGTTTAACCCTGTGCTTCTTTAAGAGTTTTTCGAAGACTTTATTGATGAAATGGCTCCCTCCATCACTGATCACTACCTTGGGGACTCCGAACCGTGGAAAGATTGTGGTTTTGAAGAGCTTGATTACGACCCTCGCGTCATTCGTGGGGCTTGCCACTACCTCAACCCATTTGGAGACATAGTCTACGACCACTAGAATGTATTTGTTGCCGAAGGAGGACGGGAAGGGTCCCATGAAATCTATCCCCCAAACACCAAATACCTCCACCTCAAAGATAGGCACTTAGGGCATTTTGTTCCTCTTGCTTATAGTCTCGGATCTTTGGCAAGTTTCGCATGCCTTAATGAACCCATGCACATCCTTAAAAAGTGTGGGCCACCAAAAACCAGCTTGTAGGACCTTAGTAGCCGTCTTGAATGTTGCAAAATGACCTCCATAGGTTGAACCGTGACGATGGAAAAGTATGTCCATACCCTCTTCTCTCGTGACACATCTTCGGTACAAGATATCTAAGCACCACTTGTACAAATAAGGCTCGTCCCAGAAGTAGTGAGAAACATCTTTCATAAACGTTTTCTTGTGGTAAAGGTCTAGATGAGTTGGTTCCTCTCCACAAGCCAAAAAGTTGACTAAGTCCGCATACCATGGAGCTTTTTCCTTCTCAAGATGTGCTACCTCTTCAAGTGTGTCATTATGATCTCTGGCGCAGACTATGGAGTTGATCATCATGAGCTGCTATTCTGGTAATGAATCATCCATAGGTAAGGCTTCACAAACCCTCATTCTTGAAAGATGATCCGCTACACCATTTTTTATACCCTTTTTATCTTTTATCTCCATATCAAACTCTTGCAAGAGTAGAATCCACCTCAAGAATCTCAGTTTGGTATCCTTCTTGGCGTATATGTATCTCAAAGCTGCGTGATCTGAATAGACAATCACTTTAGAGCCGACCAAGTAACTTCTGAATTTTTCAAATGCAAAGACTACGGCGAGGAGCTCCTTCTCGGTTGTTGCGTATTTGACTTGCGTGTCATCCAAGGTACGACTTGCATAGTATATAACATGCAACTTTTTATCCTTCCTCTGCTCTAGAACAGCTCTCATTGCGTAGTTACTTGCGTCACACATGATCTCGAAAGGCAGCTCCCAATCCGGTGCTTGGACTATAGGTGCGGACACAAGTGCTTCCTTGATGATCTTATAAGCTTCAAGGCATTCTCCATCAAATTCGAACTCAGCCTCCTTACACAAGAGTCTTGTAAGAGGGCGTGCAATCTTGGAGAAGTGTTTTATGAACCTCCTATAGAAAACAGCATGGCCCAAAAAGCTTATAATCCCCTTGACTTTAACCGGAGGTGTTGAAACAAGAGTTCTTTACTCTTGTAAGCAATTTCTCAATTGCTCATATCATTGCAATACTTGAGATATCAATCTATCTTGGGAGATGATTCAATAAGAATACAAAGTCTAGTTTAAGCTAAGTTAAATTAACAATTCAAGTGACAAATGATAATTAAAAGCAAAGCACAAACTAAAGGAAACACTACTAGAGCAATATTACTAAATTAAGCCTTAATTACTACTAATCAAGCACTAAACAAGTGATTAACTACTAAGCAAGATTATCAAATTGACTAAAACGAAACCTGGGGATGGAATCATTGATTTGGGAAACTAAATGGACAACCTTGCAACCATTTAAGCAACTAATCAAGCTAACTCTATGCCTAGAACACTTAAACAAGATTAAACCATGATGTGTGGCACTAATCCCTTTTTTAATCATCCTAATGAACTAATAATGTTTTAGCATTAGGATAATCAACAAGAATTAATTTCAAGTCTAAATGGCATGATAAACACTCTAGACAACTAATGTCTTAGGCTAGAAATGAAAATCTCTTATTAAGTTGGTTCAAGCATTTCATCAAACACTTGGTGGGTGTAAGAAATGTTTTTTATCCAAAATAGCAAAGATTAGCTATTTGGCATTAGGAATCACTTAATAAGAAGAGAGAATGAAAGAATCTATCCTAGATTGCAAGATTAATCCATTAGAAAACCCTAAATTTAACCCATCCCCAATTTTCTAAGGAACTACTCACTAACCATACTTAAACCCATCAAATCAAAGATTAGAGAAAGGTTAAACATGATTAGAGAAGGATAAAACAAGAAATCTAAGAAAGATAATGCATTAAACTCAAAGATTCAAGCTTAAACAAAGTATTTGCCCAAAGTGGCTAAAAGCTTAAGCTAAGAACAAGAGAATAAAAGTAGACAAAAAAGATTCGTCTGGGTGTGGTTCGACGAGCTTCGCCAAACCAGTACGTCGAACCGTCACCCTGGACGTTTGGTTCGGTGAAGCCTCGTCGAACGGTGTCATCGAACGAGTCTTCAAGCTTTGATCCATCTTCATGCGTCTGGAGAAGTTTCGGCTTGACTCGCCGAACGGTCTCGCCGAACCGTCGTCATGGAGGAAAGTTTCGGCCAGGCTTCGTCGAACGGTCTCGCCGAACCGTCGTCCTGGAGATGTGGTTCGGCCAGCTTCGCCGAACCAGTACGTCAAAACTTCTTCAGGATTCTTCTTCTCCATCTTTTTGGCAACTTCTTGCTCTTCCAAGTGATGTGCCATTCCTCTCCAACTCCATTGTTGCCTCCACATCATCCATGTTACATGATCAAGACTCCAAATGCACCAAAACATGCAAGGACTATGCAAAAACACTCCAGGACTCTAAATGACACAATGCAACACAATGATGCTATATTAGACTCCTAAATGAAGAGAAACTTATACTAAATGGATGTTAAAATGATGCATAATATAGACATATTAGGTGTCAAGCTCAACATGACCTCCACTTTTGCACTATCTACCTCAATTCCTTTTTCCGAGATCTTATGACCGATCACTATTCCTTCTCGTACCATGAAATTGCATTTCTCGAACTGAGAATTCCGAGAAGCAAGTAACTTGAAACTAACAGCAGCAATAGGCAATCAGAAACAAACTAAAACAAAGATAACTTGCAAAACAGAAGTAACTTTTTATGGTTTTTATGATTTAACAGAATCAGAATAACAAATACTAGCAACCTAACAATCTGAACAGCAAGCAACGAGTTTTTATGGGTTTCAGGGTTTATAGAAAACAAGCAAATAAAACAACAAGCAAAAACAGAAGCAATTCTTTTGGAATTTTCATTTATCAAGCAGAAACAGCAACATCAATAAAATAATAAGCAAATAGAAACAATTTTTATGGTTTTTAGGTTTTCATATGAATCTGAAACAAACAGAATATTAAAAAAGATAAAGGGAACGAATTCACCTTGGGGATAGGAGTTTTTAACTCTGATACCAGATGATATAAGACTGAAATCCACCTCCTCTTATGACACACGGTTTCAATACTTGAAGCTTGATGGATGATGTGTGATGGTAGAGATGAGGGTGAAAGGTTGCTGTTTGATTCCACAAACAGCAGATCGAACAGAAAGCTTGATTCCACAAGCAAACTGGACCAGATGGATTGATCTAGAAAGCTTGATTCCACAAGCAATCTGAACAAGATGGATCGAAATCACCACAGAGATTGTGAGGGGATCTCTGATACTGAACAAACTCGAACTTAGGTGATTCCACACCCTAAGAACAGAGCTGATTTGCTCTACAAGGTCTCGTCTTGAAGAAGAACACAAAACGGCGTTTATTAATATCAAAAAGTCTAAAGATTACAAGGCTGCAAGGGGACCTTATAAACTGGTCCTATCAGCTAATGACCTAATTTTGGTCGACACAAAAGAAGGAGAAAGACTCAAAACAACAATACTTTTAAAAAGAAACAACAAAGCGTTCAAAATATAGAAAAAGGAAAGTTTTCTAAAATAAAAAAAAAACTATCTAAACTAATTACGCCCTTGCTGGGGCTTGAACCTTGGCTTCCTGGGAGATTCTTGATGTTCTGAGCTCTAATTTCTGTCAAGTAAACATTCATACCTTGGTTGGGTCGAGGCTGAGCTTTATTGAAGCTCAGAAGTGAAAAATCCATCTTTAAGTCTATTTTAGAAGCATCGGGATATGTCATCGTGACTTCTTTTGTCTGGGGTACTTGATATTGATGGTTGTTCGATCTGGTGTAAGATTTGGGTATTACACCAGAGGTCAAACCGGGTCACCCCGGAACAAATAAGCTTTTGTCCCGGTTGAGCAGTCGTGCGGAAATCGCCATATCTCCCTAAGCGCAGCTCTTAATGACATGAAACCACCTCCAGATGAAGGCTAATTCAATTATCTACAACTTTCAGGAAGAGCTTGAAGGCTGAATCGGACTGGAAAGCCTTCGTCTGGTCGGATCTTTACCCGGAATGGATCTGTATCGAGCTAGGTAGCTCGATATGAAGCTCGACATGTTGCTAAAGATCTTCTTCATTGGCTGTATCGACCTTACTAGGTCGATACAAATGCTCGACACGCGTCTTCAGCCTTCTGGTTGGTGTGTATCGACCTTGGTAGGTCGATACAAATGCCCGATATGCATGCTCCGTTTTCTCGGTTGGACTGTATCGAGCTTAGTAGCTCGACGCATCTGCTCGATATGGATTAAAATAGCTGTAACTTTCTAACCCGGGATCTGAATGACTTGATTTCAACGTCATTAGTAAGCTCACTGGATCCTATACAACGTTGAAGAAGGCTTTGGAGTCTGAATCTAAGTGCAAGGCCTTCGTCGGGTGCCATACATTTCGCACTTCTAAATGCTCGATATGCTTCTAAAAGACTTGTTTTTCTCATTTGGCTGCTTCTCTTCCCCCTCTTGATCATCCATGAAACTCCATATGGTCCTCCAAACCTCCAAAAAATCTAATAAGGACTCAATATGTACAAATATGCAATAATCTAAGATAAAACTCACTAAACTCTAATATGGATGCAAATGGGACTAAAAGTTGCTAAATGAATGCAAAAGTACATGCAAAACTATCTAAAATGAATGCTAAAATATGCTAAATTATAAGTCTATCAACTCCCCCAAACTTGAGTTTTGCTTGCCCTCAAGCAAACAAACATGACAAATCTAAGAGAGAGGTTTGAAAGTGCGAGCTCAATATCCAAGAATGCCAACAAACATAATCAACTCAATGTCCTAGTTCTTAATTCTAAGATGCACTTGAATTCATTTTACTCCAAAAGAGTTAGCCATGCTCATCACAACAATCCTATCCAACCAATTCTTTAACATTCATTAAATTGCAAACCGTGAATCATGACAATGCAATGCAAGTGAATTCATTTGGCTAAGGGACTAGGCTTTGATATAAGAATGATCTCAATTCATGGGGCTTCCAATTCGCATAAGGGTTTTCGCTCAAAGAGGATTGAACTTCATGCATAATGCTAAAGGTAAAAGATAAGTGATGCATACAAGACTACACTCTTATCTACCCATAATGCTATCAATGGTCCTAAACTCCTCTCATTCTTTCTTTTTAGGCTCACTCAACCCTCTAAAGCTACCCTTTTCTCACAAGGCTCTTTGTGCCTTGCAAAACCCATGAATCTCTTTTCTTTTAAAGCTCTAAGGGGAATCTCCTTCAACATTTATCTCATAGCGAATGGTGTGATCTTTAACATACTTAGCTCTTCTTTCTATTCCTAGGTAGCCTTTTCTTTTCTTTGGCCTTTTGGCTCTTTTGATTTTTTTTTTCTTTTCTTAAAGCTACCTATAACTTTTCAAACTTAGAGCTATACATTTAATCACACAAGATCCACCATTTCAAACTATGCTTCCCTTATTTCCTTCCAAGCCTTTTTATCACTTTTTTCTTTCTACTTCTTTCCACAGCTCATCATGCCAAATGCAAGCATATAATTCCAAAATCAAAGCACCAAGCAACACCACGACCCATACCCCAAATCCTAAGCCTAAAACTAGCCCCAAAATGTATGAGCTAGAATCTACATGAGAGCCTAAACTTGTCGTCCCAAACCCAACACTTTATGCTAAGTTCAATCAAAATAAGGCCTCACAAGCAATATCACTAGAACATTTGGCTTCAAAGGAGGTAAGGTAAGGTGGGGGTACTACTTGAGCTAGTAAGAGGTTGGCAAAGTGAGTAAGAAAGCTCAAATATGTATATTATCCATGAATTCACTTTCAATGCAAGGCATGATAATTAGATGTCAAAATTTGGTTCAAGTAAGTAGAGTTGGTTATCAAATTCAAGACCCTATTTCGACCAAGTTCTAGGTGACAAGTGAAGTGATCCAAGCATGGTTCTTCCTTACTTTCAAGACTTGTTCAAATGCATCAAAGAAGTACTAATTAGGGCATTGAATTGATTACATGAATTGGTATTCTACAAGGAAAAGCTCATCATTGCTCCCAATGCAAATCCTACATGAAATGCAACTAGACTCAATCCTAATATGCAAATGCAACATCTAAATGACGCTTATTTGGAAAAATTCAAAATTTTTTTTTTTAATGCTTTTGATGAATGCATGAGACTCAAGTATACAAAGGAAAATAAGAACCACAAAACACATGTCAAATCTTTCAACCTCTCCCCCAAACTTAAATTACACAGTCTCTTGTGTAATAAAAGTCCAAAGGAGACCTCAATCAACATGACAAGACACAAAAACGAAAATATAAAAGGAATATGTACAAGGGAGGTGGAGATACCTCAAAAATGTTAAGAGGAGGAGAATGAGCCAAGTGGAGTCGTGTCGAGCTACATAGCTCGACATGAAGCTGGATACACCTTCAGACGCTTCCTTAAAAAATGTATCGAGCTATGTAGCTCGATACAAACTCCCTATTCCCTGTGAGGGCTGTATCGAGCTTAGTAGCTCGATACACAGCTCGACACGCTGCTAAAAATCTCTTCCAAGCTCTTTGCTCTTGGTCTAAACCTCTTTGATCCAAACCTATTGACCACAAACACTCAAAAATACATTATTGAAATAAAAGACAAGAATATATACAAGGATAAACATGGAAATGCCTTCCAAGAGCGCTTGTTTAACGTCACTTACCTTGAATTTTCAAACCCTTTTAGGCAATGGGAAGGTCATGGAGTGGAAGTGAAGTTTCTTCTCCTTTATTGATGATCATGGAGCTTACTCCATCTTGTAGCACCTTCTTCTTCTTCTTAGACCTCTTTCTTGCCCTTTTTGGTGGCTCAACTATATGTTCCACTATCTTGATTCCATGAAACATAGCAAGAAGGCATTCACCATCAAAGCCTTTTCCATCGTACTCATTTATGTAGAGAGCAACTTCATCCACCACACTCACACTTTTGACCTCCATTTGTTGACATTTCCAATCCCTTGGCCCTTGGTTAATTTTCTCTTCCCATTGTTCATACAAGAGAGACAAAGCTTGTAGAGAGAGTAAGCAACCCATTTTGAAGATCAAATAGCAGCAACTAGCAAGCAACAAACAAGGTTGGGCCAAAAATTCGAAAATTCTCCCTAGTTTCACACTTACCAAAATTTTGGCAAATTGAAAATTCTCAAAATTTTCAAATCATCCAAATTCGAGTGCTACCTATTATGAATCCATATGCATTACTAATGCAAACTAATGCAAGTGAAAGCCCCAAAATCTAACAAGGTTCAAGAGTTGAATTTAAATTTTCGGACCATGAACCCTTTACGTCAAATTTTCAAAAATTTACCATGGAAATCCTAATGTAGCACTCGAAACCTACTCCCTAACCATAATCAAGCAATGCCCAAGCCTCTAATAATCAATTCGAGCATCCATAATCAAAAATCCCCAATCTTTCCACCATTAGAGCAAAAGATGAAAAGCTCGGTTTCTGGATTGATTACCTCGTGAGTGGCTTGAAGGATGAACGAAATTGACTTAGAATCAATGAAAGCACAAGAAATCTAGCAAGAGGCACTTGAAATCACTAGGATCACTTGAAAATCGAGAGAGGGAGAGCCAAAAATCGTAAGTGTGTGTGTGGGGGGGGGCTAATTTTAGTGTTTGGGGAAGAAGAAGGGGAAGAACCAGTTTAATTCGAGTGAATTAAACCGGTCAAACCCCGTTGACTTACCTGGAAAAGGGGCGTATCGAGCTTAGTAGTTCGATACATAACTCGATACGCCTGCAGACGAGGCTTTTAAAACAGTATCAAGAAAGATAGCTCGATACAGATGCCCGATACGGGGGTCAAGCTCTCCCTGGCTTCGCCTGTATCGACCTTAGTAGGTCGATACAAAACCCCGATATGGCTCTGCCAAAATCCCTGGAAGAGCTGTATCGACAAAACCTCGATACATAGCTCGATACAGTGCTAAAAATTCATTGGCAAGTTTTTGTCTTTGGCTCAATCTCCACAATCCAAACCTCTCATCCACAAACACTAGGAAACACATTATTGAATTAAAACGTGCAAATATAAACAAAGATAGACATGAGAATGCCTCCCAAGTGTGCTTGTTTAAAGTCATTAAGCTTGACTTTTCGAACCCTTAGGCGTGGGGGTGAACAAGGAGTGGAATTAGCTTTCCTCCGTCTTTCTTGATGTACATGGCACTTGCTCCAACTTGCAACACCTTCTTCTTCTTCCTAGACCTCCTTGGTGGCTCAGCTTCATGTTCAACAACCTTGATGCCATCAAACATTGCTTGAAAGCTCTCACCATCAAAGCTCGGCCCATCATACTCATTGTGATCAAGGGTTTCATCCTCACTCTTCATCACACTAGTGAGACCCATCAGCTGCTCCATAGGCGGTTCTCCTTCTACTTCCTTAGTGTCACATGTGACTGTCCCACAAAGGCTCAAAATAGAGGGTTTCATAGGATAGAATACCTTCCCATTCATATTCTTGAGGATCACTCTCTTGTTGATGAAGTCAAGGCTTGCACCAGCTGTGTTGAGAAAGGGTGTCCCTAGAAGAAGAGGTAGCTTCACTGCTTGGACCATGTTTGATATGGGTCAAATTTACCCTAAAGCAACTCTCTCAAATTAAGAGATCAGTTGTAGTACTTAGGGATCTAATCCACAGAGAAGGGATAGTCNTGAACTGTCCTAGAATCGACCATGCTCTGATACCAAACTGAGGCGACCCGACCCGGTAATCATACCGCGGCCAGTCCGTCCTAAACAACCTACGGCCAACTTACACACTTATGCGGAATTTCA
This sequence comes from Alliaria petiolata, assembly GCA_020283515.1. Taxonomy (NCBI): domain Eukaryota; kingdom Viridiplantae; phylum Streptophyta; class Magnoliopsida; order Brassicales; family Brassicaceae; genus Alliaria; species Alliaria petiolata. The sequence continues at coordinate 392,683,835 of JAHZTW010000001.1, forward strand.
AACTTTCTCATTAAGCTTAACAACAACTCGATTCTCAAAGACATTCATTCTCATTGCATAATTAGTTCAAATTCCAAATTACAAACGAGGTTCATAAAATAATTCATAAACTAACTTAGCCAAAATCGATTAAGTTATCAATAACACCAAAGGCAATAACCCCAAAACCCAATCCTAAATCCACTCCTTTCTTCACTGCCTTCGAGTCCGCCTTCAGAACTAACGGTCCTGGACAACATCTTTACCTGCACACTCAACACATAAGAGAGGCATAAGCATTACCATAAATGCTTAGTGAATACGGTCATCCCGTAACACCTTAGCCAGCAACTAATCACGCATTCATGCTAACAATCCTAACATGATATCAAAACACTTAGCAAGCAAGCAATAAAACACACGCATGATCATCTAACCTAACTCTGACCATCTAGTCTTACGGACTCGGTTCCGCACTAGCGTGAATAACACATCACCTAAGCCAAAGAAACGATCCTGCCTCGATCACGAGCTAGCTAGACACATCACATAATCCCACGGTCACCAAACCGCATCACAATCACATAAACATTGACCTTGCTAAGCATAAAACCCTACTTACACAAGCGATCAATACACATCAAAATCCCTAGCAATCTTTCAATCCATAGATGCTAGCCACAGTCACGCACTCACCTTAGACAATCAAACGAACGGTTTGGTCGAAGGAAACTCGGTGAAAACTCGAACAAAAACAAATATAGTCGGACACCAACGTGCTCCCTCGGCTATCGCTACGACTCGTACCGCGAGATCCAATCTCCTCTCGGCTAACTCACGAACCGTTTACTTTTCCTCAAACCAAACTCTGAATTCCCTCGGAAACTGACCAAAACAAACGGATTAGTCGAATAATTCTCGACAAAACCCTAGCACAAACGAAGATATCCGAGCACTTACCGAAACTATCGGCCGGAATCAAGTGCTCTCGACTATCTCTCGATCCAATCCGAAAACCTTTGGATAACTTCGATCCTTCCTCGGCAAATCGCCTATCCTCAATTGAATCTCTCGATCAAAACTCGCAGAACTCGCACGGAAAACTCGATCTCTCGATGATCTCTCAATTCTCTCGGGAAATCTCTCTTCTCTCAAGTAACAATGCGGCTGCCCGAGAAAAATCGCATAAAACTCCTTATATACGCGAAACCCTAGGGATAAACCGCCTAACTATGCGTGTTTTCCCTTTTCTCTCGGCTAGAACCGGCTTGTTTTAACTTTCTCTCGGCTAACCGACCAAACTTTCCTTTTCTCTCAGAAGTTGTCCAAACCGCTTGACCAATACTCGAGAAATCCTAATCCGACTAGGAAATCTCTAATTTTTCTTCGGCCAAACTCAAGGCCCACGGGCCTAGCCCTTTTTCTCCCAACACTTAGTCGTTATTTCCACAATTTCACATTTTTCTCTCGGACTTAGCCATTTTCTCTCGACTACAGTCACTGTACCGTCCAAACTCACGGTCATAGTCACAAAACAGACGACTATTCACAGACACGGTCGAACCTCACTCGACTCAGTACATACTTACATCGACCATCCCATGACCCACTCGACCGTAATTACAATTCCTGGTCACGGATGCTACAATTCTCCCCACTTAGTTTGGATTCGTCCTCGAATCCGGCTCCTCTTCCGGAAGCTTCTCAAACCATTTAGGGAACTTTGTACTCATCTTTGCTTCTTTTTCCCAAGTCGTTTCCTCATCGCCGTTACAATCCCAAACGACCTTGATCATATTGACCACTTTACCACGCTTGACTTTTTCCTTCCGGCAACCACACGGATCGGTCTACCTTCCAAGGTCAGATCCTCTTGCAAATCCTGCGGTGGTTCGGACATAATGTTCTCACGTTCGGTCATATGCTTTCTCAGCTGTGACACATGAAACACATCGTGGTACGCACTCATCTCCGGCGGTAAGTCCAACTTATACGCCACTGGTCCAATTCTTTCCAAAATTTGGTACGGTCCCATGTACCTCAGACTTAACTTAGCATCAAACATCGCTCGGCTTTTCCCTTTATAAGTCATAGCCTTCAAATAAACCATATCACCCACACTGAACTCTAAGTCCTTACGGCGCTTATCGGCATAACTCTTTTGCCGGTCTTGAGCCTCTTTCAGCTTAACTTTCAGAAACCGAATCTTTTCCGTAGTCTCCTCGACTATAGCAGGTCCTAACTCACTCCGCTCCCCCACTTTGGTCCAACATAACGGTGTCCTGCACGGCCGTCCGTACAATGCTTCATACGGAGACATATCAATGCTCCTTTGATAACTGTTGTTATACGCAAACTCAGCCAACGGTAGATAACTATCCCAGTTACCACCCCAATCCAACACACACGCTCTCAGCATGTCCTCTAACATCCTGATGGTCCTCTCAGACTGACCATCCGTTTGCAGATGATATGCCGTACTCATTTATACCTTCGTCCCAAACCCTTTCTGAAACTCTTTCCAGAATCGTGAAGCGAACTTCAGATCACGATCGGACACAATACTCACTGGCACACCATGCAGTTTCACAATCTCATCCACGTAAAGCTCTACTAGCTTAGGCACTCCATTCGTCTTTCTCATAGGTAAGAAATGAGCAAACTTGGTCAATCGATCCACGATGACCCAAATCTTGTCATGCTTATTTTTAGTCTTCGGTAAACCCATCACAAATTCTATTGTGATTATATCCCATTTCCATTCCGGCATTGGTAATGTTTGCAACAACCCACTCGGAAACTGATTCTCGGCCTTAATCAACTGGCACGTCGGACAACTAGCCACCCACTTGGCCGCGTCCCGCTTCATCCCGACCCAATGATAGTACCTTTTCAGGTCGCGGTACATCTTGGTCATCCCCGGATGAACCGAAAATCTAGACTGATGTGCTTCCTTAAGGATCTCTTCATTTAATTCTTTCACGTTAGGAACACACACTCGTCCATTTAACACAATCGTCCCATTGTTTGAAGTTTGATACTCGGTCTTGTCAGCTTTTGACATCTTAATCAAATTCTCATCCTCTTCTTGAGCTAACCGGATCCTTATTAACAAGTCAGCCTGATCCGCAGCTCCCAAACCCAACGGTTCTGTATCCTCGGTCAGAACGTTCAATCTTAACGTCCTTAGGAGATTCACAACTCCCTCCACGTCCTTTGCAGATGATACACTAGCCCTTCTCCGGCTTAATGCATCAGCAACGAGATTAGCCTTTTCCGGATGGTAAGCTATCTTTAGGTCATAGTCCGCGACTAACTCCATCCATCTACGTTGCCTCAAATTCAACTCAGGTTGAGTGAAGATGTACTTCAAACTCTTATGATCCGTAAACACTTGGACCTTCCCACCATACAAGTAAGATCGCCATATCTTTAACGCAAAGACTACAGCCGCCATCTCCAAGTCACGCGTAGGATAATTCACCTCATGCTTCCTTAGCTGTCTTGACATGTATGCAATCACATTCCCGTGCTGCATTAGGACACATCCTAGTCCCTTCCCACAAGCGTCCGTGTATACCACATACGGCTCGTCCGACTCAGGTAGAGCCAACACTGGTGCACTTGTGAGCATTCCTTTCAACTTCCAGAAACACTCCTCACACTCGGCTGTTCACACGAACTCAACATCCTTACCAGTCAGACGCGTCATCGGCAGAGCCATACTCGCAAAGCCTTTAACAAAACGCCTGTAGTAGCCAGCCAATCCTAGAAAACTCCTTATTTCTGTGGCATTCTCAGGTCTTGGCCATTCCGCAATGGCCTTGATCTTTTCAGGATCCACGGACACTCCCTTGTCCGAAACAATGTGACCCAAGAACCCAATTTGCCGCTGCCAAAAGCTACACTTGCTCAACTTGGCAAACAACTTCTGCTCACGCAACTTTCCCAGAACAATCCTCAAATGCCGCTCATGCTCTTCCGGACTCTTCGAGTATACTAAGATATCGTCTATGAAAATAATCACAAACTCATCCAAATATTCTCGGAACACGCCATTCATCAGCTTCTTGAATGCAGCTGGCGCTTTCGTCAAACCAAACGGCATGACCATGAACTCGTAATGACCATACCTTGTCCGAAAGGCAGTCTTCCTCACGTTCGGTTCGTCCATTGGTATCTGATGGTACCCAGAAGCCAAATCAATCTTTGAGAACCAAGTAGCACCCCTGAGCTGGTCCAACAGTTCGTCTATCCATGGAAGTGGATACTTGTTCTTCACCGTAACACGGTTCAACTCTCGGTAGTCGATGCAAAACCGGAAGCTTCCATCCTTCTTCTTTACGAACCGAACAGGTGCGCCCCATGGTGAACTGCTTGGCCTTACAAATCCCTTGTCCAGAAGATCAGCCAGTTGCTTCTTAAGTTCAGCCATCTCGGCCTGAGCCATACGGTAAGGTACCTTAGACACTGGAGCAGTTCCCAGCTCAAGTTCAATCGTGAACGGATCTGAACGAGCTGGTGGCATCCCAGACAAAGCTTGAAAAACATCCTCAAACACTTGTACCCCTGGAATGTCTCCTAACTCCACGTCTGGCCCAACCTCAGCCGTAGATATCGTCGCTAGATATGCCTCACATCTTCTCTCCTTGTATTGCCGACACCACCAAGCTACCAGAAGTCGGTCTAACTCCTTGGTAAACTAGAACTCCTCCGTCCCTCTCGAACTTCACTCTTCCTCGGTGACAATCCAAATGCGCTTTGTGCTTACCGAGCCAATCCATTCCTAGGATGACATCGTAAGACTTGACCTCGCAAATCACTAAGTCTGCTGGCATATCGACTTCGCCAATCCAGACTGACACATTTCGGACCGTCCCTAGTGAGAACATCACTTGGCCTCCAGCCGCTCTCACTAGTCCGAATTCTTCTCCGAGTTCCTTTTGGAATCCTCCTTTTCCAATCATTTCTGGGTTAACAAAACAATGACTCGCTCCGGAGTCGAATAGAACATAGGTTTCCACCTCACCCATTAATAAGGTCCCTACATTCAATCCCTAGAATGCTAAGACGCTTATCCAAACACGCAACACACCAAAACTCAATAAAACCGTAAGTACTAAAACTTACCGGTGATTGGTCGAGAAGTGGTCGGATCTCCAGTCCCTTCCGCGGTCGTGGCATACACCCTTGGTGTAACGTTCGGCCTCTTAGCTGGTGGCGCCAGCACCTCTCCTGCACGCTTAAGCTGATTAGCCGCTTGCCCAGCCGCTCCTATATATGGACAATCACGCTTGTAGTGTCCCGGCTCTCCACAACCGAAGCACACCACACCCGCGCTACCTCCATCCGACACTCTCACCAACCTCGTCTCTGGCTCAGGACACTTAGCAATCCTGTGATCCGGACTACCACAACGAAAACACGAGCCAAACGTACGCTTACATACGCCCATATGCATCTTGCCGCAAGTACCACACACGCTGCGGTTCCCACTTGCCTTGGCTGGAACATTCTTTCCAAACTTGCGGTTCTGTCCCCCGGACGCTTGACCACCCTTGGCCGCTACCACCACAGTTACAGCCTTAGACAAAGCCTCCTCTGCCTATCCAGACTCCAACAACGCTGATTTCTTAACCAGCTCCGTGACCGTCGCAAAGTCACGCACCAAACACCTGTTACGCAGCTCGACCCTTAGTCCACTCATGAACCTTCGGATCAGCTTCTCCTCCGTATCATGGTCACGTCCCACATGCTTGCGTAACTGGTTAAACTCAGTCTCGTACTGCCAAACCGTCTTGGTCCCTTGGCGCAAGTACAAGAACTCGGTCTTCAACTGATTGTACGCCTCTTGCGGAAAGTACTTGCTTTGGAACATAGATGTGAACGTCTCGTACGAACAGTTCGGGTTCACCAAACGCCATGTGACCCCTTTCCACCACGTATGTGCAGTACCCTCCAGGTAATGCACGGCTATGTCCCTCTTGTACTCTTCCGGACACCGGATAGACTCGAAGTTCCTCTCAAGCCTCATCCTCCACTCGTCGGCCTCAATAGGCGCAGTTCCTCCCGCGAAGAACTTGGTTCGCAACCTCGCCATATGATCCAACACTTTGAGTTAAGACGGAATCAACACGGCCTGACCCACTTCCTCAACCACTACGTTCCCAACGTCTGGCACAACCACTGGTGGTGCCACGGCCGGTACCACTTCCGGTACAGGCGCAGCCACTGGCAAACGCTCCAACACTTGAGCTAGCAGCTCCAGCAAAACCTCCAGCCTGTCTGGAACAGATCCCACGGCATTCCCAGCCACGTTCTCAGCTCCACCCGCAGCCGCATTCGCAGCAGCCGCGTCCGCAGCAGCAGCAGCCGCAGCATTCGCAGCCGCAGCCGCCTCAGCCGCCACAACAACCTCGATCTCATGCTGGTTCCCAACTGCATTCTCAGATCTAGAACTCTTCGAGTTTGCAGCACCATTCAACCTTGCAGCCCTAGTCCTCCTCGGAGCCATCTGCACGACAAGACAATTATCGGTTAGCCCGTAGCTAACCGGAACCAAGAGTTCCCAACTCAAATAACAACAAACCGCGAGACTCAGCAGTGAAAGGTGGATTTATCTAACCCTAACTATGCTAATGAACTGTCCTAGAATCGACCATGCTCTGATACCAAACTGAGGCGACCCGACCCGGTAATCATACCGCGGCCAGTCCGTCCTAAACAACCTACGGCCAACTTACACACTTATGCGGAATTTCAAACTTTCTCATTAAGCTTAACAACAACTCGATTCTCAAAGACATTCATTCTCATTGCATAATTAGTTCAAATTCCAAATTACAAACGAGGTTCATAAAATAATTCATAAACTAACTTAGCCAAAATCGATTAAGTTATCAATAACACCAAAGCCAAAATCCGAAACAAGTCTAAATAAAATAATCCCCCAAAGCCCAATCCTAAATCCACTCCTTTCTTCACTGCCTTCGAGTCCGCCTTCAGAACTAACGGTCCTGGACAACATCTTTACCTGCACACTCAACACATAAGAGAGGCATAAGCATTACCATAAATGCTTAGTGAATACGGTCATCCCGTAACACCTTAGCCAGCAACTAATCACGCATTCATGCTAACAATCCTAACATGATATCAAAACACTTAGCAAGCAAGCAATAAAACACACGCATGATCATCTAACCTAACTCTGACCATCTAGTCTTACGGACTCGGTTCCGCACTAGCGTGAATAACACATCACCTAAGCCAAAGAAACGATCCTGCCTCGATCACGAGCTAGCTAGACA
>JAHZTW010000001.1:392703434-392742364 GCA_020283515.1 Alliaria petiolata
CAAATCCATAGAATAACCTGAAATGATGCATATATACAAAAGAAAATGCAAATGCTAATGCAAATGTTCTAAATCCTATAAATGATTAAATACTATGATTATATTTAGTTATAAATGAAATATGGATGAAAACTTATTATAAATGTATGATAAATATATAGAAAATATGAGTATATCAACTCCCCCAAACTTGCCTTTTGCTTGCCCTCAAGCAAACAAAATTCAGGATAGGAAGAGATGATTAAAAACGGGGGCTCAAATCCAAAAGTGTTTTTCAAATGTATCAATTCAAAGGTCCTAGTTCTCAATTCTAGGATGCAGTACACAAGCATTTACTTAAAAGGACTTAGCCATAATCATCACATAACGAAATTCAAATCATGACTTGTTTATTCCAAGCAATCCAAGAATCATAACCTTTAACATTAATTTAGAGCTCAAATCGTGAATCACACTTGTGCTTTTAAAACCGAATACATTTGGTGAGGGACAAGGTTATGAGATAAAAATGATCTCATTCAAGTGGGTACTCGAAGCATTGGTTTCTCTCAAAAAGGTTTGAACTTATACATAATGCTAAAGGTAAAAGGCAATGCATGCATACATGACTAGACTCACATCTACCCAAGTATACTAACAATGATCCTAATCCCTCTCTCATTCATTTTTTTATTTTCCAAGCTCACTCACCCTCTAGAGACTATCCAAATCCACAAGGCTATTAAAGCCAAGTATAAACCCACAAGAACTCCATCAAACACATTCTTTCTTAGGGAAACTTCTTCATCCTTGCTAAAGTCTAGCGGTAAGGTCACACAAATATTAGCTCTTTTCTTTCTTTAGATAGCCCTCTTCTAGAAATTTTTCTTTTATGTGCTTGGCCTCTAGGGCTCTTTTTCTTTTAACTTGAGCTTTTTAACACAATTCAAGACCAACCACTTAGAAATATGTATCCCTTTTTCATATTTTTCCTTAACACCTTCCCATTCTCAAACCCGTGAACTCCCAATTCCTAATCAAGCTTAAAACTAGTTTTAAAATGCAAAGCTAGCATCAATATGACACTACAAAAAAAGAGGTGGATTGTATCATTTATTATATATTTTTTGCATTACTTATAATTGATGAAAATGAATATTACATCACTTAGAAAAGTGACTCTGTTTGTGGTGATGGCAATAATTAACATCAGTTAGTTATCAACCGATGCAAATATATTTTATTTTTGCATCGATTGTTATAATTGATTTCAATATGTGTCAATTACAAAAAACTGATGTTATCTTTTACATTAATTTTTAAAAGTGATGTTAGTATTTGTGACGATTATAATAATTGATGGTAAAATTAGGGTCAATTTTAATAAGTGATTTTAATAGTTATATCATTTATAATAACTGACTTAATATTTGTATTATTTAAAATATATGATTTAAAATATTACTATCACTTGTATATAATTGATGTTAAATTTATGCGAGATATCATAATTAATTGTAATAATTATGTTATTTATTTTTATATAATTAATCTTATTGGTTAAAACTAAAAAGAAAATTAATCTTATTGGTTAAAACCAAATAAAAATAATAATTGTATTCACCAATATATATGAATATTAGATATTTAAGTTTCAGTATATATAGAGATGGTTTCTCTTTAATAATATTCATCTATTAGCAATGTGGGATAGAGTAAAAAACGTTAGTTACATCACTTTTAACTGATATAAATTTTATATCATTTTTCTAAATGATGTTAACCAAAATCATTAGTTACATCGATTATTTAGCTGATGTAAATATATAATTTTGTATTGATTTTGTTATAATGATGCTGAAGAACGAAACAATTACATCATTTTTAATAATTGAAGCTAATTCACATAATTATGTATATATTATTAGTGTAATTTTTATTAGAATCAGTTTTTATTGATGATATATTTTCATCATTGTTAGAAGTGATGTTAACAAAAATTAATAAATACATCGATCACCTAATTGATGTAACATTATATTTTAATATCAATTTTTTTAAAGTGATACAAACTAATAAAATTTGTATCACTTTTATTGAATTGATGTCAAACTAGTTAATTATAACATCAATTATCATAATTGATGTTAAGCCATGTATATTTATTTCATTTATAAATAACTAATTCAAAATAGTATCACTTAGTTTTGTGATACAATTTAAGTGATACAATCTACCCCTTTTTTTGTAGTGTGAGAGCCTAAACATGTCGCCCTAAACCTAACACTTTATGCCAAGTTCAAACAGAAAATAAGGCCTCACAATTTGCAAACACACAAGAAATTTGGCTTGAAATAAGGCAAGGGTGAAGGTGTGGTATTCTATTTAGACTTACAAAGAGTGGTGAAGTGAATAAGGAAGCCTAAATATATTTATTTTTTTTTGTTTTTTTTTTTTTTGTTTTTGTAATCCATCTATTCTTTTCCAAATGCACAAGTATGATAATTAGATGTTCATGTCAAGGTTCCAATTTTTAAGTAAGGATTCAATTCATGCTTGTTTCAACTTTAAGCCTAGAATATCAAATCAAATGATCCAAGTATGGTTAGAACTTAATTTCAAAGTTGCACAAAGCATCAAAGAACTACAAACTAGGGCCTTGAACCAATACATGAGCTTAAAACACTTTAAAAGGAAAAAATTTCATCATTGCCCCCTATGCATATGAGTGATGTAACTTGTAGGATACACGACCAGAAATCCTGATTATCGTCGTGCGGGTCATGGGATGGCCGTTGTGTATATGTTCTGGTACGAGTGAGGTTCGTCCGTTTCTGTAATTATGTATGTACCGTGAATGTGTCCGTGAGAGATGGACGGTACCGTGTCTAGTGTCGAGTGAAAATGGTTGGACCGAGTAAATATTTGGGAAATTGTCTAAGTGTCGAGAGACGAAGGTGCTAGGCCGTGGACCGTGGTTTTACTCGAGAGAAATCGGTTTATCCTTAGTGAAAAAAGATTTACCTCGATGATGGCCGAGCGGTTTGAGTGTTGGCCGAGAGAAAAAGGAAAGTTGGCCGGGTTGGCCGAGATAACTTGATTTGGACCGAGAGAAAAGTAAATCGCATGGGATAAATTGTGGTTGGCCAGTTTATTCTTAGGGTTTCGCGTTTATAAGTGAGTTTTGGGGATTTCTCACGGGGGGCCGCATCTGTTCTCGAGAGAAAAGGGAAAAATCCCGAGAGAAAACCCTGGAGACGATTTTGACCCGAGAGAAAAGTGAGCCGCTCGAGAGATCGTGAGTTCCGTGCCAATTCTGGGAATTATGTTCGGGATAAACGACTTGGAAGGGTCGGTTTACCGAGAGAAGGGTCGTTCGTGTCGAGGAATCCCGATCGGATCGAGAGATAGCCGAGCGAGTGATCCGATATCCGAGAGAAAGTCGAGTTCGTCCGAGAGATTCGAGAGCCGTCGTGAGATCGCGTGTTCGGTTCTGTTTCTGGGAATTCTGATCGAGAGAATCGACTTGGAATGTGCGATTTAACGAGGGAAGGATCAATTTTGTCCGATGAATTCGGTCTTGATCGAGAGTTATCCGAGAAAAAGAAGTTTCGGACGAGAGACAGCCGAGTTCGTCCAAATGATTCCGGTTGCATCCGAGAGATCATGTGTTCGCTCTTGATTCTGAGAATTCTGTCCGAGTTATTCGATTTGAAATATGTGATTTACCGAGAGTAGGCTCGATTGTTGCCGAGGAATTCTGCCTGGATCGAGGGTTGACGAAGGTTTAAGGAGTTAACCGAGAGAGAGGAGTTTATCCGAGAAATCACGGAGAGATTTATGTGTTGCTCAAGAGATCGTATGTTCCATCGAGTTTCCGCGAGTTTGGATCGAGAGATTCGATCAGGAATGGCTTTTGCCGAGGAAGGGCCAAGTTTGTCCGAGAGTTTTCGACTGGTTCGTAAGTTATCCGAGAGATAGCCAAGAGGAGCTTACTATAGTCGGGAGGGATCTGACCATAGCCGAGAGATAGTCGAGTAGTTCGGCTATATACGAGAGGAAGCTGACTGGATCAGGTTTCTACCGAGAGATCATGACCATGGTCATGAGGAACGTGGATATGGTCAGGGAGATCATAGACTAGGCTGACTGGCGGTCAGGTTTGATCGTGACTGGAGTAACTGGCGATCGGTAATGATCATGTCTGGCGATCGTGTGGATCGTGTCTGGCGATCGTGTGGATCGTGTCTGGCGATCGTGTGGATCGTGTCTGGCGATCGTGTGGATCGTGTCTGGCGATCGTGTGAATCGTGTCTTGACGTGCAAGGGATCGGGGATCCGGGCCGTCTCTCTTCTGTACTTGGTCATGTGGGGATGGTTGGTTGAGTGACTAAGTACGGGGGGGAGATGTGTTCGTGGGTTGGCCAGCACAGTGGCTGGGTCAGCAGGAGCTTGTTTGAAGGTGTGTATGAGGTCTGGACGGTATGGGACGTTCATGGATCATACGATGTGGCCAAGGTATGGTTTAGCTGACGCTTGATATTGTTATTCTAATGCGTAGCTAGTTAAGCCGTGATTGAGTAAGACCATGGGATGGTCTTTGCTAAGTTGTTAGATGGAAGGAATGTGTTAGACTTCATCTAGGATATCAATTAGAAAGGCGAAAATTTACTGTGCTCCGGCCGCGAGTTAGAAAATCCGGGTGGGGGCTCTACACAACCTATATGATAAAAATCTAGACTCAATCCTACAATATTTGATAATGCAAATGCAAGCTATATGAATTTTTTTTCGAATTTTTATGAATTTTTCTGATTTTTTATTTTATTTTTCTATTCAATAATTTTTTATGTATGCATGAAGACTCAAATATGCTAAAAGAAAAAAAAAATAAGAGCACAAAACACAAAGTTAAATCTCTTAACCTCTCCCCCAAACTTAAATTACACAGTCTCTTGTGTAATCCAAGTTCAAGAGAGACCATCAACAAAAATAAAAATAAAAATCCAAAAATGCCTGATATTTACAAGGTTTGGAATGGTGTACCTTGGAGTTTGGTGTGGTTAGGCCTGAGGTCGAGCAGCTGGGCCAGCCTTAGGCATCCTTCTTGGCAATAGATCGAGTGGCATGGATCAATCCAGCCACCGCTTGGTGCTGGAGATCGATTAAACCAACTCCGTCTAGCCATTGATCTTTCTCGGCATGCCTCTTTGCTCTTGTTCTTTATCTCCCTAGAACTTGGTTTTTGAGTCTCCATCTCCCTTGATCCTGTTCACACACACTTAAAAACTTAATCTAGAAATGAAATAAAAAATTTATACACAAAGATAGACATGGGATTGCCTCCCAAGTGCGCTTTGTTTAAAGTCTCTTAGCTTGACTTTACTTGGTTAGTCTAGTGGGGGGTCTTGGAAAGGAAACATTGTGCTCTCCTTGCTGCAGTCACTCGCCATGTAGGGCTTGACTCTATGCCCATTCACTGTGAAAATTTCTCCACTCTTTCCAACCAAAGTTACAGCCCCATATGGTAGTACTTCTCTAATCTCATACGGCCCGGACCACCTAGACTTGAGCTTCCCGGGAAACAACTTCAATCTTGAGTTGTAGAGTAGAACCATGTTTCCCTCTTGGATCTCCTTGTGCACCAGCTTCTTGTCATGAAAGGCTTTGGTCCTTTCCTTGTAAATCTTGGCGCTCTCATAGGCATCCATCCTTATCTCATCAAGTTGTATTAATCTCTTTTCTTGGGCAGTCTTGAGATTGTAGTTAAGTTGCTTCACAGCCCAAAGAGCTTTGTGCTCTAACTCCACAGGAAGGTGACAAGACTTGCCATAGATGAGGTTGAAAGGCGTGGTTCCAATGGGAGTTTTGTAGGCTGTTCTATACGCCCATAGAGCGTCATCAAGCTTGCTAGACCAATCCTTTCTAGTGACTCCCACGGTCCTCTCTAGTATAGTCTTGATTTGTCTAATTGAAACCTCCACTTGGCCACTTGTTTGAGGGTGATAGGGAGTGGCTACCTTGTGCTTAACACCATGTTTTCTCAAGAGACTTTCAAAAAGCTTGTTGATAAAGTGGCTACCTCCATCATTAACCACCACTTTAAGAACTCCAAATCTTGGGAAGATGATTGTCTTGAAGAGTTTAACCACCACCTTTGAATCGTTTGTTGGTGAGGCTATGGCTTCCACCCACTTAGACACATAGTCTACTGCCACAAGAATGTACTTGTTGCCATAAGATGATGGAAATGGGCCCATAAAATAAATTCCCCAAACTTCAAAGACTTCCACTTCAAAGATAGGTACTTGTGGCATCTCGTTTCTCTTGGTTATGTTCCCAGCTCTTTGGCATGCTTCACATGACTTAATGAACTCATGTGCATCTTTGAAAACTGTAGGCCACCAAAACCCAGCTTGGAGAACCTTTGTAGCTGTCTTGAAACTCGCAAAATGACCCCCATATGTCATACCGTGGCAATGTAGCAGTATGTCTCTCGCCTCTTCTCTTGTGACACACCTCCGGTATATGCTGTCCACACGCCTTATGTATAGGTAAAGGTTATCCCAAAAGTAGTGTGAGACGTCCCTCATAAATTTCTTCTTGTGGTACCGGTCCAAATGAGTAGGCTCCTCTCCACATGCTAAGAAGTTAACAATATCCGCATACCAAGGGAGGTCTTCTTCCCTTAGACTCAAAACTTCTTCAAGCTTCTCTTCTAGCCTTGCACATATGATGGTGTTGACCATCATAAGCTGCTCTTCAGGGACTGAGTCATTCAAAGGTAAGACTTCTTCTACCCTCATCCTAGAAAGATGATTCGCTACACCATTCTCTATGCCTTTCTTATCTTTGATCTCCATATCAAATTCTTGCAAGAGAAGGATCCATCTCAAGAGTCTTGGCTTGGTGTCCTTCTTGGAGTAAATGTACCTCAGTGTTGCGTGATCAGTGTATATAATCACCTTAGAGCCCACCAAGTATGATCAGAATTTCTCAAATGCAAAGACAACCGCTAGGAGTTCCTTCTCGGTGGTTGCATATTTTACTTGTGTATCGTCCAAGGTGCGACTAGCATAGTAGATAACATGCAACTTCTTGTCTTTCATCTGCCCCCAAGACAGCTCCTACAGCATAGTCACTAGCGTCGCACATGATCTCAAAGGGAAAGTCCCAATCCAGAGCTTGGACTATCGGTGCGGTTACTAGCGCTCCTTTAATGGTTTTGAACGCTTGGTGGCATTCCTCATCAAAGTTGAACTCAGCCTCTTTGCATAGTAGTCTTGTTAGAGGACGTGCTAGCTTGGAGAAATCTTTGATAAACCTCTTATAGAAGCTGGCATGCCCCAAGAAACTTCTTATGCCTTTCACGTTAGCCGGAGGCGCCAAAGTGAGCATCACTTCCACCTTTGCTCTATCCACTTCAATGCCTTTTCCTGAGATTTTGTGACCAAGGACAATCCCCTCTGTTACCATGAAGTGGCATTTCTCCTAATTGAGCACTAGATTGGTCTCCTCACACCTCTTGAGTACCCTGCACAAATTAGACAAACAAACACCAAAGGAAGAGCCATACACGGAGAAATCATCCATGAATACCTCAACTATCTCCTCAATCAAATCAGAAAATATAGACATCATGCATCTTTCAAATGTAGCAGGATCATTACATAAATCAAAAGGCATTCTCCTGTATACATATGTTCCATAAGGACAAGTGAATGTTGTCTTTTCTTGGTCATTGGGGTGAATCGGGATTTGAAAGAAGCCACTATAACCGTCTAGAAAACATTAATAGGGGTGGTTGGCTAATCTTTCTAACATTTTATCAATGAATGACAGTGGGAAGTGGTCTTTCCTAGTGGTTTTGTTGAGTTTCCTATAGTCAATACACATCCTATGGCCGGTTATAACTCTAGTAGGAATTAATTCATCTTTTTCGTTTTTTATAACCGTGATTCCCCCTTTATTAGGTACCACATGGACTGGAGAGACCCACGTGCTATCACTGATAGGGTATATCACGCCAGCCTCTAAGAGTTTTAGGATTTCTTTTTTAACCACTTCTTTCAAATTCGGGTTCAAGCGCCTTTGATGTTCAATTGAAGAAGTGTTCTCATCATCTAAATGAATTCTATGAGTACAAAGTAATGGTGAAAGGCCCTTGATGTCACTTAGAGAGTACTCAATGACCTTCCTATACTTCCTCAATTCCCTAAGGAGAGAGTCTAACTCATCATCATTCAGATTGTCATTAGCAATGACCGGGTAAGTCTCATTCGGTCCTAAGAAAGCGTACCTTAGACCAATTGGTAGCTGCTTGAGGTCCACCTTTGGGGCTATCAGATCACTCAAGTCCTCCTCTTGGTTCTTGTTGAGATTGCTGTCCTCATTCGCTTCCTTAGACCCCGAGTCATGAGCCTCCATACTTTCTTCTTCAAGCGTCTGCCCCGCTGTGATCGAGTTGATGGGTCGATCGACCACTCGATCTTGTGTCGATCGAGTTGTTTCCCTCGATTGGCTCAGTCGTTCTTCCTTTGATCGAGCAGGAGATCGTGTCGGCTGGTCGATCTCTTCCCTGGATCGAGTGGATTGGTCGATCGGGCTGTCTTCAGATCGAGTGAGTGTCTCGATCTCTTGGTCGATCTCCTTGACAGTTTTGCGAGAGTCAAGGATGCGAATGTATTCTTGGGTCTGATCACCTAGTGTAGCATGACCGCTTGTACTCGCTTTTCCCTTCTCTAACTGGCGAATTTTGGTGTTGATGTTGCTGATCTGTGTAGAGACTTCAGTAAGGGAGGAGTCTAGCCGGTTGTTCATATCCACAAATTTTTGATTTGTAGAAGCTTGGCCTTGTAGAAGTTGTTGAAACATGGCTTGTACCAGATCTTGAGGTGGAGCTTGATGTTGCTATTGCTATAGCACGAAACCAGGAGGGTAAGCTTTGTTCCCTTGCTGTTGGTTGCCTTGGTAGTTGCCTTTTCTTTGCCCTTGATATCCACTGTTTTGTGGAAATCCTCCTTTGTTGTAAGGTACAAACGGTTTGGCTTGTTTGCTTTGTTGTGGAGGGTAGACTTGGTCCTTTGGATTTTCCACATTTGTGCTTCTGTAAGACAAGTTGTTGTTGTTGTCTTGATACCTTGGGGCGTAGCCCTGTGGCTTAGGATAGTCTTGGCCTCCAACCCAAATTGCTTCCTCAAACTCTTCCTCACTTCTTTCTTGAGACAAGTTTGCGGCTTCACCGACGAAGTGGACATGTTTTTGGTTGGCAATCATCATCTTGTCAATTTTTTCATGGAGCGACTTCAACTCCTTCTTGTGTGCCTCCAGTTCATGACCTCTTGGTGCTCTGTCATAGTCCTCAGAATAATTTTCATCACTCAAAGCTAAGTTGTCAATGAGTTCCATTCCATCGTGGACATCTTGTCCAATAAAGTTCCCTCGGCTTGCCGTGTAAAGTAGCATGTGAATTTTGGGCAAGGCTCCACGGTATATTTTGCTCAAGAGTGTCTCCTCAGTGAAGCCGTGGTGAGGACATTGTATGGTATAGTTCTTGAACCGCTCCATTGCTTCACTAAAGCTCTCATTGTGCCTTTGAGTAAAGCCTATTATCTCGCTCCTTAGCCTAGCCGTTCTCATGCTTGAGAAGACTTTGAGAGAAAGGCTTTCTTGCATTCAACCCAGGACGTGATGGTGCCTTGTGGTAAGGTTTTCTCCCAATGCCTTGCTTTGTCCCCAAGAAAAAAAGGGAAAAGTCGTAGCTTGAAGCTATCCTCCGATATGCCGTTTATCTTTATCATGCCACACACTTGCTCGAAGTTGTCTAAGTGCTCCAGTGGGTCTTCTATTGCCAGGCCATGGAACTTGTTGTTCTGGACCATAGACACGAATCCAGGCTTGATCTCGAAGTAGTTGTTTTGCACCGGTGGTGGTGTGATGCCGAAGCGATGGGTGTGCGTGTTCGGTGCATCACCGGCGCAAATGATGCGTGGTGCTCTTTTAGGGTGGTAAGGCTGTCCAATGCCTCTGCCAGCAGCAGCGTGTTGAGGTGGATCCTCCACCTGGTCGTGGTCAGCCATCACCTCTTGATGGTACTCTTCGATATCGAGTACTAGTCTTTCCCTCCTATGTCTTGCGCTTCCAAGTTGATGGATGTTGTCCAGTGGTGCGAATAGGTTGTTGTCACCTCTAGACCTCAGGTTCATATACCTGAAAACACATGTACACAAATAGGAAAATTAGTAACCAAATACAAAAAGAAAACTTAGTCTCCACTAAGCTCCAAATCTCAATAAATTCACTTAAAACCCGAGCTTGGCAACGGCGCCATTTGATAACTAGCTTTTTACCAGGTTAAACAAAACCTAAAGCTTGTCTATGTCATTGTAATACTTCAGGTCATCAATCCAAATCAGGTTGTGAAAGGTATTAAGAATGCAAGAGCTTGAGGTAAAGCTAAGCAGATTCGAGTTAAATGGGGGAACAAATCAAAATAAACTCCTTGCTGCAACTATATGAACTTGAGAACTATTTTAAAATACCTACTGGGATGTTAACTAACTAATAGAAGACTTATAGGAATTTAAAACGCGAAGTTACTAATTTTATAAAATGCAAACAAAAGGACAGAAAAACTAGGTAAATTTCTAGGTGACGAAATGGTTTTTTAAAAACAAGTTAATAACTTTTACCGACTCTTAACTAATTACCAGGGTGCAAAACAAGATACTAGGGCATTTATAAAATATCAGGACGAGCAAAAACACAACTTTATAAATTTAGAGACCTTATTGCAAAGATTAATCTAATTAGGCGATGTTTAGGCTAAAAGATTAAAACCTTAAACTAAAGGAAAGTGATTTCGAGTTTTTGAAAATACTAAAAAGAAGATCCAAGGCTGGGAATCATTCTTAGGGAGGTTGAAGATTCGAACTTGGGGTTTAAAAACATAATTTTTACTCTTTTAGTAATTTTTCTAAACCTTAAGAAACCAATTTAGATTTATCCATGATGTGTGGTATAAACCCTTTCCTCCTAACCCATGATGTGTGGTGGAAAGATAAGGTGAAGAACATTAAGCTTGGATCTTAAAAACGGTTTAACTAGCTCCCTAAAAATCCATGATGTGTGGGAAAGGATGAGCTAGTCTCTTGGATTTGGTTTTAAGGGATTTCCTAAGTCTTGTTAGGACAAAAGAAATCCCTAGATTAAAGAGATCTCCATGGAGAATCTCTAGACCTTAAAAACCCCAAATCCAAGAAGAGAATTGAATGAAGGACAAGATAAAAAGAAAACCAAGATTTTAATCTCCAACCTCCTTAATCATCCCAACCTCAAACCTTGGTGGTTTACTCACAAATCATGTTCTTACCTCTTTTAAACATAAGTTTAGAGTTTTTGAACATAATCGATGAGATTAAGAAGAAAGATTTGACACTAGAATTATTTAAATACTCGATATATATAATAAAAATACAAGAGTTTTCACAAAGAACTAAATGTGAATTAAGAAGAAAGATTTGACATTAGAATAACTTAATTATTTGATATATATAATAAAAATACAAAATACAAGAGTTTTCACAAAGAACTAAATGGGAATTAAGAAGAAAGATTTGACATTAGAATAACTTAATTACTTGATATATATAATAAAAATACAAGAGTTTTCACAAAGAACTAAATGGGAATTAAGAAGAAAGATTTGACATTAGAATAACTTAATTACTTGATATATATAATAAAAATACAAGAGTTTTCACAAGGAATTAAACAAGAAGCAACTATAAAAACTAAGAATACTTAAGAACACTCAAGAACAAGAGAAAGCTTACAAGAACACTAAGAAGACTTTAAAAGAGAGAATAAGAAGACTTGATTAAAAACTGAATGATTATTACAAGCACACACACACTCTTTATATAGAGTTTTAAACATGGCTCTTGGCCTTAAAATAGGGGTCAAGGGGCAAGGGACAAGGGGCAAGGGACAAGGGACCTATCTAATCCCACTTTTACTAAAGCATAAACACTTTTTTGGAGCAACTTGCAAATGGTATCTTTTGGTTCGGGTACATGGATTGATCGATCTGTATCTTTTGCACTACTGCACCGTTTGACTTGAAATCACCACCAAATTAAAGCTAACTCAATTTCCTAAGACTCTTATGAAGACTTTCGAAGCTAAATCTCAATGCAAAACCCTTCATCCGAGCTGATTGTTCAGTTAACGAAATTGGTCGCCAAACTTCCAGACGGACATGTTGTTACTTAAATAGCCGTATCTTCTGTACGACTGACCATAATGACTTGAAATAACCTCTGTACGAAAGGTAACTCAATTCTCTATGAGTTTTATGAAGATTGTGGAGGCTAAATCGGAATGGAAAGTCTTTGTAGAGTCTGATCTTTAAGTCGCTTTAGGTGGCATGGACTTGAATCGGTTTCAACATCTCAGTACAGCAAGTCAGATGGCATCAGTTTGCTTCTTACTCTTCTCTACATGTTCCTAGCTCATCATCTTATGTTTTCAGCTTCCACATTGTCGCCAAATCCATAGAATAACCTGAAATGATGCATATATACAAAAGAAAATGCAAATGCTAATGCAAATGTTCTAAATCCTATAAATGATTAAATACTATGATTATAATTAGTTATAAATGAAATATGGATGAAAACTTATTATAAATGTATGATAAATATATAGAAAATATGAGTATATCACTAATCATGTCTAAACCTACTAATCCCATGAAGGAAAAGTTGATAAACATGATTAGGGAATAGAAAGATGGAAGATTAACAAAGACAAATTTCAAATTGCATAAACTATCAAAATCTCATACAAATCCCAAAGGGCGTTTTTCTGTTTTAGCACAAGAGAGGATATATAAAAATTAGGTTTTTAAGTATTTATAGGAAAGGATGTTGATATAAGACTCGGAATCCACCTCCTCTTATGACACACGGTTTCAATATTTAGCTTGATGGATGATGAGTGATGGTAGAGATGAGGGTGAAAGGTTGCTGTTTGATTCCACAAACAGCAGATCGAACAGAAAGCTTGATTCCACAAGCAAACTGGACGAGATTGATTGATCTAGAAAGCTTGATTCCACAAGCAATCTGAACAAGATGCATCGAAGTCACCACAGAGATTGTGAGGGGTTCTCTGATACTGAACAAACTCGAACTTAGGTGATTCCACACACTAAGAACAGAGATGATTTGCTCTACAAGGTCTCAGCTTGAAGAAGAACACAAAAACGGCGTTTATTAATATCAAAACGTATAAAGATTACAAGCCTGCAAGGGGACCTTATAAACTGGTCCTATCAGCTAATGACCTTATTTGGTTGACACAAAAGAAGGAGAAAGTCTCAAAACAATAGGACTTTTAAAAAGAAACAACAAAGTGTTCAAAATAAAGAAAAATGAAAGTTTTCTAAAATAAAAAGAAAACTATCTAAACTAATTACGCCCTTACTGGGGCTTGAACCTTGGCTTCCTGAAGCTCTAAATACCACTGAGACACCGTGGTTTATCTGCACAAATTCATAATAAATAGAACTTACCTGGTTTGTGCTCGGATAGGCTGGTTTTGAGGCTGGGGTGTTCAAGGCGAGTATTGGTCCGTCCAGGTTGAAGTCTCTGATGAATTCTTCCTCTTGAAGTCCCTTGAAGTCGAAATAGTTGAGATCTTCAAGTGTTTCCTCGTTCTTAGCTTCAGAATCCTCTTCTTGCTCCATTTGTTCTCTATGGACTTCACAGCTTGTTCTTGCGATATCTTGAGGCTCCGATATGATCTCTGGGAGATTCTTGATGTTCTGAGCTCTAATTTCTGCCAAGTAAACATTAATACCTTGGTTGGGTCGAGGCTGAGCTTTATTGATGCTCAGAAGTGTGAAATCCATCTTTAAGTCTATTTTAGAAGCATCGGGATATGTCATCGTGGCTCCTTTGGTCTGGGGTACTTGATATTGATGGTTGCTCGATCTGGTGTAAGATTTGGGTATTACACCATACTCTTCCTCTTCAAAAAGTTTTGTCCTCAAAACTGTTTGACCTGTATCAAAAGTAAGCAAGTAAGGTTTCATTCTCTTTTGGGAGTTTAGATAATTACCTCTAGTTTGATGTTTTGGACAGCGCTGGTATGAGTCTGGTGGTTTCTCCTTGATCTGAATGGAACACGTGAGTCCCTCTTCTTGATTATGGATCAGTACTGTGTCGCCTCTAGTGATTCTCCTTTTTCACTTCTGGTTTGTTCTTTGATCAACAAAGGAACAATGACTCCTCTGCCACGTTCTGGCCTCTTTAAAGCCTCCATTGTTATTCATGTACCTGTAACAGCATCTCTTGACAAAGACAAGTGCGTCATGCTAGTACTGGAATTTTTAAAATTCATCTCAACATGTTTTTCTTTAGATTTTTCTTGTTCTTGTTTTATTGATGAATTCGCTTTTACTTTATTAGTGGGACATGTTCTAGAAAAATGGCCTCTTTGGTGACATCTATAACAGATTATATCAGCAATTTTTAAAAGATTAGAGAACTTACCTGATATACTCATATTTTCGGGAAAACGATCTATTTCTCCACGAGAACTATCATATAGCACCAGATACACATCAAACTAAGACCATGTGCTATATACCCCCGAAAACAAAGTTAAAAACCTCAATCTCTCCGAAATAAAAGTTCCAAACTTATATATCCCCGAAATAAAAGTTCGAAATCTTAAAACCCATAAACCTTGGTTTTAGTTGGTTTACTATTTACTAAACAAACTTTAACCACCTAATGCCAAAACTAAACCGAAATAAACGCGATTAGGACCCGATTACATCTAAAAACCATCACAAGACCCGACCGATAATCATAAACCAATTCAATTACAAAATCTCCAAATCAAAAATCAAAAATCAAAAATCTTCAGATCTTATAGCCCTAAAAATCTAGAAATTCGATTTAGATTCAAAATCTAAAATGAACATCCACAATAGACAAGGGAGAGCCATAGATTACGAAAGACAAATTGATCATAAAACGAAAAAATAAAATCTAAGAAAACCCAGAAAAGATTGGAGACCTTGGAAAGTGGGATTGGAGAAGGAACGATCGTGAATTCGAAAGACTTCTTCTTTCTTGTTCTTAGTCGTTCCTTTTGCTGAGATATTACAAAACGCATGATAGTACTAATATCTGTCAAAGTCTGAAATATGACCCAATATATGTTCATGAAACATATCACTTGTTCGTGAGCTGTTTTTAAACTTTAATTCCCCGGATTTTAGGAATTTTAGTTTCTTCACTATTTTTCCTAAATGAGACATTTGCTCAAACAAGTGGTGTGCACAACGTGTGATCTTGATACTTTTTAACTTCTCAAAAATCTCAGCCACTTCCAAGACATCTAGAATCCTTGTTGGACAAAATCAAATGAAAAAAAAAAACAGATTGTGACTGTGATAGATTTTTCCAAAGAACACAATTTGTAAATCCTCCAAGACAAACAATGACTCCTTTATTTATAAAACATCGTTATGCTTTATTAAAAATTGTACAAAATCTTGTAAAGTAGAAGGCATCTTAATCTTACAGATAATTATTAATGCATAAACCTATTAAAAAAATATCATCATCATCATCATCATCAATTCTCTGCAATTCGTTGGAACCGTTACAAGACTCGCTATGCCATGAGCAGCAACCTCTCTAGCTCCACTTGCTTTCGCCTCCACATACTTCAGGGACAGCGAAACTGCTTAAGAAACAGAGTCCCCTACTTTGCAAATATCGATTTTCTGGGTCCTCTACTTTGCAAATCTCGATCAACGGAACCCACCATAACCAACGCGATGTCACTAATAAGAAAAACCCAGAAAATTTTAGAGAGAAATATGATTTCTTTTTCACGAGGAGAGAGAGAAGAATGGGACAAACAATTTGGTGAAGAAGAGCAATCGATTCATCATCATTCTTCGATTTTAGAGTTTTTAAAATTTTTAAAATATGGATTTGGGGATTTTTAGAGTTCTTTTAGATGGGTATACGGGTCAAGTTTTAGGTTGAATCGGGTTTTTTACTTCGGTTTAGTTTCAGATTTGATGGTTTGGTATCGGGTTTACATCACAAACCGTTGAAACCAACATTTGTGGATATATAAGTTTGGAACTTTTATTTTGGGGAGATTGAGGTTTTTAACTTTGTTTTCGGGGGTATATAGCACGGAGTCTTAGTTTGGTGTGTATTTGGTGCTATATGATAGTTCTCGTGGGGAAATAGATCGTTTTTCCCATATTTTCTATATATTTATCATACACTTATAATAAGTTTTCATCCATATTTCATTTATAACTAAGTACAATCATAGTATTTAATCATTTATATGATTTAGAACATTTGCATTAGCATTTGCATTTTCTTTTGTATATATGCATCATTTCAGGTTATTCTATGGATTTGGCGACAATGTGGAAGCTGAAAACATAAGATGATGAGCTAGGAACAAGTAGGGAAGAGTAAGAAGCAAAATGATGTCATCTGACTTGCTGTGCTGAGATGTTGCAACCGATTCATGTCCATGCCACCTAAAGCGACTTAAAGATCAGATCCTACAAAGACTTTCCATTACGATTCAGCCTCTGACATTTTCATAAACCTCATAGAATATTGAGTTACCTTTCGTTCAGAGGTTGTTTCACTCCATTATGGTCAGTGGTTCAGAAGATACGGGTATTTAAGTGACAACATGTCCGTCTGGAAGTTTGGTGACCAATTTCGTTAACTGAAAGATCAGCTCATATGAAGGGTTTTGATTGCAACTTAGCCTCGACGTTCTTCATGAAAGTCTTAGAAAATTGTGTTAGCTTTCATTTGGTGGTGATTTCAAGTCAAACGGTGCAGTAGTGCAAAAGATACAGATTGATCAATCCATGTACCCGAACCAAAAGATACCATTTGCAAATTGCTCCAAAAAGTGTTTATGCTTTACTAAAAGTGGGATTAGATAGGTCCCTTGTTCCTTACCCCTTTTCCCTTGCCCCTTGACCCCTATTTTAAGGCCAAGATCCATGTTTAAAACTCTATATAAGGAGTGTGTGTGTGCTTGTAATAATCATTCAGTTTTTAATCAAGTCTTCTTAGTCTAAATAAATCAAGAAAAACTCTTATTCTGTCTTTAAAGTCTTCTTAGTGTTCTTGTAAGTTTTCTCTTGTTCTTGAGCATTCTTAAGTACTCTTAGTTTTTATAGTTAATTCTCGTTTTACTCTTTGTGAAAACTCTTTTATTTTTATTCTAATGTCAAATCTTTCTTCTTAATTCCCATTTATTTCTTTTGTTAAAACTCTTGTATTTTGTATATGATTTAAGTATCTTTGTCCTTCTAATGTCAAATCTTTCTTCTTGTTAAAAACCGATTATGTTCATCAGCTCTAAACTTATGTTTAAGAGAGGCTTGAACATGATTTGTGAGTAAACCACCAAGGTTTGGGGTTGGGATGATTAAGGAGGTTGGAGATTAAAATCTTGGTTTTGTTTTTATCTTGTTCTTCATCTAATTCTCTTTTTGGATTTGGGGGTTTTAAGGTCTAGAGATTCTCGATGGAGATCTCTTTAATCCAGAGATTTCCTTATCCTAACAAGACTTAAGAAATCCCTTAAAACCAAATCCAAGAGACTAGCTCATCCTTTCCCATACACCATGGATATTTAAGGAGCTAATTAAGCCATTATTTAAGATCCATGCTTAATGTTCTTCATCTTATCTTTCCACCACACATCATGGGTTAGGAGAAAAGGGTGAAGAAAGGATTTATACCATACACCATGGGTAAATCTAGTTTGTTTTCTTAAGGCTTAGAGATAGCACTAAAAAGTGTAAAAAATATGTTTTCAAAACCCAAGTTCGAATTTTCAACATCCCTAAGAATGAATCCCAACCTTGAATCTGTTTTTAATATTTGAAGACTAAAAATCATTTTCTCCCTGTTCAAAGTTAATTGTTTTATCTAAAATTCTCTAGATTAGCTTAATTATGCAATAGAGTTTTTATAAATTTGTAAAATCGTGTTTGTGCTATTTTTAGTATTTTAAAAACTGTCTAGAGTTTTGTTTTCTGTCTGGTATTAATTTGGTAGCCGTTTGATTTTTAGAAGTAGTTTTTGAAAATCTTGTAACTTAGCTTATATTTGTCTAGTTAATCCGGTTTTAGATTTGGATTTTATAAAATTAGTAGATCGATTGTTTTATTGTTTAGGAGTCATCTAGTACTTGTATAACCCTTTTTTGGGGATTTTAAAATAATTTTAGTAATCGTTTTATAGCTGCAAATAGTTTTTATAGAATTTCTCCTCAAATTATTCTGATCTCACTTAACTTTACTTTGAGCTCTTGTATTCTTGGTACCTTTCACAACCTAATATGGATTGATAACCTGAAGTATTGCAATGACATGACTATGCTTTAGGCTTTGATAATCACTAAAAAGCTAGTTATCAAATGGCGCTGTTGCCAAAGTTTGGTTTCTAAGTGAAAGTATTAGGATTTGGAGCTTAGTGGAGACTAAGTTTTTATTGTGTATTTGGTTACTAATTTCTCTATTTGTCTACTTGTGTTTTCAGGTATATGAACCTGCGGTCTAGAGGTGACAACAACTTGCTCACGCTAATAGACAACATACATCAGCTCGGAAGTGCAATACATAGGAGGGAAAGACTACTACTCGAAATTGACGGTACCATCAAGAGGTGATGGCTGACCACGACCAAGTGGAGGACCCGCCTCAAATTACTGCACCTGGCAGAGGCATTGGACACCCTCACCACCTCCAAAGAGCACCACGAATCATTGGTGCGGGTGATGCACCGAACACCCACACAAACCGCTTTGGCATCACGCCACCACTGGTGCAAAACAACAACTTCGAGATCAAGCCTGGATTTATCTCTATGGTCCAGAACAACAAGTTCCATGGCCTGGCAATGGAAGACCCCCTGGAGCACTTGGACAACTTCGAACAAGTGTGTGGAATGATCAAGATAAACGGCATCTCGGAGGATTGTTTCAAGCTACGGCTGTTCCCATTTTCTCTTGGGGATAAAGCCAGACATTGGGAGAAGACCTTACCTCAAGGTACCATCACGTCCTGGGTTGAATGCAAGAAGGCCTTTCTGTCAAAGTTCTTCTCAAGCACAAGAACGGCTCGGCTAAGAAGTGAGATAAACGGTTTCACACAAAGGCACAATGAGAGCTTTAGTGAAGCAATGAAGTGGTTCAAAGACTACATAATTCAGTGTCCTCACCATGGCTTCACTGAGGAGACACTCCTGAGCACAATATACCATGGAGCCTTACCAAAAATTTGCATGCTACTTGACACGGCAAGCAAAGGAAACTTCCTTGGACAAGATGTGCAACACGTCATGGAGCTGATAGAAAACTTGGCTTTGAGTGATGGTAATTATTCTGAGGACTATGACCGTGCACCAATAGGTCATGACCTGGAGGCACAAAAAAAGGAGATAGAGTCACTCCATGAAAAAAATTGACAAGCTGATGCTTGCTGGCCAAAAACATGTGCACTTTGTTGGTGAAGCTGCAGATTTGTTCCAAGAAAGGAATGAGGAGGAGTTTCAAGAAGCGAATTGGGTTGCTGGCCAAGACTATCCTAAGCCACAGGGATATGCTCCAAGGTATCAAGGCCACAACAACAACAACAGCAACTTGTCTTACAGAAGCACAAATGTGGAAAATCCAAAGGACCAAGTGTACCCTCAACAACAAGCAAATCAAGGCAAACCGTTTGTACCATACAACATAGGTGGATTCCAACAAAACTGTGGGTATAAAGGGAAAAAACAAGGACCCTACCAAGGACACCAACAGCAAGGGAACAAACCATACCCTCCTGGTTTCGTGCCTCAGCAGTAACAAACTCCAGCGCCAACTCAAGATTCGGTACAAGCAATGTTCCAACAACTTTTCCAAGGCCAAGCGTCTAACGATCAAAACTTTGTTGCTATGAACAACCGGATGGACTCCTCCCTTACTGAGGTCTCTACACAGATCAGCAACATCAACAACAAAATTCGTCAGCTAGAGAAAGGAAAAGCTAGTACAAGCGGCCCAGGTACTTTACCCGGCCAATGTGAAGCAAATCCAAAGGAGTATGCACATGTCATCAATCTAAGGAGTGGAAAGGAGGTAGCACCACGGTCTTCAGCTAAATACAATGAGGACATTGTCATTCAAGAAGAGGGGAGTGATCTTTCAAATGATCAAGAGATCACCTTTGACAATGTCTACATTGAAAGGGCGAGAAAAGGCAAAGAAGCGGTTTTGGAAAAAGAAGTGGGGGAAACAAGCAAAGAAAAAAATATTTTCGTGCCTCCACCTTACAAACCAAAGCTCCCCTTCCCTGGACGCTTCAAGAAGCAGATGATTGAGAAGCACAGAGCCTTGTTTGAAAAACATTTGAGAAATGTTGAGCTCAAATTGCCGTTGCTTGATTGCTTGGCCATGGTGCCGAAATATGCAAAGTTCCTGAAAGACACGCTTGCCAATACAGCTAAAGGTTGTCAAGAGGTCATCGTGTTGAGTCAAGAGTGCAGTGCAATCATCCACAATGAGATAGCACCAAAGAAGCTAGGAAATCCAAGCTCATTCACCATACCTTGTGCGCTAGGGTCGTTGAAGTTTAACAATTGTTTGTGCGACTTAGGGGCAAGCATTAATCTAATGCCCTACTCCATTGCAAATAACATAGGCTTCACCAAGTTTAAGGAATGCATGATCTCATTGATCTTGGCTGACAGAAGTGTAAGACTCCCGGTAGGAATGCTTGAAGACCTACCCGTGAGGATAAGCAATGTGAGTGTCCCCACAGATTTTATTGTTCTTGAGATGGATGAAGAACCCAAGGATCCTCTGATCCTTGGAAGACCGTTTTTGGCAACATCTGGAGCCATAATAGAGCTCAAGAATGGCAAGATTTCGTTGCACTTGGGAAAGGACATTAAGCTTAACTTCGATATCAATGAGGTTTTGAAGAAACGGACGATTGATGGTCAAGTCTTCTACATATAGGCTATGGATCTTTTGGCTGATGAATTGCTTGAAGAACTAAGCCAAGAGGACAACCTTCTGCTAGCCTTGACCACGGAATGTGGAGAGTTTGGGTATCTTAATGAGGAGACACAAGAGTATGTGGAGAGTTTGGGTATTCTCTAAGTGACATCAAAGGCCTTTCACCATCACTTTGTACTCATAGGATTCATTTAGATGATGAGAACACTTCTTCAATAGAACACCAAATGCGCTTGAATCCTAACTTGAAAAAAGTGGTTAAAAAAAAAATCCTAAAACTCTTAGAGGCTGGCGTGATATACCCTATCAGTGATAGCACGTGGGTCTCTCCAGTCCATGTGGTACCTAAGAAAGGGTGTATTATTGTTATAAAAAACGAAAAAGATGAGTTAATTCCTACTAGAGTTATAACCGGCCATAGGATGTGCATTGACTATATGAAACTCAACAAAGCCAATAGGAAAGACTACTTCCCACTGCCATTCATTGATCAAATGCTAGAAAGATTAGCCAACCACCCCTATTACTGTTTTCTAGACGATTATAGTGGCTTCTTTCAAATACCGATTCACCCAAATGATCAAGAAAAGACAACATTCACTTGTCCTTATGGAACTTATGCATATAGGAGAATGCCTTTTGGTTTGTGTAATGCTCCTGCTACATTTCAAAGATGCATGATGTCTATATTTTCTGATTTGATTGAGGAGATGGTTGAGGTATTCATGGATGATTTCTTCGTGTATGGTTCTTCCTTTGGTGTTTGTTTGTCTAATTTGTGCAGGGTGCTCAAGAGGTGTGAGGAGACCAATCTCGTGCTCAATTGGGAGAAATGCCACTTCATGGTAATAGAGGGGATTGTCCTTGGTCACAAGATCTCAGGAAAAGGCATTGAGGTGGATAGAGCAATGGTGGAAGTGATGCTCACTTTGGCGCCTCCGGCTAACGTGAAAGGCATAAGAAGTTTCTTGGGGCATGCCGGCTTCTACAGAAGGTTTATCAAAGATTTCTCCAAGCTAGCACGTCCCCTCACAAGACTACTATGCAAGGAAGCTGATTTCATCTTCGATGAGGAATGCCACCAAACGTTCAAAACCATTAAAGGCGCGCTAGTAACCGCACCAATAGTCCAGGCACCGGATTGGGACTTTCCTTTTGAGATCATGTGCGACGCTAGTGACTATGCTGTAGGAGCTGTCTTGGGGCAGAGGAAAGAAAAGAGGTTGCATGTTATCTATTATGCCAGTCGCACCTTGGACGATACACAGGTGAAATATGCAACTACCGAGAAGGAGCTCCTAGCGGTTGTCTTTGCATTTGAGAAGTTCCGGTCATACCTGGTGGACTCTAAGGTGATAGTCTACACTGATCATGCAGCACTGAGGTACATCTACTCTAAGAAGGACACCAAGCCAAGGCTCCTGAGGTGGATCCTTCTCTTGCAAGAATTCGATATGGAGATCAAAGATAAGAAAGGCATAGAGAATGGTGTAGCGGATCATCTTTCAAGGATGAGAGTGGAAGAAATCTTACCTCTGAACGACTCACTCCCTGAAGAGCAGCTTATGATGGTCAACAGCGTGGTATGTGCAAGGTTAGAAGAGAAGCTTGAAGAGGTTTTGAGTCTAAGGGAAGAAGATCTCCCTTGGTATGCGGATATTGTTAACTTCTTAGCATGTGGAGAGGAGCTGTAGCATACGCGACCAGAAATCCTAAGTACGGTCGTGCGGGTCATGAGATGGCCATTGTATATATGTTCTGGTATGATGGAGGTTCGTCTGTTTCTGTAAATAAGTTTGTACAGTGGTACGTCTGTGAAGTCAAGGACTGTACCGTGGTATGTCTGTGAGGTTAAGTACCGCACCATGGTTGGACCGAGTATATATTTTTTTCTGTGGAATTTGTCTAAGTATCGAGAGACAAAGGTATTAGGCCGTGGGCCGTGGTTTTTCTCGAGAGAATGTGGTTTTTCTCGAGAGAAAAAGGATTTATCCCGTGTTTGGCCGAGTGGTTTATGTCTGGCCGAGAAAAAAAGGAAAGTTGGCCGGTTTGGCCGAGAGAAATTTGATTTGGACCGAGAGAAAAAGTAAACCGTGTGAGTAAACCGAGGAAGGACGATCGAGCTAGGGTTTTCGGGCCTATATATGCATTTTTCTCTCGTGGCCGCGTGAGTTTTCTCGAGAGAAACCTAGAGGCGGTATTTTTCCCGAGAGAAAAGAGAAGACGTCGAGAGATCGTGAGTTCCGAGCCGATTTTGGGATTTCTGTTCGAGAGAAACGACTTGGAAGGGTCGATTTGCCGAGAGAAGTGTGTTCGGCCGAGGGATTTCTCGATCGGATCGGGAAGCATCTGAGATATAATCACGGTAATCCATTTTCACCGAGAGAATTCTGTTCTGATGCGATTTTCACCGAGAGTTGATAGTGTAATCTGTTTGTAGGCAAGTTTTGTCCGAGTTACCCGAGAGTTTCCCGAGGGTTGTTCAATCGGATCGAAAGTTACCCGAGAGAAGGAAAATCTGTCCGAGAGATTTCGGTAAGTGATGAGAGATCACAAGTTTTATTGAGTTTCTGTCGAGTAACATCGAGTTAATCCTCATGTTTTGGCCTGTTTCCGAGGGAATACAGATTATTGCTCGAGGAAAAGTGAGCGGTTTGAAACATAGCCGAGAGAAGATTGGATCTCGCGGATTTGGCCGTAGCGATAGCCGAGAGAACGCAAGTGCGTCCGACTATCTCTATTTCTGACCGAGAAATCACCGAGTTTCTTCCGACTGAAATGTTTGCCTTTGGGTCTAAGGTGAGTGCGTGACTGTAACTTGTATCTGGAACCGTAGGATTGCTAGGTTATCTGATTTCATTGATTACTTGTGTAAGTTAGTGTATGCTTAGCAAGGTCAATGTGTTTCTGTGATTGGTATTGGATACCGTGGTTTATACGTGGTATCTAACTAGCTGTGTGGATGTCCGGATCGAGTTGCTAGCTCAAGGGGATGTGTGATTCTCGCTTGAGTAGAACCGAGGCCGTGAGGAAATTCACAAGTAGTTGAGATGATCATAGAACCGTGATTCTGTTTTCTGTGCTTGCTTGCTAAGTGATAATGTGAATTATATAATTGTTGCTTGATTGCGTTTTCTGGTATTGGCTGGTGGTACGGGATGACCGTACTCACTAAACATTTGTGATAATGCTTATGCCTCTCTTATGTGTGGAGTGTGCAGGTAAAGATGTTATCCGGGACGTTTGGTCTTGAAGGCGGACTTGAAGGCAGTGAAGAAAGAAGTGGATTAGGACTGGGTTTGGGGGTTTATTTATCATGAGATTTTTTGGATATTTGGCTTTGCATTTCTGTTTTGACTTAGAACGAATTTGGCTAAGTTAGTTTATGTTTTTTGAACCTTTGTCATATCTGGATTGGAATAATTATGCAATGAGAATGGGCTTTTTATGAATCGAATGCGTTGTTTAAGTTTAAGAAAAATCTGAAAAATATGCTAAGTTTGGAATCTGGTTAGAGTTAGACTTGAGACGGCCGGCCTGGTTAGGATTATCGGGTTGGGTCGCCACAGTTGGTATCAGAGCATGGTCGATTCTAGGATAGTTCATTTGCATAGTTGGGGTTAGAAATATCCAACTTTCACTGCCGAGTCTCGCAGTCTGTTGTTTTCTGTGGAGTTTGGAACTCTTGTCTGGTGTTAGCTTTGGGCTAACATGTTCTGTTTTGACTTGCAGATGGCTCCGAGAAAGACAAGGAATGCAAGGTTGAATGGTGCTGTGAACTCGGGGAGTTCTGGAACTGGGAATGCGGTTGGGAACCAGCATGAGATTGAGGCTGCTGCTTCTGCGAACGCGGCTGCGAATGCTGCGGCTGCTGCTGCTGCGAACGCGGCTGCTGCGAATGTGGCTGCGGTTGAAGCTGGAAACGTGGCTGGGAATGCTGCGGGTGCTGTTCCAGACAGGCTTGAGGCTGTGTTGGGATTGGTAGCTCAAGTGTTGGAGCGTTTACCGGTGGTTGCGCCTGTACCGGGAGTTGTACCGGCCATGGCACCACAAGTGGTTGCGCCTGTACTGGGAGTGATACCGGCCGTGGCACCACAAGTTGTGGATCCGAATGTTGGGAACGTGGCTGTGGAGGAAGCGGGTCAGGTCGTGGCGATCCCGTCTTACCTCAAGGTTCTGGATCATATGGCGAGGTTGGGAACCAAGTTCTTTGCTGGAGGAACTGCGCCGATTGAGGCTGATGAGTGGAAGATGAGGCTTGAGAGGAACTTCGAGTCTATCCGATGTCCTGAGGAGTACAAGCGGGACATAGCTGTGCATTACCTGGAGGGTACTGTGCATACCCGGTGGAAAGGGACCACGGGGCGTTTGGTGAGTCCGAACTGTTCGTATGAGACGTTTTCTGCGATGTTCCAAAGTAAGTACTTCCCGCAAGAAGCTTACAATCAGCTGGAGGCTGAGTTTCTGTATCTGCGCCAAGGGACCAAGACGGTTCGGCAGTATGAGATTGAGTTCAACCTGTTACGCAAGTATGTGGGACGTGACCATGATACTGAAGAGAAGCTGATCCGAAGGTTCATGAGCGGACTAAGGGTCGAGCTGCGTAATGGTTGTCTGGTGCGTGACTATACGACGGTCACTGAGCTTGTTGAGAAAGCGTCTTTGTTGGAGTCTGGACAAGCTGAGTAGGCTTTGTCTAAGGTTGGTATCGTGGCCAGGTGTGGCCTAGTGTCTGGAGGACAGAACCGCAAGTTTGGGAAGAATGTTCTTGCTAAGTCGAGTGGGAACCGCAGCGTGTTTGGATCTTGCGGAAAGGTGCATGTTGGCGTGTGTAGTTGTGCATCTGGAGCTTGTCATCGTTGTGGTAGCTTGGAGCATAGGGTTCGTGATTGTCCTGAGCCAGGCTCGAGGTTAGTGAGAGTGTCGGATGGGGGTAACACGTCTGTTGTGTGTTTCAGTTGCGGAGAGCCGGGACATTACAAGCGTGATTGTCCGAGGTCCGGAGCAGTTGGGCAGGCAGCCACTCAGCCTAAGCGTGCAGGAGATGTGCTGGCGCAACCGACTAAGAGGCAGGCCATCATGGCAAGGGTGTATGCAGCGACCGCGGATGGGACTAGAGATCCGACCACTTCTCGACCGATCACTGGTAAGTTTTAATACTTACGTTTTTCTGAGTTTGTGTGTGTCTGCGTGTTCTGTTAAGTGTTTTAGCATTCTAAGGATTGAATGTGTAGGGACCTTATTAATGGGTGAGGTGGATACTCATGTTCTGTTCGACTCCGGAGCGAGTCATTGTTTTGTTAACCTAGGGATGATTGGGAAAGGAGGATTCCAGAAGGAACCCAGGGAAGAGTTCGGACTAGTGAGGGCGGTTGGAGGCCAAGTGATGTTCTCACTAGGGACTATTCGCAACATTGCTGTCTGGATTGGCGAGGTCAATATGCCAACATACTTAGTGATTTGCGTGGTTAAGTCTTACGATGTCATCCTCGGAATGGATTGGCTCGGTAAGCATAAGGCGTATCTAGATTGTCACCGATGCAGGGTGGAGTTCGAGAGGGATGGCCAAGTTCTGGTTTACCAAGGAGTGAGACCGACTTCTAGTAGCTTGGTTGTGTCGGCAATACAAGCGGAGAAAATGTTAGAGAAAAGGTGTGAAGCATATCTGGCGACGATATCTTCAATTGAGGTTGGACCAGACGCGGAGTTAGGGGACATTCCAGTGGTACAAGAGTTTGAGGATGTTTTCCAAGCTTTGACCGCAATGCCACCGGCTCGTTCAGATCCGTTCACGATTGAACTTGAGTCGGGAACTGCTCCAGTGTCTAAGGCACCGTACTCTATGGCTCCGGCTGAGATGGCTGAACTAAAGAAGCAATTGGCTGATCTTCTAGAAAAGGGATTTGTAAGACCAAGCAGTTCACCATGGGGCGCACCTGTCCTGTTTGTAAAGAAGAAGGATGGAAGCTTCCGGCTTTGCATCGACTACCGAAGGTTGAACCGTGTTACCGTGAAGAACAAGTATTCACTTCCAAGGATAGACGAGTTGTTGGACCAGCTTAGGGGTGCTACTTGGTTCTCTAAGATTGATTTGGCTTCTGGGTACCATCAGATACCGATAGATGAATCGGACGTTCGGAAGACTTCCTTTCGGACTAGGTATGGTCATTACGAGTTTGTGGTCATGCCGTTTGGTTTGACGAATGCGCCAGCTGCATTCATGAAGTTGATGAAGGGCGTGTTCAGAGAATACTTGGACGAGTTTGTGATTATTTTCATAGACGACATCTTAGTGTACTCGATGAATCCGGAAGACCATGAGAAACATTTGTGGATTGTTATGGAGAAGTTGCGGGAGCAGAAGTTGTTTGCCAAGCTGAGCAAGTGTAGCTTTTGGGAACGACACATTGGGTTCTTGGGTCACATTGTTTCGGACAAGGGAGTGTCTGTGGATCCTGAAAATATCAAGGCCATTGCGGATTGGCCGAGACCTGAGAATGCGACTGAGATAAGGAGTTTTCTGGGGTTGGCTGGCTACTACAGGCGGTTTGTTAAGGGCTTTGCAAGTATGGCACAGCCGATGACACGCTTGACCGGGAAGGACATTGAGTTCGTATGGACAGCCGAGTGTGAGGAATGTTTCTCGAAACTGAAAGGGATGCTTACAAGTGCACCAGTGTAGGCTCTACCTGAGCCGGATGAACCGTATGCGGTGTACACTGATGCTTCTGGTAAGGGACTAGGTTGTGTCCTAATGCAGCACGGGAATCTGATTGCATATGCATCAAGGCAGCTAAGGAAGCATGAGGCGAATTATCCTACGCATGACTTGGAGATGGCGGCCGTAGTCTTTGCGTTAAAGATATGGCTATCTTACTTGTATGGTGGGAAGGTTCAGGTGTTTACCGATCATAAGAGTTTGAAGTACATCTTCACTCAACCTGAACTGAATCTGAGGCAACGGAGATGGATGGAGTTAGTCGCTGACTACGATCTGGAGATAGCTTATCATCTGGGAAAGGCTAATCTTGTTGCTGATGCATTAAGCCGGAGAAGGGCTAGTGTATCATCAGCTAAAGACGTGGAAGGAGTTGTGAATTTCCTAAGGACGTTAAGGCTGAACGTTCTGACTGAGGATACGAAACCGTTGGGTTTGGGAGCTGCGGATCAGGCTGATTTATTAACGAGGATCCAATTAGCTCAAGAGGAGGATGAGAATCTGATTAAGATGTCAAAGGCTGACAAGACTGAGTATCAAACTTCAAACAATGGGACGATAGTGTTGAATGGCCGAGAATGTGTTCCTAACGTGAAAGAGTTAAAGGAAGAGATCCTTAAGGAAGCACATCAGTCTAGGTTTTCTGTTCATCCGGGAATGACCAAGATGTACCGCGACCTGAAAAGTACTATCATTGGGTCGGGATGAAGCGCGACGTGGCCAAGTGGGTGGCTAGTTGTCTGACGTGCCAGTTAAATAAGGCCGAGAACCACTTTCCGAGTGGTTTGTTGCAAACATTACCAATGCCGAAATGGAAATGGGATATGATCACAATGGACTTTGTGATGGGTTTACCGAAGACTAAAAATAAGTATGACGCGATTTGGGTCATTGTGGATCGACTGACCAAGTCTGCTCATTTATTACCTATGAAAAAGACGGATGGAGTGGCTAAGCTGGTGGAGTTATATGTCGATGAGATCGTGAGACTCCATGTCGTGCCAGTGAGCATTGTGTCTGATCGTGATCCGAAGTTTACTTCACGATTCTGGAAAGAGTTTCAGGAAGAGTTTGGGACGAAGATACACATGAGTACTGCGTATCATCCGCAAACGGATGGTCAGTCTGAGAGGACCATCAGGACGTTAGAGGACATGCTGAGAGCGTGTGTACTAGACTGGGGTGGTAAATGGGATAGACATCTACCATTGGCTGAGTTCGCGTATAACAATAGTTACCAAGGGAGCATTGATATGTCTCCGTATGAGGCGTTGTATGGACGGCCGTGCAGAACACCGTTGTGTTGGACCCAAGTGGGGGAGCGGAGTGAGATAGGACCCGCGATAGTTGAGGAGACTACTGAAAAGATTCGATTTCTGAAAGTCAAGCTGAAAGAGGTTCAAGACCGGCAAAAGAGTTATGCCGATAAGCGCCGTAAGGACTTAGAGTTCAGTGTGGGCGATCTGGTTTATCTGAAGGCTATGACCTACAAAGGGAAAAGCCGAGCAATGTTTGACGCTAAGTTGAGTCTGAGGTACATGGGGCCGTACCGGATTCTGGAAAGGATTGGGGCAGTGGCGTATAAGTTGGACTTACAGCCGGAAATGAGTGCTTACCACATTGTGTTTCACGTGTCGCAGCTGAGAAAGCACATAACCGAACGTGAGAATGTGATATCTGAACCGCCTCCGGAACTGCAAGAGGATCTGACCGTGGAAGGTAGACCGATCCTTGTGGTTGGCCGGAAAGAAAAGGTTAAGCGTGGTAAAGTGGTCAAGATGATCAAAGTTCTGTGGGACAGTAATGGCGACGAGCAAACGACTTGGGAAAAAGAGTCAAGGATGAGTACAAGGTTCCCGAAACGGTTTGAGAAACTTCCGGAGGAAGAGCCGGATTCGAGGACGAATCCAAACTGAGTGGGGGAGAATTGTAGCATCCGCGACCAGAAATCCTAAGTACGGTGGTGCGGGTCATGGGATGGCCATTGTATATACGTTCTGGTATGATGGAGGTTCGTCTGTTTCTGTAAATAAGTATGTACAGTGGTACGTCTGTGAAGTCAAGGACTGTACCGTCGTATGTCTGTGAGGTTAAGTACCGTACCATGGTTGGACCGAGTATATATTTTTTATGTGGAATTTGTCTAAGTGTCGAGAGACAAAGGTATTAGGCCGTGGGTCGTGGTTTTTCTCGAGAGAATGTGGTTTTTCTCGAGAGAAAAAGGATTTATCCCATGTTTGGCCGTGTTGTTTATGTCTGGCCGAGAAAAAAACGAGAGTTGGCCGGTTTGGCCGAGAGAAACATGATTTCGACCGAGAGAAAAAGTAAACCGTGTGAGTAAACCGAGGAAGGACGGTCGAGCTAGGGTTTTCGGGCCTATATATGCGTTTTTCTCTCGTGGCCGCGTGAGTTTTTTCGAGAGAAACCTAGAGGCGATCTTTTTTCCTGAGAGAAAAGTGAAGTCGTCGAGAGATCATGAGTTCCGAGCCGATTTTGGGATTTCTGTTCGAGAGAAACGACTTGGAAGGGTCGATTTGCCGAGAGAAGTGTATTCGGCGGAGGGATTTCTCGATCGGATCGCGAAGCATCCGAGAGATAATAAAGGTAATCCGTTTTCATCGAGAGAATTCTGTTCTGATGCGATTTTCACCGAGAGTTGATCGTGTAATCTGTTTGTAGGCAAGTTTTGTCCGAGTTACCCGAGAGTTTCCCGAGGGTTGTTCGATCGGATCGAAAGTTACCCGAGAGAAGGAAAATCTGTCCAAGAGATTTCGGTAAGTGATGAGAGATCACGAGTTTTATTGAGTTTCGGTCGAGTAACATCGAGTTAATCCTCATGTTTTGGCCTGTTTCCGAGGGAATAGAGATTATTGTTCGAGGAAAAGTGAGCGGTTTGAAAGATAGCAGAGAGGAGATTGGATCTCGCGGATTTGGCCGTAGCGATAGCCGAGAGAACGCAAGTGCGTCCGACTATCTCTATTTCTGACCGAGAAATCACCGAGTTTCTTCCGACTGAAACGTTTGCCTTTGTGTCTAAGGTGAGTGCGTGACTGTAGCTTGTATCTGGAACCGTAGGATTGCTAGGTTATCTGATTTCATTGATTGCTTGTGTAAGTTAGTGTATGCTTAGCAAGGTCAATGTGTTTCTGTGATTGGTATTGGATACCGTGGTTTATACGTGGTGTCTAACTAGCTGTGTGGATGTCCGGATCAAGTTGCTAGCTCAAGGGGATGTGTGATTCTCGCTTGAGTAGAACCGAGGCCGTGAGGAAATTCACAAGTAGTTGAGATGATCATAGCACCGTGATTCTGTTTTTTGTGCTTGCTTGCTAAGTGATAATGTGAATTATATAACTGTTGCTTGATTGCGTTTTCTGGTATTGGCTGGTGGTACAGGATGACCGTACTCACTAATCATTTGTGATAATTCTTATGCCTCTCTTATGTGTGGAGTGTGCAGGTAAAGATGTTATCCGGGACGTTTGATCTTGAAGGCGGACTTGAAGGCAGTGAAGAAAGAAGTGGATTAAAATTGGGTTTGGGGGTTTGTTTATCATGAGATTTTCTGGATATTTGGCTTTGCATTTCTGTTTTGACTTAACGAATTTGGCTAAGTTAGTTTATGTTTTATGAACCTTTGTCATATCTGGACTGGAATAATTATGCAATGAGAATGGGCTTTTTATGAATCGAATGCGTTGTTTAAGTTTAAAAAAAATCTAAAAAATATGCTAAGTATGGAATCTGGTTAGAGTTAGACTCGGGACGGCCGGCCTGGTTAGGATTATCGGGTTGGGTCGCCACAGGAGCCTACTCTTTTGGACCGGTACCACAAGAAGAAATTTATGAGGGACGTCTAACACTACTTTTGGGATGACCCTTACCTATACAGAAGGTGCGTGGACAGCCTATACCGAAGATGTGTCACAAGAGAAGAGGCGAGAGACATACTTCTCCATTGCCACGGTATGACATATGGGGGTCATTTTGAAAGTTTCAAGACTGCTACAAAGATCCTCCAAGCTGGATTCTGGTGGCCTACACTCTTCAAAGATGCACATGAATTCATCAAGTCATGTGAAGCATGCCAAAGAGCCGGGAACATCACCAAAAGAAACGAGATGCCACAAGTGCCAATCTTTGAAGTAGAAGTCTTTGAAGTGTGGGGGATTGATTTTATGGGCCCATTTCCATCATTATATGGCAACAAGTACATTCTTGTGCCAGTAGACTATGTGTCTATGTGGGTGGAAGCCATAGCCTCGCCAACAAACGATTCAAAGGTGGTGGTTAAACTCTTCAAGACAATCATCTTCCCAAGATTTAGAGTCCCTAAAGTGGTGATTAGTGATGGAGGCAGCCACTTCATCAACAAGATTTTTGAAAGCCTTTTGAGAAAACCTGGTGTTAAGCACATGGTGGCCACGCCCTATCACCCTCAAACAAGCGGCCAAGTGGAGGTTTCAAACAGACAAAACAAGATTATACTAGAGAGGACCGCATGAGTCACTAGAAAAGACTGGTCTAGCAAGCTTGATGACGCTCTTTGGGCGTATAGAACGGCCTACAAAACTCCCATTGGAACCACGCCTTTCAACCTCCTCTATGGCAAGTCTTGTCATCTTCCTGTGGAGTTAGAGCACAGAGCTCTTCGGGCCGTGAAGCAACTCAACTACAATCTCAAGACTGTCCAAGAAAAGAGATTAATACAACTTCAAGAGCTTGATGAGCTAAGGATCGACGCTTATGAAAGCGCCAAGATTTACAAGGAAAGGACCAGGGCCTTTCATGACAAGAAGTTGGTACACAAGGAGCTCAAAGAGGGAGGCATGGTTCTACTCTATCACTCAAGACTGAAGCTGTTCCCCGGAAAGCTCAAGTCTAGGTGGTCCGGGCCGTTTGAGATAAGAGAGGTACTACCATATGGAGCAATAACGTTGGTAGGGAAGAATGGAGAAAACTTCACAGTGAATGGGCATAGAGTCAAGCCCTATATGGCGAGTGACTGCAGCAAAGAGAGCACCATGTTGCCTCTCCAAGACCCCCCACTAGCCTAATCAAGTAAAGTCAAGCTTAGAGACTTAAAACAAGCGCGCTTGGGAGGCAATCGCATGACTATCATTGTATATATTTTTGTTTGAAATTTAGACTTTCTATTTTGAGTGTGTGTGAGCAGGAACAAGGGAAATGTCGAACCAAGAACCGAGCCTACAAGGCCTAAGCACAACAAACTGCAAGGTAACGAAAATCCAACCTTTGTACATAACATACATTTTTTTAATTTTTGCTTTGTGAAATTTTGTGTCCTCTTGAATTTGTTTGACACCGAGACGTTGTCATTCAAGTTTGGAGGAGAATGTGTGCTTTGACATATTTTTATTTGGATCTTATTTTGTTTTTACATCTTTGAGTCTTCATGCATAACATAAAAAATTGCATAGAAAAATACAAAAAA
Source organism: Alliaria petiolata (assembly GCA_020283515.1). Taxonomy (NCBI): domain Eukaryota; kingdom Viridiplantae; phylum Streptophyta; class Magnoliopsida; order Brassicales; family Brassicaceae; genus Alliaria; species Alliaria petiolata. The sequence continues at coordinate 392,736,674 of JAHZTW010000001.1, forward strand.
AAAATAAAAAAATTCAGAAAAATTCTTAAAAATTTCAAAAAAAAATATTCATATAGCTTGCATTTGCATTGTAAAAATTGTAGGATTGAGTCTAGAATTTTTATCATATAGGTTGCATCATTCATATGCATAGGGGGGCAATTATGAAAGTTTTTCCTTAAAAAGTGTTTTAAGCTCATGTGTTGGATCAAGGCCCTAGTTAGTAGTTCTTTGATGCTTTTCACAACTTCGAAATTAAGTTCTAACCATACTTGGACCATTTGATTCGATTTTCTTGGCTTAAAGTTGAAACAAGCATGAATTGAACCCTTTCCTAAAAATAGGAACCTTAACATGAAAATCTAATTATCATACTTGTGCATTTTGGGAAAGAATACATGGATTACAAAAATATTTAGGCTTTCTTATTCACTTCACCACTCTCTTGTAAGCCTAAATAGAATACCATACCTTCACCCTTACCTTATTTCAAGCCAAATTTCTTGTGTGATTGCAAATTGTGAGGCCTTATTTTCTGTTTGAACTTTGCATAAAGTGTTAGGTTTAGGGCGACATGCTTAGGCTCTCATAATGATGCTAGCTTTGCATATTGAAGCTTGTTTTAGGCTTGATTTGGGATTGGGAGTTCACGGTTTGAAAATGAGAAGGTGTTAAGAGAATGAATGAAAAAGAGATGTATAGTTCTAAGTGGTTGGTCTTGGATTATAGTATGAAAAAGCTCAAGTTAAAAGAAAAGAAAAAGAGTCCTAGAGGCCAAATGCATAAAAGAAAATTTTTAGAAAAGGGCTATCTAAAGAAAGAAAAGAGTTATTATTTGTGTGACCAAACCGCTAGCTATAAGCAAGGTTGAAAAAGTTTCCCTAAAAGTGAATGAATTCATGGAGTTCTTGTGGGTTTATACTTGGCGTGTCTAGCCTTGTTGATTTGGGTAGTCTCTAGAGGGTCAGTGAGCTTGGAAAATAAAAAATGAATGAGAGAGGGATTAGGATCATTGTTAGTATACTTGGGTAGAAGTGAGTCTAGTCATGTATGCATGCATTGCCTTTTACCTTTAGCATTATGTATAAGTTCAAACCTTTTTGAGAGAAACCAATGCTTCAAGTACTCACTTGAATGAGATCATTTTTTTATCTCATAACCTTGTCCCTCACCAAATGTATTCGGTTTTAAAAGCACAAGTGTGCTTCACGGTTTGAACTCTAAATTAATGTTAAAGGTTATAATTCTTGGATTGCTTGGAATAAACAAGTCATGATTTGAATTTCGTTATGTGATGATTATGGCTAAGTCCTTTTGAGTAAATGCTTGTGTACTGCATCCTAGAATTGAGAACTAAGACCTTTGAATTGATACATTTGAAAAACACTTTTGGATTTGAGCCCCCGTTTTTAATCATCTCTTCCTAGCTTGAATTTGATTTGCTTGAGGGTAAGCAAAAGACAAGTTTGGGGAAGTTGATATACTCATATTTTCTATATATTTATCATACATTTATAATAATTTTTCATCCATATTTCATTTATAACTAAGTATAATCATAGTATTTAATCATTTATAGGATTTAGAACATTTGCATTAGCATTTGCATTTTCTTTTGTATATATGCATCATTTCAGGTTATTCTATAGATTTGACGACAATGTGGAAGCTGAAAACATAAGATGATGAGCTAGGAACAAGTAGAGAAGAGTAAGAAGCAAACTGATGTCATCTGACTTGCTGTACTGAGATGTTGCAACCGATTCAAGTCCATGCCACCTAAAGCGACCTAAAGATCAGACCCTACAAAGACTTTCCATTCCGATTCAGCCTCCGCAATATTCATAAACCTCATAGAAAATTGAGTTACCTTTCGTTCAGAGGTTGTTTCACTCCATTATGGTTAGTGGTTCAGAAGATACGGCTATTTAAGTGACAACATGTCCGTCTGAAAGTTTTGCCACCAATTTCATTAACTGAAAGATCAGCTCGTATGAAGGGTTTTGATTGCAATTTTGCCTCGTCTTCATGAAAGTCTTAGGAAATTGTGTTAGCTTTCATTTGGCGGTGATTTCAAGTCAAACGGTGCTGTAGTGCAAAAGATACAGATCAATCAATCCATGTACCCGAACCAAAAGATACCATTTGCAAGTTGCTCCAAAAAAGTGTGTATGCTTTAGTAAAAGTGGGATTAGATAGGTCCCTTGTTCCTTGCCTTGTCCCTTGCCCCTTGACCCCTCTTTTAAGGCCAAGATCCATGTTTAAAACTCTATATAAGGAGTGTGTGTGTGCTTGTAATAATTATTCAGTTTTTAATCAAGTCTTCTTAGTCTAAATAAATCAAGAAAAACTCTTATTCTGTCTTTAAAGTCTTCTTAGTGTTCTTGTAAGTTTTCTCTTGTTCTTGAGCATTCTTAAGTATTCTTAGTTTTTATAGTTAATTCTCGTTTTACTCTTTGTGAAAACTCTTTTATTTTTATTCTAATGTCAAATCTTTCTTCTTAATTCTCGTTTTACTCTTTGTGAAAACTCTTTTATTTTTATTCTAATGTCAAATCTTTCTTCTTAATTCCCATTTATTTTTTTTGTTAAAACTCTTGTATTTTGTATATGATTTAAGTATCTTTGTCCTTCTAATGTCAAATCTTTCTTCTTGTTAAAAACCGATTATGTTCATCAGCTCTAAACTTATGTTTAAGTGAGGCTTGAACATGATTTGTGAGTAAACCACCAAGGTTTGGGGTTGGGATGATTAAGGAGGTTGGAGATTAAAATCTTGGTTTTGTTTTTATCTTGATCTTCATTTAATTCTCTTCTTTGATTTGGGGGTTTTAAGGTCTAGAGATTCTCTATGGAGATCCCTTTAATCTAGGGATTTCCTTATCCTAACAAGACTTAGGAAATCCCTTAAAACCAAATCCAAGAGACTAGCTCATCCTTTCCCATACACCATGGATGTTTAGGGAGCTAGTTAAGTTATTATTTAAGATCCATGCTTAATGTTCTTCATCTTATCTTTCCACCACACATCATGGGTTAGGAGAAAATGGTGAAGAAAGGATTTATACCATACACCATGGGTAAATCTAGTTTGGTTTCTTAAGGCTTAGAGATAGCACTAAAAAGTGTAAAAATATGTTTTCAAAACCCAAGTTCGAATTTTCAACCTCCCTAAGAATGAATCCCAACCTTTAATCTGTTTTTAATATTTGAAGACTAAAAATCATTTTCTCCCTGTTCAAAGCTAATTGTTTTCTCTAAAATTCTCTAGATTAGCTTAATTATGCAATAGAGTTTTTATAAATTTGTAAAATCGTGTTTGTGATATTTTTAGTATTTTAGAAATTGTCTAGAGTTTTTTTTTCTGTCTGGTATTAATTTGGTAGCCCTTTGATTTTTAGAAGTAGTTTTTGAAAATCTTGTAACTTAGCTTATATTTGTCTAGTTAATCCGGTTTTAGATTTGGATTTTATAAAATTAGTAGATCGATTGTTTTATTGTTTAGGAGTCATCTAGTAGTTGTATAACCCTTTTGTGGGTATTTTAAAATAGTTTTCGTAATCGTTTTGTTGCTGCAAATAGTTTTTATAGAATTTCTCCCCAAATTATTCGGATTTCACTTAGCTTTACTTTGAGCTCTTGTATTCTTGGTACCTTTCACAACCTAATTTGGATTGATAACCTGAAGTATTGCAATGACATTACTATTCTTTAGGCTTTGATAATCACTGAAAAAGCTGGTTATCATTACCTTGGGGGTCTTTGCATTGAAGTTTAAGTTGGTGTTGATCTGGTTCATCCTTTGGGGATCTCACATCATATGTCTTGACTTCATATGTGTCCTCTTTGACTTCAGGGGGCTTAGAAATCGTGTCTCTTCTTCCTGTATCTTCAAGCAACTCGTTAGCTTCACTAAATACAAAGGGTTTTAGACACTTACTTTGTCCTGGAGCCATCACAGTATGAATAATGTTGTGCTTCTGGTTCAAAGCTTGAAATGGCGACTCCTTTTGATCCTCAGTATAAGTAGTCTTTTCCTCAGTCATCAAAATGCTAATGGCTCTTTCAGCTTCCCTTGGGAAAAGTTTGCACAGAACCATTCTCAAATCACATTTGCTTTGTTCTGAGAAAGTAATATGTTTTGTAGTTGCTTCTCCTAGGTCTTTATATTCCTCCTTTGCACTTGTTCCTTTTCTAACACTCAAAGGTAAGATAAGGTAAGATCAAGTGCATTATACTTGGCATTGGAATTTCAATCACGGAATATTTAAAACTCTGAATCACTATGAATTTTTGCCAATATTGAATCAAGTTTTGAGTTGCACTTACCTTGGTACCACGCAAGATATATGGTATTGACTCAACTTTGATAATCTTCCCTTTTAAAGCATGATCAGTGGATGAATGTGGTTCAATGGCAGGTTGCTCATACTCCTCATTTTAATATCTAAGTGAGTTGTGTATTTCTGGACGTTTCTTTCCTATACCTAGACCCTTTTCAACTTCTTTTGAACAAGACAAGTGTATAATCAAGTCATGAGAATTATTTGACACAAATTGGCTTATTTGATCACTTACCTTGTAGTGATCTGTTTTAGGGGCTTTTGTCACTATGGTACTTGTTGTTTTGTCCATGCACACTTTTTCTTTTGGTGGAGTTTCCCTCTGACTTGTGTTTCCATCCGGCTTGTCTAAACCTGTTTCAGCTTTCTTTGACAGAGACAAGTGTATTATACTAGTACTAAGGACGTGAATATCAGAATTAATAGTACTATTACTCTCCTTAACACTATTCTCTTTCAGTTCTAAAGATGTGGGGTTTGTTACTCTCTTAGTTGGACATTCTTTTGCATAGTGCCCACTGTTTTGACACTTATAACATATTAATTTGAGTAACTTCGAAGTGTCAGAAGACTTAGCTTGTGTGTGCTTTCCTTGGGGTTCAAGTGGGGCTGAGCTCGGCTCTGGTTTAGTCTTCTTTTCTTGATCAGTTTCGACACTCTTGGACAAGGGCAAGTGCATCATAACAGTCATGGGATCATCATAAACATATTGAGACAGTTTAGCTTGTACCTTTTCATGGTCAGATGCTGAAACAATATCTTGTTTATGGTCTACTTGTAAAGCGCAACAATCAGTTTGATCTGATCCTTCTTTGGTACCTAGTTCTTTCTCAACTCTAGTGGACATATTCAAGTGTATTGCATTTTCACAGAGTTGATCAAGATTTTGAAAACTAGCTGAGATACTTACCTCTGTTTGATCCCATTCTGGTTTAGTCATCACTGAATTTGATGTTTCCTTTGGATCCAAGATTATAACCGGTCTCTTTGCTTGAACTGCTCGCCTCTTTTCACAACTTGAGTTTGTTGATGATGTAGCTTTCGTACTTAGAAATTTCGTGGCAGTGTAGCATTTCTCCTTGTGCCTATAAGAAGTTAGTCCTTGTAATTGTTTAGAAACAGGCAGTTTACCTTGGACTTTGGCATTGGCTTGTGGAGCACGGTTGGGTTCTATGTGGTGGAAAAAACTTCTGGGATAAATTTCCTTGATCCTTGGTACTAATTTCTTTGGTACATACTTATCCCTCAGTAGTTCCTTAAGATCTCCCCAGGTTTTGATAGTTGGCTCCTTGTAGTACCAGCGATCATCTTCTTCTTGCAACCACCATTTATAAGCATCTCCAGCGAGTTGGCCAATTGCATAAGATAG
>JAHZTW010000001.1:392742509-392753865 GCA_020283515.1 Alliaria petiolata
AAAGGTGATTGATGAATTGTTAGGTCGAATTAAATTGTTAGGATAAAATCATTAGAGTTCTTCATCTGGATTTGTGTTTAATGCTTATTCTAGCTTCATGACCTAGAATCTGATCTTAGTTTAATTAATAGATGCGAGAGTATTATTGATTGCATGAACTAGTGTTAGATGAGCAAAATACCTATTCGCAAAGAGATTTGGTTTAGGGATTTTGTGAACAATCGAACCTGAACTTTAATGCTTGTTTGAATTGATAGGATTTGCAAAGAGATTTGGAATTCTAGGGTTTAGACATAGATAATCTTCGCAGCGAGAGTTGGTTGATTTTATAATTGTGTTTCGTGTTCAAGAACATTTCTTCATAATTCCTAACATTCTGTCTAGGCCTGAAAATTAGATCACCTGAAAATTTCCCTGAACCTAGCGTTTTGTCTCCTGAATTTACAAAGTCTTTCAAATTGCTTTCTGTCATTTAATTTAATCTTTTTACCTAGCATAATCTGAATTTAGAAACCTTAGAGTAGCATCTACTTCCCTTGGGATTTCGATACCCCTTATACTACGATTGCATTTGCTGTGCACTTGCAGTAGTTTTATTAGGGTAAAACCTCAGCCCTATCAAGTTTTTGGCGCCGTTGTCGGGGAAGTAATAGCTGCCTACGGAATCTAGTATTAGGATTTTGACTAGTTTTTCTTTTTATTTTTGTTACTAATTTAGTTTCCAATCTTTTGTTTCAGGTGCATGCCCAGTACCAGAAGCAACAAGGAAGAGGAACTAATCGCACTGAACCAGGAACTATGCCGTCTCGAACGTACAAACCGCAAATCTGCTCGAGCGTCGATCGACACAGAGAGCATCGATCGACACCCTACCTTAGTGTCGACCGACACCGCTTGTATCGATCGACACCAGACGCAGACCGAGATGACAGAACCTGTGATCATGATACGCAACGAGGCATGCGACTTTGTTGACCTACAAGGCAATAGAAGGAATGCCCAAGGCCAGAGAATTGATGAGGCTGGCGCCGTCATCATCGATCCAGCAATACAACCTGCAGAAGTTGGACGTGTAAGAACACTTCGCGAGTACAACCACCCAGACCAGTTCTATGCTAATAGAGCTGCGATCCGTCCTCCTGCATTTCAGAGGAATGAATTCGAGCTCAAGCCTGCTTACTTCACGCTGGTGGGTCAGCATCCTTTCCATCGACTTCCTAATGAGCATCCAATGGACCACATTGAGAGATTTGAGGACCTCGCATCAAGCATCAAGGCTAATGGAGTGTCCTATGATTATCTTTTCTGCAAGCTGTTCCCTCACTCGCTTGCTGGAGATGCATCATATTGGCTGAAGCAGCTTGATCCAGGATCCTTAACTACTTGTGAAGAAACAAAGAATGCATTCTTATGCAATTTCTTTGATGATGCAAGAAGTGAAGAGCTGAGGATGAAGATCACTGCATTTTCTGAAGGACCCACTGAAGCATTCAAAGCTTCTTGGGTAAGATTCAGATCGTACCAGAGGGACTGCCCACATCATGGTTTCAGCGAGCCGCAGCTTATCAGTATCTTTTACCGAGGGATCGATTGGAGATATCATATGGCTTTAGACGCTGCAAGCAATGACAACTTCAACACCAGATACCCAGCTGACGCGGTGGTGCTTTTAGAGAATTTGGCCTCTTGTAACAGCACCAAAAATGCAAACTTTGAGAGAAGACAAAACGCTGGAGTAACTGGAGGAAGCCAAATAGCTGAGGTGAACAGGAAGCTGGATCTTTTGGTGGGGAAGAAGCAAGTTCACTTTGCTAATGAGGTGGAGACCTTTGAGCCAGAGCAAGAAGAAGTCAATTACATCAATGGTGATGGATTTCAAGGTCAAAGGTTTGGCAATCAGCAGGGCTATGGTTCTTCTTAACAGAAGCCTTTTCAGAACAACAACTTCCATAGAAGCTATGGAAATTCATCTTACCAGAAGCCTCTTGCACAAGGCAATAAGATGGAGTCTATGATAGAACATCTTTTAGAAGGGCAACAAAAGATGACAGTGAGCTTTAATGGGAAGATTGACACATTATATCAAGATGTGACTGGAAAGATGGACGCCATGTACCAAGACTTGAATGGGAAATTCGAATCTCTGAACAACCATGTCAAGAAATTGGATACTCAAGTTGCTCAAACTGCAGAAGCTGTTCATAGGCAAGAAGGTTTCCTTCCAGGGAAAACTGATACTAATCCGAGACACCACGTGAATGCCAACGATCCAGAGTGAAAGAAGCTTTCAAACAGAGTTGAAAAGGGGTCTAAATGCTAAAGAATTCGAGGAGCTTGAATATGTGGAGGATGCTGCGGAGCCAGTGTCGATCGACACTACTATGTGTCGATCGACACCCAAGGAGAAACCAGACGAAACGAGCAAACTCGACACGGAGGACTCGACACCAAAGGCGAATGTCGATCGACATCAGGAGGGTGTCGATCGACGCTCTACACGGACTTCACCAGAACAGCTCACAACAACAAAAGTTGCAGAAGAAAGGGTGTACAAACCAAAAATACCCTATCCCTTGCCTCCTAGAAGATCTAAACAGGAGAGAGAGGAAGCTAGATGCAAGGAGATGATGAGTAAGATGATGGTTGAGCTACCTTTAGTTGATGCAGTCCAACTTTCACCTGCATTAAGAAGATATGTCAAGAGAATGGTTGTCAATGGTGTGAGTCCTGAGGAAGGAGCATTGCTTACCAGAGATATGAATGCAATTCTCTTGAACATAGTTCCAAGGAAGAAGAAGAAGGTGTAAGTTTCTGAACAAGTTAGTGCTGTGATTCAGAGGAGGATTCCAGAGAAGTTACCTGATCCAGGAAACTTTTTGCTAGATTGCTCAATCTCAACAGGAAGGTTTCCTCGTTCTCTTTGTGATCTAGGCTCAAGTATCAACTTGATACCATACTCAATTGCTGTTCGACTTGGAATGACTGATTTCAAGCCAACCAGAGTCTCCCTTGTCCTAACTGATCGATCTAAGAGATTTCCAGAAGGTGTTCTAGAGGATGTTCCCTTGAAGATTGAAGGCTGCATTATTCCCACAGACTTTGTGGTTTTGAAGTATGATGAAGAACCTGCAGACCCTCTTATTCTGGGAAGATCATTACTGGCTTCAGCTGGTGCCATCATTGATGTGAGAAAAGGGAAAATAGAGCTTGATTTGGGTGATGTTGTCATGAATTTTGACATGGACAAGTTAAGGGGACCTTCCACCATCGATGGTCAATCTTTTTCAGTAGAGATTTCCATGGATAAAGATCCAGTACTGGAATGTTCGAATGACACTTCTGCTGGGAATGTCAAGGAGCTGGATTCTAAAGAGCAAGGGAAAAAGGTGGTTGTTCAAGAGGCATTAGCTGAAAATTCTGAGAAAGATGTGGAGATTGAAGACTGGGGTGGAAATGATCATCTCTTCAAGACTATGAGCAGAGAAGATGTTCTAATCAATGCTAAGTTGATGGAGGACGACGTTTTTGTCATGGAAGCAAGGATTGCGGAGCTGAATTGCAGAAAAAGTGCAGAAATTCGAGCTGAGGATGTGGTGTCGATCGACACCACCTGTGTCGATCGACACCCTTCACGGATCACACCAGAAGTCGCTTCCAATGCTTCTAGTTCATCATCTTTGGTCAAACAAACGACTCCACATTCTACATCCCAGAAACCTCGAAGGAAGCAAAGGTACGCATTCCTTAGTATCAATTCCAAACCTCCTGATCTTGTCAATAAGAACATTAAAAGTTCAAAAACTGCTTCACACTTATGCAAGCCACGAGATTCTTGTAGAGGGCTTGGTATTTCTTTTGATGATGCTGCAGGAAAACGAAGTGTCCCACCCGAACTAAAAGCCCACCCTGCTGTTGTTCCTCACTTCCTTGACCATTTTCATGCACTTAATGCCTATACACCACCATGGATGAGAAGACATTCGTCTGGGAAGCATTCGATGCCACCCTCTGATCCACCAGACGTCTGAACCCCGGCACAGTCAAGCTAATGACTGAAAACGAGCGCTGAGTGGGAGGAAACCCACTGTTAGGTACGGTTTTTATTTACATTTAGTTTTGATTTTACTAAAGTTCTAGTTTCAGTCAGTTGAAAAAGGCAACATTGGACTCGATTCAGATCAGTGTCGATCGACACCACTTAGTGTCGATCGACACCACGCACAGACGAAGGTAAATCTTCCAACTGATCTTTTATGTTGTTTCTAATCTTTCCTTTAGCCAACTTCGGGCTTGATAACACTGGGGACAGTGTTGTTTAAGTCTGGGGGAGGTGATTACTGACTTTTGTGTTTTGTTTTGAGAGTCTATCTTGAGTCAAAAAGTTTTCAAAAATTTGTTTTATTGAGTCAAAATCAGTTGGAACTTTCAGTTTTTCTAGGAACTAACCACATGAAGTTGACACTTGAAGAACCATTGCTATTAGAGTTGATTACAGGTCTTACTAAGTAGAAAGCTGCAAGTGGAATCAGTCTAACAGGGCAAGTTCAGATCCCCTTATAAGAACTAGGTATGCGCAGAACTTGATTCCTCTTTCAGTCTGAACAGATAGACCATTGCAGTCTCTCATTGATCTTCCCTTGAGAAAAGAAAGAAAAAGAGTTTAAGTCTGGGAATAGTGCCTTTGTCATGAGCCTGTCTCCTCACAAGGAACAATATTAGTGATGCTCTTGAAAACGTCTCCTCACAAGGAACACAAGTAGAGAGTAGCACTATTTCCAAAGATTTCATAAGAAAAAGAAGAGTCAATGAAAAGATCTTAGAACACCCTGAAAATGGGCAGAAATTGACTAAGGGAAGAGAAAATAGGGGAGTTGTATGAGAATGTCTTGTTCAGGCACTAAGGAAGGGCAAAGAATCTATAAAGTTCTGTGGCAATACCACTGTTAGAGTTCGGAATTTTACCAAGGAAAGGATTTGGATTCAAACTGGGAGATTGCTAAGATTGTGGTAAGTACACTGAACTTTCCTAAGGTTGTCTCTATGGTATGTGGATTCAAGAGTGTTAACGAGTTGCGGCATTCTGAAGGTTAGCTGGATATTTCGGTTTTCAAACTTCAACTCTATATTTAGTTTATGTTTTCCATGGGTGTCGATCGACACCAGGATTTTCAATTTCCAGAAGCGAGAAGTTTCCAGTTTTTGAAGAAAAGGAAATCTCCAAGACTTTTCCTAATCTTTCAAGGAATTGAAGATGCGAACCTAGGCCTATAAATATAGTTTTTCAGCCATTGTTTAGGCAGAATCTCATACTTTAAGAATCATAGAAGTTTAGGGTTTTGGGAGAGAAAAAATCAGACTCCTTTAGAGATGATTTGGAACTCCTTTATTTTCTTCTATTGATTTCTTTTATGCTTTCTATTCAAATAATGATTTCTGTTTCATTGATCATGTCTGAGTAGTTTGCTAGTTAGGTTTAGGGTTTTTCAAGGGTGATTGATGAATTGTTAGGTCGAATTAAATTGTTAGGATAAAATCATTAGAGTTCTTCATCTGGATTTGTGTTTAATGCTTATTCTAGCTTCATGACCTAGAATCTGATCTTAGTTTAATTAATAGATTCGAGAGTATTATTGATTGCCTGAACTAGTGTTAGATGAGCAAAATACCTATTTGCAAAGAGATTTGGTTTAGGGATTTTGTGAACAATCGAACCTGAACTTTAATGCTTGTTTGAATTGATAGGATTTGCAAAGAGATTTGGAATTCTAGGGTTTAGACATAGATAATCTTCGCAGCGAGAGTTGGTTGATTTTATAATTGTGTTTCGAGTTCAAGAACGGATCTTCATATTTCCTAACATTCTGTCTAGACCTGCAATTTAGATCACCTGAGAATTTCCCTGAACCTAGCGCCTTAGTCTCCTGATTTTAAGAAACCTAATTCGTGATTGCTCGTTTACTTCCTGCTTTGTTTTACTTTCATTCTATTTGACCTAGCATAATCTGAACTTAGAAACCTTAGTGTAGCATCTACTTCCCTTTGGATTTCGATACCCCTTATACTACGATTGCATTTGCTGTGCACTTGCAGTAGTTTTATTAGGGTAAAACCTGAGCCCTATCACTTTTGAAAACTAGCTGAGCTACTTACCTCTGTTTGATCCCATTCTGGTTTAGACATCACTGAATTTGGTGTTTCCTTTGGATCCAAGATTATAACCGGTTTCTTTGCTTGAACTACTCTCCTCTTTTCACAACTTGAGTTGGTTGAGGATGTGGCCTTCTTACTTATAAATTTTGTGGCAGTGTAGCATTTTTCCTTGTGCCTATAAGAAGTTAGTCCTTGTAATTGTATAGAAACAGGCAGTTTACCTTGGACTTCGACATTTGCTTGTGGAGCACGGTTTGGTCCTATGTGGTGGAAGAAACTTCTGGGATAAAGTTCCTTGATCCTTGGTACTAATCTCTTTGGTACATACTTATCCCTCACTAGTTCCTTAAGATCTCCCTAGGTTTTGATAGTTGGCTCATTGTAGTACCAGCGATCATCTTCTTCTTGCAACCACCATTTATAAGAATCTCCAGCGAGTTGGCCAATTGCATAAGATAGTCTCTCCTCTTTCTGGATGCGGTTGTAGTAAATCCACTCGTCTAAGTTTCTTTTCCCTGAAAATGTATAAAGTTGAAGTTCATTAGCAAGTTGATATCCATAATTAAAATAAAACAAAGTTAGGAGCGTGAGAGGTTTTATGTGGGCTGCTCCATGTTAAACTCCTTGTGTTGTTGTCTGGCTGCTGGGAATTTAGTTCTTCTCGGCTTGCAGCTTCTTCATATCCTCCTTGGAAGTTGTCATCTTCAGTCCATGACTCTTCACTGGAATTTTTTTCTTCATAGACTTGTTGTCCCCATTCATCTTCTTCTTTGTATCACTCCCTCTAGTTTGGGCTGTATTAAACATGATCTGGTGGTTCAGGCTCAGGTTCTTCTCTGTCTGGTTCTTGACCATAGTCCTATGCGTTCTCAGACCATGGCTCATCCATGTAGGCAACTTCCTCATCATATTGGCTATGGTCAGAATCAATTCCTTGATCTCAAGTGTTTTCCTCGGCCATGATGCTTCTTGATCACTTGAAAGTCCCTACACTTTAACAAAAACAACAAACAGATCAAGTGCAATAGTGTGGTATAAAGTCTTGTAATAAAACTTAATATCAGAAGCTACAGCAATCGATTCTATCATTTCTTAATGTAGCAATGATGCAACTGAGCAAAACAATAACTAGCTAAATGATTCAAATAACACATAATGCGTCTCGTTTGGCTTTTCTTTTTAAAACAAATGCAAATAAATAATGACTGAAACTGATCTATGATTTTTATGGTCTTTTTGATGATGATGAATGAATGATACAACAAGAACAACTGCTTGAACAAATAAAACGAATGCAACTTAAAAAAAGCTATGCAGCAGGATGGTTTCTAATGCAAAGTATGAATGAATGCAACAACTAACTGAACTTTTTATGAGTTTTTTTTTTTCTGGAATGCAATGAGGCAGCTACTAAAAACAGAATGTAAAACTTTTTTTTTTTGACTAATGGGAAAACACAAGACGAAAATTGCAGAAACAGAAACAAAAAACAAGCAATTGCAGTCAATTAGCAAGCAACAGAGACAACTCGAACTGAGAATTTAGAGAAGCAAGTAACTTAAAACTAACAGCAGCAATAGGCAATCAGAAACAAACTAAAACAAAGATAACTTGCAAAACAGAAGTAACTTTTTATGGTTTTTATGATTTAACAGAATCAGAATAACAAATACTAGCAACCTAACAATCTGAACAGCAAGCAACGAGTTTTTATGGGTTTTAGGGTTTATAGAAAACAAGCAAATGAAACAACAAGCAAAAACAGAAGCAATTCTTTTGGGATTTTCGTTTATCAAGCAGAAACAGCAACAACAATAAAATAATAAGCAAATAGAAGCAATTTTTATGGTTTTTAGGTTTTCATATGAATCTGAAACAAACAAAATATTAAAAAGGATAAAGGGAACGAATTCACCTTGGGGATAGGAGCTTTTAGCTCTGATACCAGATGATATAAGACTCGGAATCCACCTCCTCTTATGACACACGGTTTCAATACTTGCAGCTTGATGGATGATGAGTGATGGTAGAGATGAGGGTGAAAGGTTGATGTTTGATTCCACAAACAGCAGATCGAACAGAAAGCTTGATTCTACAAGCAAACTGGACGAGATGGATTGATCTAGAAAGCTTGATTCCACAAGCAATCTGAACAAGATGGATCGAAGTCACCACGGATATTGTGAGGGGATCTCTGATACTGAACAAACTCGAACTTAGGTGATTCCACACACTAAGAACAAAGCAGATTTGCTCTACAAGGTCTCGGCTTGAAGAAGAACACAAAAACGGCGTTTATTAATATCAAAAAGTCCAAAGATTACAAGGCTTCAAGGGGACCTTATAAACTGGTCCTATCAGCTAATGACCTAATTTTGGCGACACAAAAGAAGGAAAAGGACTCAAAACAACGAGACTTTTAAAAAGAAACAACAAAGCGTTCAAAATACCGAAAAAAGAAAGTTTTCTAGAATAAAAAGAAAACTATCTAAACTAATTATGCCCTTGCTGGGGCTTGAACCTTGGCTTCCTGAAGTTCTAAATACCACTGAGACACTGTGGTTTACCTGCACAAATTCATAATAAATAGAACTTACCTGGTTTGTGCTCGGATAGGCTGGTTTTGAAGCTGGGGTGTTCAAGGCGAGTATTGGTCCGTCCAGGTTGAAGTCTTTGATGAATTCTTCCTCTTGAAGTCCTTTGAAGTCGAAATAGTTGAGATCTTCAAGTGTTTCCTCGTTCTTAGCTTCAGAATCCTCTTCTTGCTCCATTTGTTCTCTATTGGCTTCACAGCTTGTTCTTGCGATATCTTGAGACTCCGATATGATCTCTGGGAGATTCTTGATGTTCTGAGCTCCAATTTCTGCTAAGTAAACATTCATACCTTGGTTGGGTCGAGGCTGAGCTTTATTGATGCTCAGAAGTGTGAAATCCATCTTTAAGTCCATATTAGAAGCATCGGGATATGTCATCGTGGCTCCTTTTGTCTGGGGTACTTGATATTGATGGTTGCTCGATCTGGTGTAATATTTGGGTATCACACCAGAGGTCAAACCGGGTCACCCCGGAACAAATAGGGTTTTGTCCCGGTTGAGCAGCCTTGCGGAAATCGCCATATCTCCCTAAGTGCAGCTCTTAAATGACATGAAACCACCTCCAGATGAAGGCTAATTCAATTACCTACAACTTTCATGAAGAGCTTGAAGGCTCAATCGGAATGGAAAGCCTTCGTCTGGTCGGATCTTTAGCCGGAATGGATCTGTATCGAGCTAGGTAGCTCGATATGAAGTTCGACATGTTTCTAAAGATCTTCTTCATTGGCTGTATCGACCTTACTAGGTCGATACAAATGCTTGACACGCGTCTTCAGCCTTTCTGTTGGTGTGTATCGACCTTGGTAGGTCGATACAAATGCTCGATATGCATGCTCTGTTTTCTCGGTTGTACTGTATCGAGCTTAGTAGCTCGATGCATCTGCTTGATATGGATTAAAATAGCTGTAACTTTCTAACGCGGGATCTGAATGACTTGATTTCAACGGCATTAGTAAGCTAACTGGATCCTCTACAACGTTGAAGAAGGCTTTGGAGTCTGAATCTAAGTGAAAGGCTTTCGTCGGGAGCCATACATTTCGCACTTCCAAATGCTCTATATGCTTCTCTTCCTCCTCTTGATCATCCTCGAAACTCCATATGGTCCTCCAAGCCTCCAAAAAACCTAATAAGGACTCAATATGTACAAATATGCAATAACCTAAGGTAAAACTTACTAAACTCTAATATGGATGCAAATGGGACTAAAAGTTGCTAAATGAATGCAAAAGTACATGCAAAACTATCTAAAATGAATGCTAAAATATGTTAAATTATGAGTCTATCAACTCCCCCAAACTTGCATTTTGCTTGCCCTCAAGCAAACAAACATGACAAATCTAAGAGAGAGGTTTGAAAGTAGGTGCTCAATATCCAAGAATGCCAACAAACATAATCAACTAAATGTCCTAGTTCTTAATTCTAAGATGCACTTGAATTCATCTTACTCCAAAAGAATTAGCCATGCTCATCACAACAATCAAATGCACAAAGAACTCAATCTTGATAAGTCTCCCTATCCAACCAATTCTTTAACATTCATTAAATTGCAAACCGTGAATCATGACAATGCAATGCATGTGAATTCATTTGGCTAAGGGACTAGGCTTTGAGATAAGAATGATATCAATTCATGGGGATTCCAATTCGCATAAGGGTTTTCGCTCAAAGAGGATTGAACTTCATGCATAATGCTAAAGGTAAAAGACAAGTGATGCATACAAGACTAGACTCTCATCTACCCATAATGCTATCAATGGTCCTAAACTCCTCTCATTCTTTCTTTTTAGGCTCACTCAACCCTCTAAAGCTACCCTTTTCTCACAAGGCTCTTTGTGCCTTGCAAAACCCATGAATCTCTTTTCTTTTAAAGCTCTAAGGGGAATCTCCTTCAACATTTATCTCATAGCGAATGGTGTGATCTTTTACATACTTAGCTCTTCTTTCTATTCCTAGGTAGCCTTTTCTTTTCTTTGGCCTTTTGGCTCTTTTGATTTTTTTTTTCTTTTCTTAAGGCTACCTATAACTTTTCAAACTTAGAGCTATACATTTAATCACACAAGATCCACCATTTCAAACTATGCTTCCCTTATTTCCTTCCAAGCCCTTTTATCACCTTTTTATTTCTACTTCTTTCCACAGCTCATCATGCCAACTGCAAGCATATAATTCCAAAATCAAAGCACCAAGCAACAACACGACCCATACCCCAAATCCTAAGCCTAAAACTAGCCCCAAAATGTATGAGCTAGAATCTACATGAGAGCCTAAACTTGTCGTCCCAAACCCAACACTTTATGCTAAGTTCAATCAAAATAAGGCCTCACAAGCAATATCACTAGAACATTTGGCTTCAAAGGAGGTAAGGTAAGGTGGGGGTACTACTTGAGCTAGTAAGAGGTTGGCAAAGTGAGTAAGAAAGCTCAAATATGTATATTATCCATGAATTCACTTTCAATGCAAGGCATGATAATTAGATGTCAAAATTTGGTTCAAGTAAGTAGAGTTGGTTATCAAATTCAAGACCCTATTTCGACCAAGTTCTAGGTGACAAGTGAAGTGATCCAAGCATGGTTCTTCCTTACTTTCAAGACTTGTTCAAATGCATCAAAGAA
>JAHZTW010000001.1:392754363-392770354 GCA_020283515.1 Alliaria petiolata
AGTGTCTTCTCTCAATGCCTAGCCTTATCCCCAAGAGAAAATGGGAATAACCTTAGCTTGAAGCTATCTTCGGAGATACCGTTGATCTTGATCATTCCACAAACTTGCTCAAAGTTGTCTAAATGTTCAAGAGGGTCTTCCATTGATAGACCATGGAACTTGCTGTTTTGGACCATAGAGACAAATCCAGGCTTGATCTCAAAATTGTTGTTTTGCACCGGTGGTGGAGTAATGCCGAACCGATTGGTGTGGGTGTTTGGTGCATCACCTGCACCAATGATCCGTGGTGCCCTTGGAGGGTGGTAGGGGTTTGCATTACCCCTACCAGCAAAAGCATGGTGAGGTGGATCCTCAACCTGGTCGTGGTCAGCCATGACCTCTTTCACAACTTCTTCAAACTCTTTTGATTTTCTCTTCTATGTCGTGCACTTCCAATTTGATGGATGTTGTCTTTGGGTTGGAGTAAGTTGTTGTCACCTTTAGATCTCAAGTTCATGTACCTGAAAACACAAGTAGCAAAGTAGGAAAATCATTAACCAAAATTAAAATAAAAACTTAGTCTCTACTAAGCCCCAAATCTTAATATTTTCACTCAAAACCCAAGTTTGGCAACGGCGCCATTTGATGACTAGCTTTTTTAGCAAGTTTAATCAAACCTAAAGCATAGTTTTGTTGTTGTAGTACTTTAGGACTCAATCCAAATTGGGGTGGCAAAAGGTACCAAGAATACAAGAGTTCAAGTAAAGTTACGCAAAATTCGGGTTAATAGGGGAACAATCCTATGAAAATTACTTTCAGGGATTATACAGCCACGAAAACTATTTTAAAATCCCAACTGAATGGTTATAAAACTACTAGATGACTTCTAAACGATTAAACAACCGATCTACTAATTTTATAAAATCAAAATCTAAAACCGGATAAACTAGGAAATGTTTAGGTAAGTGACAAGATTTTTAAAAACTATTTCTAAAAATCTAACGACTACTAAGTCAATACCAGACAGTAAAATAAGACTCTAGGCAATTTCTGAAATATTAAAAATAGCAAAAACACAATTTTACAAATTTAGAAGACTCTATTGCATTATTAAGCTATCTAGGAGATTTTTAGGGAAAATAATTAAACTTTAAACAAGAGGAAAATGGTTTTAAGTTTTCGAAAGTTTAAAACAGATGCAAGGTTGGGATTCATTCTTAAGGAGGTTGAAGATTCGAACTTGGGGTTTTAAAAACATAATTTTAAACACTTTAGTGCTATCTCTAAGACTTAAGAAGCCATGACTAGATTTATCCATGGTGTGTGGTGTAAATCCTTTCTTTACCCTTTCCTCCTAACCCATGATGTGTGGTGGAAAGACAGGGTGAAGAACATGAAGCTTGGATCTTAAACGATGGCTTAACTAGCTCCCTAAGCATCCATGGCATTTGGGAAAGGATGAGCTAGTCTCTTGGATTTGGTTTTAAGGGATTTCCTAAGTCTTGTTAGGATAAGGAAATCCCTAAGATTAAAGAGATCTACTTTGAGAATCTCTAGACTTTAAAACCGCCAAATCTAAGAAGAGAATTAGATGAAGAACAAGAAAAGACCCAAGATTTTAGCCTTCGACCCCCATAATCATCCCAACCCCAAACCTTAGTGATTTACTCACAAATCATGTTCTTACCTCTCTTAAACATTAGTTTAGAGTTGTAGTACATGCTCGGTTTTTACAAGAAGAAAGATTAGACTTAAGAAAACGAAAATACTTGATTCAAAATGAAAATTAAGGTTTTCCACACAAGAACATACAAGAACAAGAGAAAGCTTACAAGAACACTAAAAAGACATTAAAAGAGAGAATAAGAAGACTTGATTAAAAACTGAATGAATATTACAAGCACACACACACTCCTTATATAGAGTTTTAAACATGGCTTTTGGCCTTAAAAGAGGGGTCAAGGGGCAAGGGACAAGAGACCTATCTAATCCCATTTTTACTAAAGCATAAACACTTTTTTGGAGCAACGTGCAAATGGTATCTTTTGGTTCGGGTACAAAAATTTATCGATCTGTATCTTTTGCACTACTGCACCGTTTGACTTGAAATCACCACCAAATTAAAGCTAACACAATTTCCTAAGACTCTCATGAAGACTATCGAGGCTAAATCGCAATGAAAACCCTTCATCCGAGCTGATCGTTCAGTTAACGAAATTGGTCGCCAAACTTCCTGACGGACATGTTGTTTCTTAAATAGCCGTATCTTCTGAACCACTGACCATAATGACTTCATATAACCTATGCACGAAAGTTAACTCAATTTTATATGAGTTTTATGAAGATTGCGGAGGCTGAATCTGAATGGAAACTCTTTGTAGGGTCTGATCTTTAAGTCGCTTTAGGCGACATGGGCTTGAATCTGTTGAAACATCTCGGTACAGCAAGTCAGATGACATCAGTTTGCTTCTTACTCTTCTCTACTTGTCCCTAGCTCATCATCTTATGTTTCCAGCTTCTACATTGTCGGCAAATCCATATAATAACCTGAAATGATGCATATATACAAAAGAAAATGCAAATGCTAATGCAAATGTTCTAAATCCTATAAATGATCAAATATTATGATTATACTTAGCTATAAATGAAATATGGATGAAAACTTATTCTAAATGCATGATAAATATATAGAAAATATGAGTATATCATGAGTATATCAGTTATAAGTGGTGGGTCATTGACCAAAGTGGAGTGAAAACCTACTTATCACTGGGCAAGGATATATCGATTAGCTTTGATTCATAAAACATGTTGATGCCGCCGCCGGGGTTTTCACGATCTTTTTGTTTCCACGCCACATGTCAAAGTTTTTCATCCCCATATAATTACCTAAACTCTGTATTTCTCAGCTGAAATGTGTCTATAGACCAAAAGAACAGAACTATCAACTACATGTTCCACCAGGAATTAATAATCTAAGTGCTCATTTTGTAATTACACATATTGATTCTTCATTACATATAAACACAGAATATCTAATACCATGTAGCTATTTAAAATGTGTTAGGAATCTTCAAACATTCTCCTTCTTACCATAAGGTTAGAAACATACTCCAAATGTTGTATTTTCATATTATTGCAACATTAAATCCAAGTGTTTCATTCCCTTTTTGTTACATACTTATTAATCTAAGAAACTAAACATGAAGAAAATAGAATCTGTCGTCCCCAAATCACAGGACCCTTTTAGCTTTTAAGAACAATGACAAAGAAATTGGAAACAGAAAGATATTCATCATCTCGATTAAGTATCGATTAAATGAATGAGCAGCGGCAAATCTGAGAGGGTAAGTGCAGGGATGAATGAGAAGATAGCATCGACGAGGATGAAACGAAATTACACGATTTTGGCGGAAAATGTGGAGAGACGTAGGCGGTGGGGAGAGAGATCGCCATTGAAGAAGCCTAGAAACGGTAGAGTAGTAGCTAATTGATAACAATTCCAATTTGTAAGGAAGAGATGGTCCAAAGACGAGACAAAAATATAAAAGATCTTTACAACAAAACAATATTATGTTCGGTTTAATTTACATCTAAAATAAACGATAGTTTTAATTTGTAAGAAATTCCAATGTATTCAAAATATATTTATAAATTTCAGTTATTATATAGTATTAATAAAAAAATATAGATGAAAAACAACAAAACATTTTTTTTCAGCAAGAGCATGAGGAGGAAGGGAAACCTAAAGCAAAAAGAAAAAAGGAACATAAGAACCATAGAAAATATAACAATAAGAAACTATAATTTTCAAAATTTCTAAACAAAAATAACTTAAGGATCGGATTTATCTTGTGCAAAACAAAGATTTGGATGACTCTTAAGAAATTATCCAGTAATTTAGCTCAAAATACAAAATTGACGATATTAAAAAATTAGAATGAAAGTGAGATCAAATGGTTTGTAATATTTCAACTTTACAATGTTTTCAAAAAAAAGAACATATAATTGAAATAGACAAGTAGTTAGTAGTTGAGTGTCATGAAAAAGTTTTTCCTTGATCTTTGCTGCTTTTCTTGTTTTTATACCTCGAAATAGTGCTTAACGTTTCAATTTACTACGTCTAATTTGATATTAATTGCATTTACTTCTGTGAATTAAGTCGTTTCTAGTCAACACATTGAATTACTCTTTTGTATAATTCTTCAGTCCATCCCTAGAGTCGACTCTGAATTTTACCACTTAGGTTTGACTTTTGTTCTTCGCTCCGGAATTGTCCAGAGCTTGCTGCCTGATGTAACCGTGTTTTTACTCATTTTACCTATGCTTTCTATAACTTTAACAAGTATTTCATTTGGTTTTCAAGATTTTATTCCCGGAGCAAGAAGTTATATTATGGACACCTTGATTCGAGAACTCTCATGGAAGACAAATTTGGAAGAAAAACTTGCACAACGAGTACATAAAAACTCAGAACCTCATGAAAATCATCAAAAATTGATCCTAAGTTAGCAAGTATATTGAGAATCAGGAGCAACAACTATCTGACCTTAGATAGTTGCCTACTATTTGGAGAATGCGCAAAAACCATTAACTCAAAAAAATCCCTGCGATTTTTGGAGCTTGAAAAAAAAAAAACTGGGGGCCATATCGAACACCAAGTTTATGCGGGTCTTATTACTTCTTAACCATCGTTGACGATTTCTCTCGAGCTGTATGAGGTATTTCTTCATGTTGATAAGAAGCAAGTTGAGAGAATGATACTAGATGTTTTTGCTCTCATTTTAAGACAATTTAACAAGCATGTGAAGATAGTGAGGAGTGACAATGGTATTGAATTCATGTAAATGAAGGAGTATTTTTTTAGAATGGGGAGAACACTTGTAATCTCGAAATATCGAGCTTCGATGTCAATAATGTTGCTGAATTTGGGAATATAGAAAGGTTTGATGGTGATTATTGATATGTCTATATTTTGCATCATATTTCCCTCCATTTAGTGTAAGTTTCACCTTATTTAGGAACTCATTTAAGCATCTTTGCATCACATTGCATTCATCTAGTAGCTTAGGGTGTCCTTGCATAGTCTTTGCATATTTTGGCACTTTAGGAGTCTTTCTCAGGTAATATGGATGCTATGAAGGCATGCTCGATGTTGGAGAAGGATGGGATTGCAAGGAGAAAAGCAAGAAGTCACTTGAAGGGGAGGAAGAGACCAAGAAGAGAAGTTTCAGGCCATCTCGGNTTTTGCTTGAGGACAAGCAAAAAGGCAAGTTTGGGGGTGTTGATATCTCTGTAAATTGCATGTTTTTAACACATATTTCATGCTAGTTAGGACTTCATTCTTGCACTTTCATATTAGTTGTCATCACATTTTCACCCATGATAGGATTAGATGCATTAGGTTAGGTTTCTGCATAGTCTTGCATATTTTGAGTGTGTTCTGAGGTGCTTAGGATGGTCCGAAGAAGAAACCAAGGAGGGAGATCACAAATGGAGGACGAGCCGGTAATATCGAGCATGGATCACGACCCCGAGGCCGATTTAGACGAGCGTACGACGAGTAGCAGCAAATTAGTCCTGAAAAGAACACCTCAGAGCGAAGATCCAGCAAGAGGATGCCATGAAGACGGATATCAGAGAAAGGCAACGGGAAGTACCCGATTCGAGTAAAAAGGAAGGCGAGCCTTTACGACATGATCACGAAACACTTGCCCGGTATGGAGACTGCCCGATGAATCAGGGGAGTTAGCATATCGGCTTGCTCACCACGACTTGAGCCCGAAACGCTAAAGTCCAAAATAATACCATTTCGGGAAAGTGGTCCCAACGTTTTATGTTTTTCCTCTTTTGTGTATGAATACTTCTCCCCCACTCTTATCCTTTTATCATGCTTTCTAGTTTTATTTTCTATCTTCTTTTTCAAACCGAGAACCACTTTTATATTTTCACCATTGAAGCTTGCTTTCAAAGCTTTGATTTTTATGCAATCTTGAAGTTTTAAGTATTATTGCTTAGTGTATTTCAAGAAAGCTTCTCTTTTTCTTATTTTTCGACTATCTTGCAACCCATAAGTAACCTTCTTATCCTTATGGATCTTGAGGTTTCTCAAATGGTTCGTGAGTAGTCAATATCGGTTGTGGGATAAGGATAGGGAAAATACGCTAAAGCTCCAATCTTTGATGAAGATCTATGATTAATCCATCTTAATCCTTTCTTAATTGATACTATTAATGATTAGTGATCTTCGCTATTTGACCTTTGCCATTGAGATTCTTCAAACAAACACCATGTTTGAATGTTTGCAAGGACCAATCTCATAAGAGATTCACTCATCCTAGACTAAGGGATTAAAAGCCCAAGGAGCGATTTGGCATTAGTAGAGTTGCTTGTTAAAGCTTGTCATTCTCAAGGATCACTATGCGAGAGCGAGGTTAGGTTATCTGATGGCAAAGAGATTTTTACCACGAAAGTGGATTTATCTAGAACTTGAACTCTGCGCTAAAGGATTAGCCTTATAAGGAGTAATTCATGCATCAAAGAAAAGGTCTTTAACGTATCTGACCCGAAAACCCCTTGTCCCTTGAACCGATTCCCATTTTCTTTTGCAAGTTCGTTTCTTTAACAACCGCCTCTTTCATTTCTTAGCAATGCTTAGTTTTAATATCTATCTTTCTGTTATTGTCACAATCTAGGTGATAGGTGATAGGGCTCAGGTTTTACCCAAATAATCAACTACTGCAAGTCCACAGCAATGCAGTTGAAGTATAAGGGGTATCGAATCCTCAGGGAAGTAGATGCTACACTAATGGTTTCTAGGTTTAGATTATGTTAGGCGATTAATATGAAATTAAAACTAAGCAATTAAACAAGCAATAAATCGGATTAAGATGGATTAAAGTTCAGGAGACGAAGCTAGGTAAGGATAATTATCAGGTTGAATCTAAGAATGCAGAATCTAAGTTTATTAGGGATTTATTAAGAACCGTCTAGAACTCGAAACTCTAAGTTAAAACCAATCTACTCTCGTTGCAGAAGTTATCTATGCCTAGATTCCTAAATTCCAAATCTCTTTGCGAATTTAAACAATTAAGGCAAGCAATAAGAACATGTTCGATTTGTTTACAAAATACCTAAACCAAATCTCTTTGCGAATAGATATTTTGCTCACCTATGATTAGTTCAAGTTATTAATAATGCTCTCGCATCTATTAAACAACCTAAGATTTGATTTCTAAGTGATCAATTCAGAGAATCAAGTTAAGCACAAATCAAGGTGAAGATCCAATTGATTTCCCTAATAATTTCTAGTGATTCTACAAACTCTTCATCAAACCCTAAATCATCCTAACCTAACTAGCAAACTACTCTGACATAATTATACTAACACAAAACATGGCTGAATAATATTGCATAAAAGAATAGAGAATGATACAGGGGTTCAAAATCTGGCTCAGATGAGTTAGAATTGTCTCCCCAAAAGCTCAGGATAAATCTCTCTCTAAGTCTCAAAAACAGAAAATAATGATAAGGTAGTTGGCTAAACAATACTTGAAAACTATTTATAGAAGGGGATTTTTCGTCCAAGGGCAGACTTGTAATTCTTCAGAACTTGAGTGATTTCCTTTTTCTGATGGAATTGGGGAAACTTGGCCGACCTTCCTTGGTGTTGATCGACACTCAGCTCATGAATTCACCCTCTTGACTTCATCAGTTTGGCTGCTTCTCCAAAATGCTCCAAAATGTTCCATAATCTTCCATTTAGCTCCAAATGCTCTCCATCCTGTAAAGACTCTAAAAAGACTCCAAAACTAGCAAAAGACTCTATAAAAACACTTATATCATGGCTTAAAAACGGGTAAAAACCATGATATATCAACTCCCCCAGACTTAGCCTTTGCTTGCCCTCAAGCAAAACAGAAACTTAGACTGAAGTAGAAGTTTGAAAACAGGAACTTCCAATCACTTCTTCAAAACGCCACATTGATTAACACTTCTTGAATCCACATGATATTAGAGCCAACCTTAGGAAATGTTCAATGTACTTACCACAAGCTTAGCAATCTCCCAGTTCGAATCCAGATCCTTTCCTTGGTATAAATTTCGAACTCTAACATTGGTAATGCCATAGAACTTTTCTGATTCTTTCCCTTCCTTAGTACCTGAACAAGACATTCTCATACAGCTCCCCTATTTTCTCTTCCCTTAGTCAACTTCTGCCCATTTTCAGGGTGTTCTAAGATCTTTTCATTGACTTTTCTTATTCTTTTTTTTTATGGGATCTCTGGAATAATGCTACTCTCTACTTGTGTTCCTTGTTAGGAGACGTGTTCAAGAGCATCACTAATATTGTTCCTTGTGAGGAGACAGGCTCATGACAAAGGCACTATTCCAGACTTAGACTATTTTTCTTTATTTTCTTTTCTCTTAAGGGAAGATCAAGGAGAAACTGCAATTGCCTATCTGTTCGGACTGAAAGAGGAATCAAGTTCTGCACATACCTAGTTCTTATAAGGGGATCTGAACTCGCCCTGTTAGACTGATTCCACTTGTAGCTTTCTACTTAGTAAGTCCTGCAATCAACTCTTATAGCAATGGTTCTTCAAGTGCTAATTTTCTGTGGTTAGTCCCTAGAAAAACTGAAAGTTCCAACTAATTTTGACTCAATAAAACAGATTTTGAAAACTTTTGACTCAAGACTTAACTGACTCTCAAAACAAAACACTAAATTAGCAACTACCTCCCCCAGACTTGAATAACACTGTCCCCAGTGTTACTAAGAATGAGTTTGGATAGAAAAAGGAAAAAAATGTGCCAAACTGTTACAAACAAAGAGAAGAATCAGATTACCTGACCTCTGCGCGTAGCGTCGATCGACACAGGTGGTGTCGATCGTTGCTGGGTCTGAAGGTGGTGTCGATCGACACAGATGGTGTCGATCGACACTCTGTCCGTAGACAGAGTTTTGCCATTCGAACATGATTGTTGCTAAGTCATATTTGTTGTTAGAGTTAGCCTAGCTGTTAGAAAAACTCAAACAAACGTTAAAAGCACAGATAATCCAATAATCTCAATGAGTTTAACAAGTTATGAAGCAAAGTACTGAAGCAAATGCAGACTCAAGAGTAAAAGAAAAACTGACTCAAAAGACTAAAAGGAATGGAGAATCACTCATCGTCATCTGGTCGTGGTGGAGAAGAACGTGGTGGTGAAGCAGGTCGAACGCAGCCACAGTTAGACACAGTGGCAATGGCGTTCCAGATGGCCTGGAAGCTCTGAACCACGTATCTCTGGAAAGCAGCTTGCTCCATAGGAATCTCAGGAGGCTCAGGAAGCTGATGAGTACCAATGGCCTGTGGTGCGCTGCGCCTGGAAGATGAAGGGCGACTGGTGGCTGCAGCTGGCCTGGATGATGTGCCTCTAGGTCTGGCAGCAGGAATAGCCCTTAGCTTGCTTGGGCTAGGATGAAAGGCGAGGCGTCCTAGATCTGAAGTGATGCGAGTAAGGTCGCGGTCAGGTAGAAGTACTGAGTACTGTACTCTCTGCGCGTCAGCGAAAACCCAAAGCTTCTCTGGCTTCACCCAATGTGTCCTCTTCAGGTACTCCATGTCAATCAAAGATCGCGAAGTATCAATGGTGCAGCTTGAAGTATCAATCCCGAAATGCAGGAAGATAGGAGTAATAAGACTGCCAATGGTCTCGGGCTTCATCTGCGAACCAGAGAAGGGCGTGGTCTTCAAAGAAGCCAAATGATGGGCAAAGACCGCGCCAAGGTTCGCGCTAAGTGGCGCCTGTGAATCCTCGTAGATCTCAGACCAAATACCTCGGTAAAGCAATACTAGCTCAGCTACTCGCATCTTCCCTGGCTCGTGCTTACACAGAAGTGTAGTGGAGAACAAACGTACCAAGTAGCGCAGGGTGGGATGGCGAATGTCGGTGTGAGTGGAGGTCTTCGAATCATACTGCCCATTTCCGAAGAGGGACCAGAAATCCTGGTTGTCTGGAAGCTGTGTCTGAAGAGCAACTCCTGTTGCATGCTCATCATCGAACCCATAGATCTGACAAAGCTCTGGAAGAGAAATGCGGTAACGGATCCCGCGGATGAGAAATGTGAGTGTCCCTTCCAGAGCGTTGCGGACTATCTCATTCCTGTAGTAGACTCTGGCAGTGGCGATGAACTGGCGGACTAGATCGGGGTACAAGTCGTACTGCCGCGTCGCAATGGTGCCCATACCAGTTCTGCGCAACAGCTGCAGAACATCCTCCTTGATGCCCAATGCTGTCATCGTCTTCTCGCAAGCAAAGCGAGTCGGAGCTATCTTCACACCGATCCACGCATTGTAGAAGAGCGTGTCGTAATCATCCCATGCCTCATTAATACCGCGAAGGGTACAGTCCTCCTTAGCAATCTCTGTAGCTGGTGGATCCTCCCAACGTCGCGTGCTCCGGATCTTTGCGTTTTCACGCTTTGGCCAAGGAGCAAGACACGGAATTGCCTCATCATTAGCTGTTCCTGAGGCGGAAGCTTCAGTGTGGCGTGGTCTCTTACTCACAGGAGCCATCTGCAAAAGAAAATTAAGCCAAAATCAAATCCACATTCTAAGAAATGAAGAACAAAGTGTCAGTTCGGGTCGGGTGTCGATCAACACCACATGGTGTCGATCGACACCATGCGGGAAAATCCAATCCGACTCAAAAATCACAATTTCAACTTCATGAATCATCAAAACGTCAATCCAACAATCCCAATAGCAATAATCGACCTAGTGCAGACCATAAAACCCAATGAAAAATCCAAATTCACAACATGCATCATCAATTTCCAAAAATTCCGAAAATTTCAAATTAAGTGAATTGAAGGATGAAAAACTGTTGGGTAGTGATCTATACCATGTTAGACAACCTAAATAAACATGATTCAACAGAGAAATCAAGCTAAAAATGTTGAATTCGAAAATTTTCACCTTAGGTCCGAAAATGAAATTGGGAGATTTGAAGAACATACCTTTGTAGATCGAATGAATGGATGATAGAGTACGAAAGAGGGTTAAAATCCGCACGGATTAGAGCAAAGAATCACTCAATTCGGCTAAGTTTTGAGAAAAATCGGATTTGGGCAAAATTCTCTCAAGTGAGTGGTTTTGAAATTATGAGGAAGAAGGAGATAAAGGGTCGGGTTTTGAAGACTTACCTGTGTCCGGATGGTGGTGTCGATCGACAATTAGGGGTGTCGATCGACACTGGGTCTGGTCGAAAATTCTACTTTATTTTTATTTTTTATTTTTATATCTGAAAATCCTAAATAATTATAAGTAAAAACCAAAAATAAATAGATAGATACTTACCAGTGGGTTGTCTCCCACTAAGCGTTCATTTAACGTCAATAGCTTGACTGTTCATGAGTTTAGGCGGACAGTGCATCATCCAGAGACACAATGTGTCCTTCTGAAATCTTGGCTTGAGCCCAATAGTGTTTCACTCGCTGCCCATTCACAGTGAACTCTTCTCCTTTGGAGTTTGTCAAGACAATTGCTCCATATGGTCTGACCTCTTTGATGGTGAAAGGACCTGACCAACGTGAACGCAATTTACCAGGAAACAATTGCAAACGAGAGTTATACAGAAGTACCTGGTCATTTGGCTCGAATTGTCTGGAGATGATCTTTTTATCATGATATGCTTTAGTTCTCTCTTTGTAGAGCTTTGAGTTCTCATAAGCATGATAATGAAGTTCATCCAATTCGTGGAGCTGAAGTAGGCGTCTCTCCGCAGCAGGTTTCAAGTCGAAATTCATCTTTTTGATAGCCCAATGTGCCTTGTGTTCCAACTCAACTGGAAGATGGCAAGCTTTGCCATAGAGCAGCTGAAAAGGTGTAGTTTCCAAAGGCGTTTTGTATGCAGTCATGTAGGCCCAAAGTGCATCATCTAACTTTGCTGCCCAATCTTTCCTTGTCTTGCCCACTGTCTTCTCCAGAATTTGCTTTATCTGTCTATTGGAGACTTCCACTTGTCCACTTGTCTGGGGATGATAAGGAGTCGCTACGCGATGCTGAACACCATGCTTCTTTAGCAGCTTCTCGAACACCTTGTTGATAAAGTGAGAACCACCATCACTAATGACTATCCGCGGCACTCCAAATCTTGGAAAAATGATGGTATGGAAGAGCTTAAGAACCACAACAGCATCATTGGTTTTAGAAGCAACTGCCTCCACCCACTTAGACACATAATCTACAGCCACCAAGATGTATTGCATTCCATAAGATGGAGGAAAAGGGCCAATGAAATCAATGCCCCAACAATCAAAGACCTCAACTTCAAAGATAATGTTCTGTGGCATCTCATTCCTCTTACTGATCTTCCCTCTCCTCTGACAAACATCGCATTGCGTGACGAACAACTGAGCATCCTTAAACATAGTAGGCCACCAAAAGCCTTCTTGAAGAACCTTGGATACTGTCTTGAAGCACGCGAAATGTCCAACATATTCAGAACCATGACAATGGAACAAGACATCACGAACCTCACTCTCTGAAATGCATCTTCTGTAAACATTGTCTGAACAATGCTTGTATAAGTATGGCTCATCCCAATAATACCTTATAAGTTCCCTCATGAACTTCTTCTTCGCATATCCCTTGAACAATGCTTGTATAAGTGTGGCTCATCCCAATAATACCTTCTAAGTTCCCTCATGAACTTCTTCTTCTCATATCCCTTGTTCACAAAATACCTAAACCAAATCTCTTTGCGAATAGATATTTTGCTCACCTATGATTAGTTCAAGTTATTAATAATGCTCTCGCATCTATTAAACAACCTAAGGTTTGATTTCTAAGTGATCAATTCAGAGAATCAAGTTAAGCACAAATCAAGGTGAAGATCCAATTGATTTCCCTAATAATTTCTAGTGATTCTACAAACTCTTCATCAAACCCTAAATCATCCTAACCTAACTAGCAAACTACTCTGACATAATTATGCTAACACAAAACATGGCTGAATAATATTGCATAAAAGAATAGAGAATGATACAGGGGTTCGAAATCTAGCTCAGATGAGTTAGAATAGTCTCCCCAAAAGCTCAGGATCAATCTCTCTCTAAGTCTCAAAAACAGAAAATAATGATAAGGTAGTTGGCTAAACAATGCCTGAAAACTATTTATAGAAGGGGATTTTTCGTCCAAGGGCAGACTTGTAATTCTTCAGAACTTGAGTGATTTCCTTTTTCTGATGGAATTGGGGAAACTCGGCCGACCTTCCTTGGTGTCGATCGACATTGATGGTGTCGATCGACACTCAGCTCGTGAATTCACCCTCTTGACTTCACACTTCGGCTGCTTCTCCAAAATGCTCCAAAATGTTCCATAATCTTCCATTTAGCTCCAAATGCTCTACATCCTGTAAAGACTCTAAAAAGACTCCAAAACTAGCAAAAGACTCTATAAAAAAACACTTATATCATGGCTTAAAACAGGTAAAAACCATGATATATCAATAGGTTCATATAATTTCAGCCCTTTTCATCTCTCTTAGTTTGTAAAAGAATGCCATGAATGCAATAACTTAAACTCTCCCATCGGATTGATAAGACCCATAACCTAAACTACATTCGGTTATAAGTAGTGGGTCATTGTCTGAGTAGAACCCCAAATAAAAACTGCTTATCAATAACTTGTCTTTTACCTTTAGCATTATGCATAAAGTTCAATCCTCTTTGAGCGAAACCCACATTTGAAATGGAAGCCACATGAATTGAGATCATTTTTTTATCTTAAAGCCTAGTCCCTTAGCCAAATGAATTCACTTGCATTGCATTTTCATGATTCACGGTTTGCAAATTAATGAATGTTAAAGAGTTGGTTTGATAGGGAGACTTATCTAGATTGAGGTATTTGTCCATTTGATTGTTGAGCTGAGCATGGCTAACTCTTTTGCAGTAGGATGAATTCAAATGCATCTTAGAATTAAGAACTAGGACATTGAGTTGATTTTTTTTGTTGGCATTCTTGGATATTGAGCTCCCACTTTCACACCTCTCTCTTAGATTTGTCATGTTTGTTTGCTTGAGGGCAAGCAAAAGGTAAGTTTGGGGGAATTGATAGACTCATAATTTAGCATGTTTTAGCATTAATTTTAGATAGTTTTGCATTCACTTGTGCATTCATTTAGTCATTTTTAGTCCCATTTGCATCCATATTAGAGTTTAGTGAGTTTTAACTTAGGTTGTTGCATATTTGTGCATATTGAGTCCTTATTAGGTGTTTTGTAGGCTTGGAGGACCATATGGAGAGATGGATGATCAAGAGGACGAAGAGAAGTGGCCAAATGAGGAGAAGCAGACAATCTTTAGAACTATATCGAGCTTGGTATCGAGCTACCAAGATCGAAATGATCCACCAGGAAAGACGGAGCATTCATATCGAGCATATGTGTCTAGATACTAAGCTCGATACACATCTATCCGGGATTCTGAAGATGGCGTATTGATAAGTATATGTTTTTCGTCTGCTTTCAATGCACACTCTACTTGTATCATTGTAGTACGTGAGGTATCAATCCAACTCGGAATGGTAAGTACACTAAGAATGCAAGAATATGATCAAGCTAAGCCATATGCGGTTTTTGGTGGTTGAAATAGAATTTTAATAACTACTTGTGCAATAAAAATAAATCCGAAGAGATAACTAGACTAAAGAACAATGCTTAAGGCAATTCATAAAATTATGGAGAAACAAAATACCAAAGCTTAAGGATTTAAAACTACAAATGCAAGTATTAAGAGGTTTCTAGTAACTTAAACAACTAAAGATTGATTCTTGATTGTAAAATATGGAAGATAGATTCAAGGGCGAAGGTTTTTAGACAAGAGAGATTCAAGGCCGAAGGTTTTTGGACAAGGGAGATTCAAGGTTGGATCTTTGGTTCTAGAAAGATAGAACCAATCATTACAAGAGCTAACTCTAATCCTAAGAAACAAATGTAAACCATCCCACGGTTAGTGGCTCCGATTCTTCATCAAACCATCCTTCCTAACTCACGCTTATTGGAGCAGAGGATAGATCGATGAGCAAGAACGCTCCTTTCTTAAAATGGATTAACTAAATCCTAATCTCCACCGTCGTGGCTTAAGAGGAGATAGTCTCTTGGATGGGTTTATGAGATCCCTAAACCCTCATGAGGCAAGAAAATCTCTAAGAGCTCAAAGATCTCCATCGAGAGTCTTTGGCATTAATCTCTCCAAACCAAGAAGAATTAAGGATTAAAAACAAGTTAAACATTTAAATAAAAAACCTTAAACCTCCCTAAACCCCTCAGCCTCAAAACTCAAGGTAACTACTCGCTAATCATAGTCAAACACTCCATAATCAAGATATTTGAAATGCAAAACATGATTAACGCTAAGCAAGAAGAAGATTAAGCTTAAAAAGACAAGTACTCGATTATGAAAACTAAAAGTGAGATTACAAAGCTTAAAGAAAGTTCAACAATGGCGTTTAAGGTCAAAGAGGGAGAAGGCAAAAAGCATAAGATAAAAGTTCTCCTAAAAATAAGGGTTTTTGCTATTTATAGTAAAAAAGGACTGGTCCCCTCCGAAAAGGACAAAACGTGAGCTGTCGGATAAGAATGGCGCGTCTAGAGAGAACGGATCGAGCTGAGTCGTTGATATACTCATATTTTCCATATATTTATCATGCATTTAGAATAAGTTTTCATCCATATTTCATTCATAACTAAGTATAAACATAGTTTTTGATCATTTATAAGATTTAGAACATTTGCATTAGCATTGGCATTTTCTTTTGTATATATGAATCATTTCAGGTTATTCTATGGATTTTCCAACAATGTGGAAGCTGGAACTCAACAAGAAGTGAAAAGGAAACTTAGCATAAGCTGGAAACATAAGAGAATTAGCTAGGACCAAGTCGAGAAGAGTAAGAAGCAAACTGATGTCGTCTGACTTGCTGTACCGAGATGTTGAAACCGATTCAAGTCCATGCCACCTAAA
>JAHZTW010000001.1:392818180-392841477 GCA_020283515.1 Alliaria petiolata
TTTTCAAGGCATTGTTTAGCCACCAACTATTATTCTTATTTTCTGTTTTGAGACTTAGAGAGAGATTTTTAGAGAGATTTTGGAGAGAAGAATTAGGCTCCTTCAGAGCAGATTTGAAACTCCTTTGTTTCTATTGATTTCTTTTATGCAATCTTCTTTCTTCATGATGTTTTCTTCATTCACCATGCATAATTCGAACTTATAAACCTTAGTGTTACATCTACTTCCCTTGGGATTTCGATACCCCTTATACTACGATTGCATTTGCTGTGCACTTGCAGTAGTTTTATTAGGGTAAAACCTAAGCCCTATCAACCATGTTGATCAAACCGCTCTTGATCTCAAAGTTGTTGTTCTCAACTGGAGGAGGTAGTATACCTTGGCGATTGGCGTGAGTATTGGGAGCATCTCCAGCCCCAATGTGCTATGGTTGGCGTGGAGGATGTTGAGGCACTCGACGAGCTTGAGCCTCATTCCCTTGAGCTCCTTGTTGTGGTCCATTACCACCTTGTTCTTGTGGATTATCCATTCTCAAACGCCTTAGATGTGCTAGGCGCTCTCTTTCTCTTCTCACAAAAGCTCCTCTTGTTACCCGATGAATGTTGTCTAGAGGCTCAACTAGATTGTTGTGTCCACTAGATCTCAAGATCATACACCTAGAAACAAAGAGAAAACAAAGCAAGAGAGATTAGTAATCAATAAGTGAAGTAGAAAACTTAGTCTCAAAAAGAAGTAAAATCCTAATGCTTAAACCATATATCCAAATGGCAACGGCGCCAAATTGATAAGCGGTTTCTTTGTGGTACTTAACAATTACTCAAACCCACTCATGTCATTGTAGGTACTTGAGGATCAATCCATATGGATATAGTTAAGACACTAGGAATTCATACAACTTCTTAATCTAAGCTAGAAATAAAGGTTTGAAGTTTAACTAACAACCTAAGTGATCAAATGAACCAAAGCAAGCTAATTAACTACTAATCAAGATTATCAAAATACTAAAACGAATCCAAGGATGGGGTTATCAACCTATGGTGTTCCAAGAATCAATCTTTGATGCCAAACAATCACAATATAAGCTAATCCCTAGGCTTAGATCTCAATAGCTAGACTAATCCACTTTCATGGTACTAATCCCTTCATTAATCATCCTAATCAAGATCTAACTTTCATTAGTGAAAAGGAAGTTAACAAGCATTAGAAAATAATTCTAAATTGCCAATAAACACCCTAGACAATCACTTCCATGAGTTAGGAATGTAAATCCCTTGTTTAGTTGGTTGGGGAATTTCATCAAACACCTTGTGGGTGTGAAATTCTCTAAGACCTAGTTTTAGCATGATCAAGTCTAAACTAGCATTTAGAACACTAAACAAGGAGGGAAATGAGAAGATCTAACCTTAGGCATCTAGATTAATCCTTAAAACACCCTAGATCTAACCCATCCTTAGATCCTAAAGAAACTACTCACTAATCATGGTTAATCCCTCAAATCCTATGAAAGAGATAGAGATAAACATGATTAGAAAGATAGAAGATGAAAGATTAAAAGATATAAACACTAGATTGCATAAACTTAAACAAAATGTCTTACAAAATCACTTAGAAACCAAAAGGGAAAGTTTTCTAAGCAAGAACAAGAGATTAAAAGATATTTTGGAAAAATTAGGTTATTTCCTATTTATAGTGAACAGTGGACGACCCGGGTCAACCCGAAACAAACCGGGTATTGACCCGGCTTAAGCCTGAAAATCGGGCAGCGTATCGAGCTTGCTAGGTCGATACGCTGCTAAAGCTTTCATCAAGAAGTGTGTCGAGCTTGGTAGCTCGACACAGATGCTCGATACGCCATTCTTCAATCTTCGGATGAGATGTGTATCGACCTTAGCAGTCCGATACGAATGCCCGATATGCGCGCTCCGTCTTCCTGCCGAGTTATATCGACCTTGGTAGGTCGATACACTTCTAAAGATTGTCTGCTTCATGTTTTGGCTCCCTTCTTTTCTTCCTCCTTGTCACCCAACTCTCCAAAGAGGTCCTCCAAGCCTCCAAAGTACCTAATTGAGACTTAATATGCACAATATGTAACAACCTAAGCTAAAACTTGCTAAACTCTAATATGGATGCAATTTGGACTAAAAGTATCTAAACGAATGCATAAATGAATGCAAAGCTATCTAAAATGGGTGCTAAAACATGTTAATTTATGAGTATATGATAACTAGCTTTTTAGCAGGTTAAACAAAGCCTAAAGCATAGTCATGTCATTGTAATACTTCAGGTTATCAATCCAAACTAGG
The DNA here is from genome assembly GCA_020283515.1 of Alliaria petiolata. NCBI lineage: Eukaryota > Viridiplantae > Streptophyta > Magnoliopsida > Brassicales > Brassicaceae > Alliaria > Alliaria petiolata. The sequence continues at coordinate 392,820,484 of JAHZTW010000001.1, forward strand.
GTGTGAAAGGTATTAAGAATACAAGAGCTCAAAGTAAAGCTAAGTGAAATCCGGATTATTTGAGGATAAATTCTCTAAAAACTACTTGCAACTATAAAACAAAGATGAAAACTATTTTAAAATCCCTACTGAAGGGTTATACAACTAATAGATCACTTTTAAACAACTAGACATTCGATTCAACAGTTTTACAAAATCTAAATCTAAAACCGGATTTATTAATAGATTTGATGGTGAGTAGCTAGATTAAACAAAAATTACTAAAAATAAAACAACTAACAAAATCAAACCAGACAGTAAAGAAAGACCCTAAGCAATTTGTAAAATACAAAAAATATTAAAAACACAATTTTACAAATTTATAGAAACCATAAAGCCAAATTAAACTTATCTAGGAGAGTTTTAGTTAAAGTATTTAAACACAAAGCTAAAGGAAGAAGGTTTTAAGTTTAAATATTAAAAACAGATTCAAGGTTGGGATTCATTCTTAGGGAGGTTGAAAATTCGAACTTGGGGTTTTGAAAACATATTTTTACACACTAAGGTGCTATCTCTAGGCCTTAAGAAGCTATATTAGATTTACCCATGGTGTATGGTGTAAATCCTTTCTTCACCCCTTCCTCCTAACCCATGATGTTTGGTGGAAAGATAGGGTGAAGAACATTAAGCTCTGATCTTAAATAATGGCCTTACTAACCCCCCTCACATCCATGGTGTATAGGAAGGGAAAGATTAGTATCTTGGATTTGGTTTTAGGGGATTTCCTAAGTCTTTTTGAGATAAGGAAATCCCTTGAATCAAAGAGATCTTTCTCAAGAGTCTCTAGGCTTTAAGCCATCCAAATCCAAGAAGAGAAATAGATGAAGAACAAGAAAATACCCAAAATCTAATTTTCAACCCCCTTAATCATCCCAACCCCAAACCTTAGTGTATTACTCACAAGACATGTTCAACCCTCTCTTAAACACAAGTTTAGAGCTGATGAACATAATCGATGAAACTTAAAAGAGAGACTTGATACTAGAAAATACTATGAAAAATAAAGAGACAAAGAATTTTCACAAAGAGTTTTTCGAGATTTAAGAAGAAAGACTTGACATTAGAATAAAAATTAAAAAGAGATTTTATAAAAACTAGAAGTAACTTATATAAAATAAACTAAGAATTCTTAAAAACACTCAAAAACTAGAGAAACTTACAAGAACACTAAGAAGACTTTAAAGAGAGAATAAGAATTTTTCTTGACTTATTTAGACTAAAAAGAGATGATTGAAAACTGAATGATTTATTACAAGCACACACATACTCTTTATATAGAGTTTTAAATATGGCTCTTGGCCTAAAAAGAGGGGTTAAGGGGCAAGAGACAAGGGGCAAGAGACAGAAAGTATGTCTACCACTTTCACTAAAGCATAAAAACTTTTCTGGGTCAACTTCAGATGGTTCGAGTGGTTCAGTCGATCGGTCAGTCGATCTTCTTTGGATCGGCTCAGTTTGGTCGATCATGCGGTCGATCTATTCCTAGATCGAGTAGTTCTGCTCGATCTATCACTCGATCTTGGCTGAATCGACTGGCCTTGGTCGATCTTGTGGTCGATCCTTGCTCCTTTTCTTTTGTCCAAGTTTTCTTTTTGATTTCTGCCAACTTTTATGCTCTTCTTTCATCTTCTTGTTAATGCTCAGCACCCATCACAGCTCCAAGTACTCTAAACAGCCTGAAAAGGATGCAAATATGCAAGAAACCATGCAAATGCTAATGCAAAGTTTTCTAGGACTTAAAATGGTACAAATGATGCAAACTAGACTATTATGAATGATGTAAGCATGAAAAACCTATTCTAAATGCAAACTAAATATGCGAAATATATGAGTATATCAGTATATCAACTCCTCCAAACTTGCCTTTTGCTTGCCCTCAAGCAAACAAACATGACAATTCGAAGAGAGAGGTTTGAAAGTGGGAGCTCATTATCCAAAAATGCCAACGAATACAATCAACTCAATGTCCTAGTTCTTAGTTCTAAGGTGCATTTGAATTCATCATATTCCAAAAGAGTTAGCCATGCCCATCTCAACAATCAAATGCACTAAGATTTCGATCTAGATAAGCCTCCCTATCAAACCAACTCTTTAACATTCATTAAGTGCAAACCGTGGATCATGACAATGCAATGCAAGTGAATTCATTTGGTTAAGGGACTGGGTTTTGAGATAAAAGTGATCTGAATTCATCTGGTTTCGCATTTAAATAAAGGTAACACTCAAAGAAGATTGAACTATATGCATAATGCTAAAGGTAAGAGACAAGTAATGCATACAAGAATAGACTATCATCTACCCGAAATGCTATCAATGATCCTAAACCCTTCTCATTCATTTTTTTGCTCACGACTCTTTGTGCCTTGCCTAAACCGTGAATTTCAAACACACTTCTTCCTTTTAAAGCTCTAAGGGGAAACTTCTTCAACCTATTACTCATAGCGAATGGTGTAATCCTTCTTATTAACTTAGCTCCTCTTTTTATCTCTAGGTAGTCTTTCTCTTCTTTGGCCCTTTTTTGGCTCTTTTGATTTTATTTTCTTCTTTCCTTAAGACTACCTAGCGTTTTTGACTTTGAGCTATTCCTTTTTTAAACACAAGATTCACCATTTCAAACTATGCTTCCCCTTATTTTTACCAAGCCCTCATTCATCACCTCTTTCTTTCTAAACTTTTCCACAACTCATCAAGTAATACCACTGCCAACAACCCCCAAATCCTAAACCTAAAGCTAGCCTCAAAATGCAAGGCTAGAATCTACATGAAAGCCTAGACTTGTCGTCTCAAACCTAACACTTTATGCTAAGTTCAATCGAAATAAAGGCCTCACAAGTATTCACACAAGAACAATTGGCTTCAAAGGAGGTAAGGTATGGTAGGGGTACTATTTGAGCTAGCAAGAGAGTGGCAAAGTGAGTAAGAAAGCTCAAATATTTTCAATCCATGAATTCACTTTCAATGCAAGGCATGATATTTAATTGTCAAATTTAGGTTCAAGTGAGTAGAGTTGGCTATCAATTTCAAGGCCCTATTTCGACCAAAATCTAGTGACTAGTGAAGTGGTCCAAGCATGGTTCTTCCTTACTTTCAAGATTAGCTCAAATGCAACAAAGAATTACTAACTAGGCATTGAATTAATTACATGAGTTAACATTCTACAAGGATTAGCTCATCATTGCTCCCAATGCAAACGAATGCAATTCCTACATGCAATGCAACTAGACTCAATCCTACAATGCAAATGCAACATCTAAATGACTTTCTTTTTGAAAAAATTTCAATAATTTCAATTTTTTTGGTTTTTCTATGCCTTAAATGAATGCATGAGACTCAAGATGCATAAAAGGAAAATAAGACTCATAAAACACAATGTCAAATCTCTCAACCTCTCCCCCAAACTTAAATTACACAGTCCCTTGTGTAATAAAAGTCTAGAGGAGACCTCAATCAACATGACATTAAAACACAAAATGAAAAACTAAGAAAAATATTTACAAGGGAGGTGGAGGTACCTCAAAACTGTGAAGAGGAGGATGATCCTAAGGAGAGCGATTGGTTGCTCGAGGAGGGAGATCGGCTCGGCTTTCTCTTCCTTGGCCGTGCTTCGTAGGAGGAAGAGCGAGGTGGGTCTTCTTGGACCGGTTTCCTTGGGCGCATCTCAAATGAATGGCGCCTATCAAGGTCCGTTTCACTCTCTTCCTCATCCGCTTCTTCTGCTGCCTCGCTTGTGCCCTCTTGTCTATCCCTTGTTGAAGACTTTCTTCTTATGATGGCCTTTAGCCCCTTTACCGTTTTCGTCAAACCCTTCACAGTCTCACCGAGCTTCTTTATAGCACGGTCTTGATGCTTTCTCCATCTTTTGAGGAGACCAATGTGTGCGTGGGCCTCTCTCAATGTCGGGCTTGGCATCAGATCTATGCAAGAGGCAAAGTAATACCTCTCGCTACCGTAGACCGGGCTTGGAGCTTGATCCTCGACCTCCATGTCTTCTTCTTCTTCAAGAACTTGGCTTGGATCAAAGTCAAATGTCCCTCTCTTGGCAATAGAGTGGAGAGGAGGGCTAACGGCCGGATTGTAGAGGTCCTCATATTGGGGAGCAAAGTCGATGTGGGCAATGTCTTGGAATGAGGTGGCTTGCAAGCTCGGGAGAAGAATCTTTGCTTCGGTTTTCGTGTCCACGGCAAACTTGTAAGCAAACCGGCTTCCTAATCTTCCCGAGAGAAACATGGTCCTCCCAAGGTAGAAGATGTCCATCCACTCGGGCTCTAGACCATCCGTCCCTAGCCGATGCCCACAAGCTTCAAGAATCGGGGTGATGATCCCTCCAATGCTGAGCTCGGGGTCCTTATCCTTCATGGTGACAACCCAGTCTTGGTAAGAGAGCAGCTGCCTAACCAAAAGGCTAACCATGCCGGTTCCCGTCCTATCCCCTCGGACTCTCGTGCCTCCTCTTGTGTGAAACCCGATGAACTTTGCAAGACCCATATCCAACAGCTCGAGCTCCTTCATGGCCATTTTCACGGCCTCCTTCCTTGCATAGAAAGTGTGAGCAAGGGCTTTGTGTGCATACCTCAAGACCGGATGCCTTATCAAAGTCCCCTCTTTTGTGACCTTGGCTTTTCCCTTGGAGGCACTTGTGACTGGCTCATTTCTCGCCCCAAGTGTCAATTGCTCCTCCTCACTACTGACCTCTCGGTCCTCAACTGCTTGCCACTTCCCTTGGCTCTTCGAAGGCCTTGTTTGAGAGCTTGCCGCTTGCTTTGTTGCATCTCCTTTTGTTCTTCCCATTGTTCTTACAAGATAGACAAAGCTCGTAGAGAGAGTAAGCAACTCATCTTGAACAACAAATAGCAGCAACAAGCAAGCAACAAACAAGGTGGAAGCCAAAAAATTCAAAAATTCTCCCTAATTTCATACTTAGCAAAATTTTGGCAAATTGCAAATTCTCAAAATTTTCAAATCACCCAAATCCGAATGCTACCTGTTAGGAATCCATAAGCATGATCAATGCAAACTAATGCAAGTGAAAGGCCAAAAATCTAACAAGGTTCAAGAGTTGAATTTAAATTTTCGGATCATGAACCCTATATGTCAAATTTTCAAAAATTTACCATGGAAATCCTAATGTAGCACTCGAAACCTACTCCCTAACCATAATCAAGCAATGCCCAAGCCTCTAACAATCAATTCGAACATCCATAACCAAAAATCCTCAAACTTTCCACCATTAGAACAAAAGACGAAAAGCTTGGTTTTTGGATTGATTACCTCGTAAGTGGCTCGAAAGATGAACAAAATTGACTTAGAATCAATGAGAGCACAAGAAATCTACCAAGAGGCACTTGAAATCACTAGGAACGCTTGAAAATCGAGAGAGGGAGGGCCAAAAATCACAAGTGTGTGTGTGATTGGGGCTATTTTCGTGTTTGGGGAAGAAGTAGGGGAAGAACCGGTTTAATTCGAGTGAATTAAACCGGTCAAACCCCGTTGACTTACCTGGAAAAGGGGTGTATCGAGCTTAGTAGTCCGATACATAGCTCGATACACTTTCAGACGGGCCTTCTTAAAACTGTATCGAGCTAGGTAGCTCGATACAGATGCCCGATACAAGAGTCAGATTTTCCCTGGTTCGTTTGTATCGACCTTCGTAGGTCGACACAAAGGCCCGATACAGCTCCGCCAAATTCCCTGTAAGAGCTGTATCGACCTTAATAGGTCGATACATAGCTCGATACAGTGCCAAGATTTTTTTGGCAAGCTTTTGCTCTTGGCTCAATCTCCTCAATCCAAACCTGTCATCCACAAACACTAGAAAACATATTACTGAATTAAAAGGTGCAAATATATACAAAGATAGACATGCGAATGCTTCCCAAGTGCGCTTGTTTAAAGTCACTAAGCTTGACTTTTCAAACCCTTAGGCGTGGGGGTGAACAAGGAGTGGAATTGGTGTTTCTCCCCCTTTCTTGATGTAAATGGTGTCTGCTACAACTTGCAGCACCTTCCTTTTCTTCTTAGACTTCTGTGGTGACTTACCTTCATGTTCAACAACCTTGATGCCATCAAACATTGCTAGAAGACTCTCACCATCAAAGCTTGGCCCATCATACTCATTGTGATCAAGAGTTTCATCATCACTCTTCATCACACTAGTGAGACCCATTAGCTGCCCCTTAGGTGGCTCTTCTTCAACTTCCTTAGGGTCACATGTGACTGTCCCACAAAGGCTCAAAACAGAAGGTTTCATAGGATAGGAGACCTTTGCATTCACATTCTTGAGAATCACCATCTTGTTGATGAAGTCTAGGCTTGCACCAGCTGTGTTGAGAAAGGGCGTCCCTAGGAGAAGAGGTAGCCTCGCTGCTTGGACCATATCCATCACAATGAAATCAGTTGGGACAAGACACTACCCCACTTTCAATGGATAATCTTCTACAAGGGCTAGAGGTTGCCTTGAGGAAGCATCAACAAAGGTGATGTGTGATGAATATTTCTTCATAGTAGTCATCCCAAGGTTCTTGAACATTTCAAGGGACATCACATTGACACTTGAGCCGGAGTCACACAAAGCTTCTTCAACCTTCAAGTCCCCAAGAAAACAAGAAATCAAAAATTTTCCCGGATTACCCAGTTTTGGGATAACCTTGGACTCATTTTGCGCCATGCTTGTTGGATCTAAAACTTCTATCAGCTCTTCAACCTTCTCTATGTTGGCAAGCATCTCCTTGATGAACTTGATTTGACCCTTGACTTGAGACAAACTCTCCACCTTGGGTAATGGTGCACCAATTTTTTCCATACTCCCTCTAAAGCTTGAGAGTACTTTCTTTTGTGCCTTAGTCAAAACCAACTCGGGAAAGGGGAGTGGTGGCTTATAGACAAGGAGATCATAAGCCTCAACTTCAGTCTTCTTAGCCACTTATCTTTCCTTTTCAACAAGACTTGCTTGTGTAGAGATCACATCCTCCTTGAACTCCTCTTTCCTCATTGGTTTGTCATCAAAGGAATGGTCATTTTCAATGACCGCCTCCCCAACTTGGACTTCAATGTCTTCATTGAAAACAGCCTCATCATTAGGACACTCAAAGAGTTGTTCAAACTCAGCCACTACACGCTCATACTCTTCCTCATCAATAGAGTAGATGACATTGCAATATTCTTTGGGGTTGGTCTCGTGTTTACCGGGCAAAGAAGGTTGTGCTCGTGTAGAGGATGAAGCAATGCCCTTGTTGTTCTCTAGTTGCTTGACCTTGGAGCTCAAAGTGTCAAACTTGGAGTTGAGGTCATTGTAAGAACAATCCACCTTGTTGTGGATTTCGGCAATCTTCTTGCTTATCTCCATGGCACTACTTGCTTGACCTTGGAGGATTTGTTGTAGAACATTCCTCACATCCAAATCTTGTGCAAAACCCGGTGGAGGACCTTGCTTAGACTGAAAATTCCCTTGGTTACCTTGGTTGTTCCCTTGGTAGTTGTTCTTGGGAACATATCCTTGTTGTTGCTTGTATGGAACAAAGGGCTTTGGTTGTCCTCCTTGTCCTTGTGGAGGGTAGACTTGATCTTGAGGATTCTCCACGTTTGTACTCCTATAGGAGAGATTGTTGTTCCTATAGTTGTTGTTGTAGCCTTGTTGATNAAAGAGTTGCTCAAACTCAGCCACTACACGCTCATACTCTTCCTCATCAATAGAGTAGATGGCATTGCAATATTCTTTGGGGTTGGTCTCGGGTTTACCGGGGAAAGAAGTTTGTGCTCGTGTAGTGGATGAAGCAATGCCCTTGTTGTTCTCTAGTTGCTTGACCTTGGAGCTCAAAGTGTCAAACTTGGAGTTGAGGTCATTGTAAGAACAATCCACCTTGTTGTGGATTTCGGCAATCTTCTTGCTTACATCCATGGCACTACTTGCTTGACCTTGGAGGATTTGTTGTAGAACATTCCTCACATCCAAATCTTGTGCAAAACCCGGTGGAGGACCTTACTTAGACTGAAAATTCCCTTGGTTACCTTGGTTGTTCCCTTGGTAGTTGTTCTTGGGAACATATCCTTGTTGTTGCTTGTATGGAACAAAGGGCTTTGGTTGTCCTCCTTGTCCTTGTGGAGGGTAGACTTGATCTTGAGGATTCTCCACGTTTGTACTCCTATAGGAGAGATTGTTGTTCCTATAGTTGTTGTTGTAGCCTTGTTGAAACCCTTGGCCACCTACATAGTTGACCTCTTCTTGGCAATCCTCATTCAAATCTTGTTGAACTCCTTGGCTCTCATCGTAATCTCCCACAAACTGAACATGCTTTTGTTGAGCTTGGAGCAACTTGACCATCTTCTCATTAAGAGATTTCATCTCTTTCTTCCTTTGGTCTTCATAAGTACCATCATTCCTTGATGACCTATCATAATCTTCACGATAGTTGCCATCACTTTGTGCCAAGTTCTCCACAAGTTCTAGACCCTCTTCTACATCTTTACCCAAGAAATTTCCATTACTTGCTGTGTTAAGAAGCATCCTAAATTTGGGGAGAACCCCACGGTAGAGTGTACTCAAAACAGTCTCTTCGGAGAAGCCATGATGAGGGCATTGTGTAGTATATCCCTTGAATCTGTCCCATGCCTCACAAAAGCTTTCATTGTTCTTTTGGGTGAAGTTTGACAGCTCATTCCTAAGCCTTGCGGTCCTAGTGTTTGAGAAAAACTTTGCAAGAAAAGCCTTCTTGCATTGATCCCATGATGTGATGGAACCTCTTGGAACCTCTAGAAACCATAAGTGTAGTTTAACTTCCCTGAGGATTCGATACCCCTTATACTTCAACTGCATTGCTGTGCACTTGCAGTAGTTGATTATTTGGGTAAAACCTGAGCCCTATCAAGTTTTTGGCACCGTTGTCGGGGAAGTAATAGCTACCTAACAGGATCTAGTATTAGGATTCTGTCTAGGTTTTTGTTTTATTTTTGTTACTGATATAGTTCTCTATCTTTTGTTTCAGGTGCATGCCCAGCACCAGGAGCAACAAGGAAGGAGAACTAGTCACTTTGAACCAGGAAATCAACCGTCTCGAACGTACGAACCGCAAGTCTGCACGAGCATCGATCGACACACCAGGCGTCGATTGACACCGTCCTCAACCAGCATCGATCGACACACTGCGTATCGATCGACACCTTGCGCAGACAGAGATGGCTGAACTTGTCATCATGATACGCAACGAGGCTGGCGACTTTGTTGACCTGCAGGGCAACAGAAGGAACGCCCAAGGACATAGACTTGATGAGGCTGGCGCCATTATCGTCGAAGCTTCAGAAGCTGGACGTGGAAGAACACTAGGCGAGTACAACCGCCCAGACCAGTTCTATGCCAATAGAGCTGCGATCCGTCCTCCTGCATTCCAGAGGAATGACTTCGAGCTGAAGCCCGCTTATTACACTTTAGTGGCTCAGCATCTCTTTCATGGTCTTCCCAGTGAGCACCCTATGGACCATATTGAAAGATTCGAGGACCTCGCATCAAGCATCAAGGCCAATGGAGTGACCTACGACTACATTTTCTGCAAGCTTTTTCCTTACTCGCTTGCAGGCGATGCGTCTTACTGGCTGAAGCAGCTTGATCCAGGATCCTTAAACACTTGGGAAGAAACAAAGAATGCATTCTTATGCAATTTCTTTGATGATGCAAGATCCGAGGAGCTCCGGATGAAGATCATTACATTCTCCCAAGGACCTGCTGAAGCATTCAAGGCTTCATGGGTGCGATTCAAGGCTTACCAGAGGGACTGCCCACATCACGGTTTTAGCAAACCACAGCTTATCGGTATCTTTTACCAAGGGATTGATTGGAGGTACCAGATGGCCTTGGACGCTGCAAGCAATGGCAACTTCAACACAAGGATTCCAGAAGATGCGATAGAGCTTATTGACAATTTGGCTTCTAGTAACAGCACCAAAAACGCAGACTTCGGAAGAAGACAAAGCGCAGGAAAAGCTGGAGGAAACCAAATCGCTGAAGTCAACAGGAAGCTGGACAACGTACACAACCTCTTGGTGGGGAAGAAGCAAGTCCATTTTGCCAATGAGGTGGAGTCATTCGAACCAGAGCCAGACTGTGAAGAAGAGGACGTGAACTACATCAACGGAGGTGGATTTCAGGGCCAGCGTTATGGAAACCAGCAGGGAAACAGTAACTTCACTGGGAATTATCAGAAGAGTTCCTTCACAGGAAATCAAAACTCTTCTGGTTACACGCCGAAACCCCCATTTCAGAACAGCAACTACACTAGGAGCTATGGAAATTCTTCATACCAGAAGCCTCCTCCTCAANTTTGGTTACTGATTTAGTTTCTAATTTTTGTTTTTCAGGTGCATGCTTAATCGCAGTACCAGAAGCAACAAGGACAAAGAACTAATCGCACTCAACCAGGAACTAGGCCGTCTCGAACGTACGAACCGAAAGGTTGCACGAGTGTCGATCGACACCTCCCATAGCATCGATCGATACCCCTTAGTGTCGATCGACACCACTGAGAGCATCGATCGACACCCTGCGCAAATGGAGATGGAGAACCTGTGATTATGATTCGTGACGAGGCTGGCAACTTCACGGACTTGGACGGCAATAGAAGAAACAATCGTGGACATAGACTTGATGAGGCTGGCGCCGTCATCGTCGAACCAGCCATACAAATCGCCCCTAAAGGAGCTGGACGTGGAAGAACGCTTGGCGAATACAACCGCCCAGACCAGTTCTATGCTAATAGAGCTGCGATCCGTCCTCCTGCATTTCAGAGGAAAGATTTCGAGCTGAAGCCTGCCTACTTCACACTGGTGGCTCAGCATCCCTTCCATGGACTCCCTAATGAGCATCCCATGGATCACATTGAGAGATTCGAGGATTTAGCTTCAAGCATTAAGGCTAATGGAGTGACTTATGACTATCTCTTCTGCAAGCTGTTCCCTTACTCGCTTGCTGGAGATGCGTCATACTGGCTGAAGCAGTTGGATCCAGGATCCTTGACTACATGGGAAGACACAAAGAATGCATTTTTATGCAACTTTTTTGATGACGCGAGGTCCGAAGAGCTGAGGACAAAGATCACTACATTCTCCCAAGGACCTACTGAAGCATTCAAGGCTTCTTGGGTGATTTTCAAAGCTTACCAAAGGGACTGCCCACATCATGGTTTCAGCGAGCCGCAGCTTCTCAGAATCTTCTATCGAGGGATCGATTGGAAGTACCAGATGGCCTTAGATGCTGCGAGCAATGGCAACTTCAACACCAGATATCCAGACGACGCGATGGTGCTTATAGAAAATTTGGTCTCTTGCAACAGCACCAAGAACGCAGACTTTGAAAGGAGACAACACGCTGGAGTCAATGGAGGAAGCTAAATAGCTGAGGTCAACAGGAAGCTGGACAACGTACACAACATCTTGGTGGGCAAAAAGCAAGTTCACTTTGCTAATGAGGTAGAGACCTTTGAGCCAGAGCAAGAAGAGGTCAATTACATCAATGGTGCTGGTTTTCAAGGTCAAAGGTTTGGAAATTAGCAAGGCTATGGTTCTTCTTACCAAAAGCCTTTTCAGAACAACAACTTCTAGATAACTTATGGTTCTTCTTCTTACCAGAAGCCTCCTGCACAAGACAATAAGATGGAGTTTATGTTAGAGTAACTTCTGGAAGGACAGCAGAAGATGACAGTGGATTTCAATGGGAAAATTGATGCTTTGTACAGGGATCTTAACGGGAAAATTGAGTCTCTAGGTACTCATATGAAGCAATTGGATGTTCAAGTTGCTCAAACTGCTGGAGCTTTGAAGAGACAAGAGGGATTTCTTCCTTGAAAGACGGATATAAATCCGAGGCATCATGTGAACGCCGTCACGATTCAGAGTGGAGGGAACCTTGAACCTGTGCTGAAAAAGGTTCAGAGTATTTAAGAATTCAAGGAGTTTCAGGATGATGAAGAAGAAATCCGAGTTGCAGAACAAGTGTCGATCGACGCCACTGCTGAGTGTCGATCGACACCAGTAGGAAACCTTGAGAAATCAAGCTCTGACGGACCAAAATCGAGAAGGTTCGACACTGGAACGTCGACACAAATTGCTTGTGTCGATCGACACCCTTCCCAGTCTTCGCCAGATCGACCCAAAGCTTCACAGGTTGCAGAGGAAAGGGTATATAGGCCTAAGGTTCCATATCCTCCTATACCCAAACACCTAAGGCCGCCCATTAGTGCAAAAGAGCTGGCTGGCTTCAACAAGAAGGTGAGAAGGATCTCCAATGCGATCTCATTTGCTGAAGTTTGGGAGGATTATCCTTTGGGGTTTTTTTTTAAGAATTGCAGAGAGATTCTTGAAGAAATTGAAGAACTCTTCAACAAAGCAAGGGGTACACCACCGTCAATGAAGCAGCTGCTGAAGATTGAAGAAGATCCAGGGATGTTTGTAGTTCCATGCTCCATTGGAGGAGTTGAGTTTGAACAGTCTCTCTACGATTCTGGTGCTAGCGTGAACCTCATGTCAAGGGACATTGCAGAGAGTTTAGGCATTGCTGATATTCAACCTCCAAACATGACCCTCGAGTTTGCCAACTCTTCCACCACAGTCCCATATGGTACAATTCCAAACTTGCTTGTCAAAGTGGAGAATTGTCTAGTACCTACTGATTTCCAGGTGGTAGAAGTGAGCAAGAGTTCTATCATGTCATTCATCCTTGGAAGACCATTCATGGCCACAGTGGGAGCAGTTGTAGACATGCCAAATAAGAGAATATCCTTCTCTAATATTGACGAAGGAGTCTTCTACAAAGCTATCCCTACTACTGGAACATCCAAACACATCTCTTGCATTACTGTGATCGCTGGAGAGGAGCTGGATTCTAAAGAGCAAGTGAACAAGGAGGCTGTTCAAGAGGCATTGGATGGAAATTTTGAAAAAGTTGTGGAGCTTGAAGATTGGAGTGGAAACAATCACATCTTCAGGACTTTGGGCGAAGATGAAGGTCTAATCAATGCCAAACTAATGGAGGAAGATGTTTTCATCATGGAGACAAGGATTGCGGAGCGGAATTGCAGGAAAACTGTAGAAATTCGAGCTGCAGAGTTGGTGTCGATCGACAGCACTCCTAGTGTCGATCGACACCCTTCGCGGATCACATCAGAAACTGCTTCCAATGCTGCAAATCCATCACCAGTAGTCAAACAGATGCCTCCACATCTTACATGCCATAAACCTCGCAAGCAAAGGTACGCACTCCCTGGAATAAATTCCAAACCTCCTGATCCTCTCAATAAGAATACCAAAGGTTCAAAACATGCTTCACACTTATGCAAGCAACGAGATTCTCGTAGAAGGCTTGGTGTTTCTTTTGATGATTCTGCAGGAAAACGAAGTATCCCACCCGAACTAAAGTCCCACCCTGCTGCTGTTCCTAATTTCCTTGATCGCTTTCATGCACCTACAGCCTATACACCACCATGGATGAGAAAACGTTCGTCTGGGAAGCATTCAATGCCACCCTCTGATCCACCAGACGTCTGAACCCCGACACAATCAAGCTAATGACTGAAAACGAGCGCTGAGTGGGAGGCAACCCACTGTTAGGTACGTTTTTCTTTTTATTTCGTTTTTGGTTTTACTAAGTCCTAGTTTCAGTCAGTTAAAAAAAGGCGACCTTGGACTCGACTCAGACGAAGGTAAGTCTTCTATCTGGTCTTTTATGTTGTTTCTAATCTTTCCTTTAGCCAACTTCGGGCTTGATAACATTGGGGACAGTGTTATTTAAGTGTGGGGGAGGTGATTACTGACTTTGTGCTTTGTCTTGAGAGTCAAAAACTTTGTTTTATTGAGTCAAAATCAGTTGGAACTTTCAGTTTTTCTTGGAACTAACCACAGGAAGTTGACACTTGAAGAACCATTGCTATAAGAGTTGATTGCAGGTCTTACTAAGTAGAAAGCTGCAAGTGGAATCAGTCTAACAGGGCGAGTTCAGGTCCCCTTATAAGAACTAGGTATGCGCAGAACATGATTCCTCTTTCAGTCTGAACAGATAAGAAATTGCAGTCTCTCCTTGATATTCCCTTAAGAAAAGAAAGAAAAAGAGTCTAAGTCTGGGAATAGTGCAAAGAACCTCATGAGCCTGTCTCCTCACAAGGAACAATATTAGCGAGTGCTCTTGAACCCGTCTCCTCACAAGGAACACAAGTAGAGAGTAGCACTATTTCCCAAGATTTCAAAAGAATAAGAAGAGTCAATGAAAAGATCTTAGAACACCCTGAAAATGGGCAGCAGTTGACTAAGGAAAGAGAAAATAGGAGAGCTGTATGAAAAATGTCTTGTTCAGGCACTAAGGAAGGGAAAAGAATCTATAATGTTATGTGGCAATACCACTGTTAGAGTTCGAAATTTTACCAAGGAAAGGATCTGGATTCAAACTAGGAGATTGCTAAGCTTGTGGTAAGTACACTGAAATATTACCTAAGGTTGGCTCTATATCATGTGGATTCAAGAAGTGTTAATCAATGTAGCGTTCTGAGAAGGTACTCGAAAGTTTCTGTTTTCAAACTTCTACTTCATTCTAAGTTTCTGTTTTGCTTGAGGGCAAGCAAAAGCTAAGTCTGGGGGAGTTGATATATCATGGTTTTTACCCTTTTTGGACCATGATATAAGTCTTTTTATAGAGTATTTTGGTATTTTTAGAGTCCTATTAGAGTCTTTGCAGGTTAGACTACGTTTGGAGCAAAGTTGGAGATTCTGGAACTTTTTGGAGCATTCTGGAAGAAGTTACGAAGTGATGAAGTCAGAAGACGGATTTTACGAAGAGTGTCGATCGACACTACATTTGTGTCGATTGACACTAAGTCAGCCGACCAATTTTTGCGGACTTCAACCAGGAAAAGGAAATCACAAGAAGTTTCAAGTATTTACAAGTTTGCCCCTGACGCGAGTTTGCCTATAAATATAGATTTTCAAGGCATTGTTTAGCGACCACCTATTATTCTTATTTTCTGTTTTGAAACTTAGAGGGAGATTTATAGAGAGATTTTGGAGAGAAGAATTAGGCTC
The DNA here is from genome assembly GCA_020283515.1 of Alliaria petiolata. Lineage (NCBI taxonomy): Eukaryota > Viridiplantae > Streptophyta > Magnoliopsida > Brassicales > Brassicaceae > Alliaria > Alliaria petiolata. The sequence continues at coordinate 392,835,571 of JAHZTW010000001.1, forward strand.
CTTCAGAGCAGATTTGGAACTCCTTTGTAACTATTGATTTCTTTTATGCAATCTTCTTTATTCATGATGTTTTCTTCATTCACCATGTCTGAGTAGTTTGTTTGTTAGGTTTAGGGTTCTTCAAAGGTGATTGATGAATTGTTAGGTCGAATTAAATTGTTAGGATAAAATCATTAGAGTTCTTCATCTGGATTTGTGTTTAATGCTTATTCTAGCTTCGCGACCTAGAATCTGATCTTAGGTTAATTAATAGATGCGAGAGTATTATTAATTGCCTGAACTAATGTTAGATGAGCAAAATATCTATTCGCAAAGAGATTTGGTTTAGGATTTTGTGAACAATCGAACCTGAACTTTAATGCTTGTTTGAATTGTTAGAATTTGCAAAGAGATTTAGAATTCTAGGGTTTAGACATAGAAAGTCTTCGCAGCGAGAGTTGGTTGATTTTATTGTGGTGTTTCGAGTTCAAGAACGGATCTTCATAATTCCTAACATTCTGTCTAGATCTACAATTAGGATTCACCTGAGAATTTCTTTGAATCTAGCGTCTTAGTCTCCTGATTTTAAGAACCTATTTCGTGATACTCGTTTATTTCTTGCTTTGTTTTACTTTCATTCGATTCGACCTAGCATAATTCGAACTTAGAAACNTGCGAGAGCATTATTAATAACTTGAACTAATCTTAGGTGAGCAAATTATCTATTCGCAAAGAGATTTGGTTTAGGTAATTTGTGAACAAATCGAACCTGTTCTTATTGCTTGCCTTAATTGTTTAAATTCGCAAAGAGATTTGGAATTTAGGGATTTAGGCATAGATAACTTCTGCAACGAGAGTTGATTGGTTTTAACTTAGAGTTTCGAGTTCTAGACGGTTCTTAATAAAATTCCTAATAAACTTAGATTCTGCATTCTTGGATTCAAACCTGATAATTATCCTTGCCTAGCGCCTTTGTCTCTGAACTTACATCGCTTTATAAAATTGTTTGCTTATTTCTGCATTGCTTTAAACTACTTTAAATTAATCGCCTAGCATAATCTAAACCTAGAAACCATAAGTGTAGCTTTAACTTCCCTGAGGATTCGATACCCCTTATACTTCAACTGCATTGCTGTGCACTTGCAGTAGTTGATTATTTGGGTAAAACCTGAGCCTTATCACGTATCGAGCTTGCTAGGTCGATACGCAGCTCGATACGCTGCTAAAGCTTTCCTCAAGGAGTGTGTCAAGCTTGGTAGCTCGACACAGATGCCCGATACGCCATTCTTCAATCTTCGGATGAGATGTGTATCGACCTTAGCAGTCCGATACGAATGTCCGATACGCGTGCTCCGTCTTCCTGCCGAGCTATATCGACCTTGGTAGGTCGACACCAAGGTCGATACACTTCTAAAGATTGTCTGCTTCATGTTTTGGCTCCCTTCTTTTCTTCCTCCTTGTCACCCAACTCTCCAAAGAGATCCTCCAATCCTCCAAAGTACCTAATTGGAACTTAATATGCACAATATGCAACAACCTAAGCTAAAACTTACTAAACTCTAATATGGATGCAATTTGGACTAAAAGTATCTAAATGAATGCATAAATGAATGCAAAGCTATCTAAAATGGGTGCTAAAACATGTTAATTTATGAGTATATCAACTCCCCCAAACTTGCATTTTGCTTGCCCTCAAGCAAACAAACATGACAATTCTAAGAGAGAGGTTTGAAAGTGGGAGCTCATTATCCAAAAATGCCAACGAATACAATCAACTCAATGTCCTAGTTCTTAGTTCTAAGGTGCATTTGAATTCATCCTACTCCAAAAGAGTTAGCCATGCCCATCTCAACAATCAAATGCACTAAGATTTCAATCTAGATAAGCCTCCCTATCAAACCAACTCTTTAACATTCATTAAGTGCAAACCGTGGATCATGACAATGCAATGCAAGTGAATTCATTTGGTTAAGGGACTGGGTTTTGAGATAAAAGTGATCTTAATTCATCCGGTTTCGCATTTAAATAAAGGTAACACTCAAAGAAGATTGAACTATATGCATAATGCTAAAGGTAAGAGACAAGTGATGCATACAAGAATAGGCTATCATCTACCCGAAATGCTATCAATGATCCTAAACCCTTCTCATTCATTTTTTTGCTCACGACTCTTGTGCCTTGCCTAAACCGTGAATTTCAAACACACTTCTTCCTTTTAAAGCTCTAAGGGGGAACTTCTTCAACCTATTACTCATAGCGAATAGTGTAATCCTTTTTATTAACTTAGCTCCTCTTTTTATCTCTAGGTAATCTTTCTCTTCTTTGGCCCTTTTTTGGCTCTTTTGATTTTCTTTTCTTCTTCCCTTAAGACTACCTAGCGCTTTTGACTTTGAGCTATTCCTTTTTTAAACACAAGATTCACCATTTCAAACTATGCTTCTCCTTATTTTTACCAAGCCCTCATTCATCACCTTTTTCTTTCCAAACTTTTCCACAACTCATCAAGTAATACCACTGCCAACAACCCCCAAATCCTAAACCTAAAGCTAGCCTCAAAATGCAAGGCTAGAATCTACATGAAAGCCTACACTTGTCGTCTCAAACCTAACACTTTATGCTAAGTTCAATCGAAATAAAGGCCTCACAAGTATTCACACAAGAACAATTGACTTCAAAGGAGGTAAGGTATGGTAGGGGTACTATTTGAGCTAGCAAGAGAGTGGCAAAGTGAGTAAGAAATCTCAAATATTTTCAATCCATGAATTCACTTTCAATCCAAGGCATGATATTTAATTGTCAAATTTAGGTTCAAGTGAGTAGAGTTGGCTATCAATTTCAAGGCCCTATTTCGACCAAAATCTAGTGGCTAGTGAAGTGGTCCAAGCATGGTTCTTTCTTACTTTCAAGATTAGCTCAAATGCAACAAAGAACTACTAACTAGGGCATTGAATTGATTACATGAGTTGGCATTCTACAAGGATTAGCTCATCATTGCTCCCAATGCAAATGAATGCAATTCCTACATGCAATGCAACTAGACTCAATCCTAAAATGCAAATGCAACATCTAAATGACTTTCTTTTTGGAAAATTTTCAAATTTTTCAATTTTTTTGGTTTTTCTATGCCTTAAATGAATGCATGAGACTCAAGATGCATAAAAGGAAAATAAGACTCATAAAACACAATGTCAAATCTCTCAACCTCTCCCCCAAACTTAAATTACACAGTCCCTTGTGTAATAAAAGTCTAGAGGAGACCTCAATCAACATGACATAAAACACAAAATGAAAAACTAAGAGAAATATTTACAAGGGAGGTGGAGGTACCTCAAAACTGTGAAGAGGAGGATGATCCTAAGGAGAGCGATTGGTTGCTTGAGGAGGGAGATCGGCTCGACTTTCTCTTCCTTGGCCGTGCTTCGTAGGAGGAAGAGCAAGGTGGGTCTTCTTGGACCGGTTTCCTTGGGCGCATCTCGAATGAATGGCGCCTATCAAGGTCCGTTTCACTCTCTTCCTCATCCGCTTCTTCTGCTGCCTCGCTTGTGCCCTCTTGTCTATCCCTTGTTGAAGACTTTCTTCTTATGATGGCCTTTAGCCCCTTTACCGTTTTCTTCAAACCCTTCACAGTCTCACCGAGCTTCTTTATAGCACGGTCTTGATGCTTGCTCCATCTTTTGAGGAGACCAATGTGTGCGTGGGCCTCTCTCAATGTCGGGCTTGGCATCAGATCTATGCAAGAGGCAAAGTAATACCTCTCGCTACCGTATACCGGGCTTGGAGCTTGATCCTCGACCTCCATGTCTTCTTCTTCTTCAAGAACTTGGCTTGGATCAAAGTCAAATGTCCCTCTCTTGGCAATAGAGTGGAGAGGAGGGCTAACGGCTAGATTGTAGAGGTCCTCATATTGGGGAGCAAAGTCGATGTGGGCAATGTCTTGGAATGAGGTGGCTTGCAAGCTCGGGAGAAGAATCTTTGCTTCGGTTTTCGTGTCCACGGCAAACTTGTATGCAAACCGGCTTCCTAATCTTCCCGAGAGAAACATGGTCCTCCCAAGGTAGAAGATGTCCATCCACTCGGGCTCTAGACCATCAGTCCCTAGCCGATGCCCACAAGCTTCAAGAATCGGGGTGATGATCCCTCCAATGCTGAGCTCGGGGTCCTTATCCTTCATGGTGACAACCCAGTCTTGGTAAGAGAGCAGCTGCCTAACCAAAAGGCTAACCATGCCGGTTCCCGTCTATCCCCTCGGACTCTCGTGCCTCCTCTTGTGTGAAACCCGATGAACTTTGCAAGACCCATATCCAACAGCTCGAGCTCCTCCTTGGCCACTTTCACGGCCTCCTTCCTTGCATAGAAGGTGTGAGCAAGGGCTTTGTGTGCATACCTCAAGACCGGATGCCTTATCAAAGTCCACGTGCTTCCTCCCGGTTTGAACTTGCCAACCGCTATTGTCTCCCAAAGTCCCTTCAGCTCACACTCATCAATAGTGAGCATCTTCGTTCTCCTCTCTCCCTCTTGGAACCCAAAGACCTCGTTGAGTTTCTTGAAAGTCATAGAGTACATGGTCCTATGGATTTTGAAGTTGATGTACCCATGACCATGGAGCGGTGGCGAATCTTCACCATCATAGTAGAAGTGTGCGGTGAGGGAAGACAAGAACTCGCATGTTGCGACCTTGTGAGCGGGGCGAGCCATGGTGATGAACTTGGCCAAACACATGTTCTTGAAGAGAGTTTGGAAGTCCTCATAGATTTCCAAGGCACGCAGCGTCTGCTCATGCGGGTACTTTGTTGCCTTGAACCGCATGCTCATGAATGCCTTGAGGAGTTCCCCGGGTGTGAGCTTCTTTTTAGGCCCCTCTTTTGTGACCTTGGCTTTTCCCTTGGAGGCTCTTGTGACTGGCTCCTTTCTCGCCCCAAGCTTCAATTGCTCCTCCTCACTACTGACCTCTCGGTCCTTAACTGCTTGCCTCTTCCCTTGGCTCTTCGAAGGCCTGGTTTGAGAGCTTGCCGCTTGCTTTGTTGCATCTCCTTTTGTTCTTCCCATTGTTCCTACAAGATAGACAAAGCTCGTAGAGAGAGTAAGCAACTCATCTTGAACAACAAATAGCAGCAACTAGCAAGCAACAAACAAGGTGGAAGCCAAAAAATTCGAAAATTCTCCCTAGTTTCATACTTAGCAAAATTTTGGGAAATTGGAAATTCTGAAAATTTTCAAATCACCCAAATCCGAATGCTACCTGATGGGAATCCATAAGCATGATCAATGCTAACTAATGCAAGTTTTTTTGTAGTGTAGTGGTAGGTATTCTCGCATGTCACGCGGGTGACCCGGGTTTTATCCCCGGCAACGGCGCAAAATTGATCAGCGGTTTCTTTGTGGTACTTAACAATTACTCAAACCCACTCATGTCATTGTAGGTACTTGAGGATCAATCCATATGGATATAGTTAAGACACTAAGAATTCATACAACTTCTTAATCTAAGCTAGAAATAAAGGTTTGAAGTTTAACTAACAACCTAAGTGATCAAATGAACCAAAGCAAGCTAATTAACTACTAATCAAGATTATCAAAATACTAAAACGAATCCAAGGATGGGGTTATCAACCTAAGGTGTTCCAAGAATCAATCTTTGATGCCAAACAATCACAATATAAGCTAATCCCTAGGCTTAGAACTCAATAGCTAGACTAATCCACTTTCATGGTACTAATCCCTTCATTAATCATCCTAATCATGATCTAACTTTCATTAGTGAAAAGGAAGTTAACAAGCATTAGGAAACAGTTCTAAATTACCAATAAACACCCTAGACAACCACTTCCATGAGCTAGGAATGTAAATCCCTTGTTTAGTTGGTTGGGGAATTTCATCAAACACCTTGTGGGTGTGAAATTCCCTAAGGCCTAGTTTTAGCATGATCAA
>JAHZTW010000001.1:392841646-392858798 GCA_020283515.1 Alliaria petiolata
TGATAAGCGGTTTCTTTGTGGTACTTAACAATTACTCAAACCCACTCATGTCATTGTAGGTACTTGAGGATCAATCCATATGGATATAGTTAAGACACTAAGAATTCATACAACTTCTTAATCTAAGCTAGAAATAAAGGTTTGAAGTTTAACTAACAACCTAAGTGATCAAATGAACCAAAGCGATCAAATGAACCAAAGCAAGCTAATTAACTACTAATCAAGATTATCAAAATACTAAAACGAATCCAAGGATGGGGTTATCAACCTAAGGTGTTCCAAGAATCAATCTTTGATGCCAAACAATCACAATATAAGCTAATCCCTAGGCTTAGAACTCAATAGCTAGACTAATCCACTTTCATGGTACTAATCTTTTTATTAATCATCCTAATCATGATCTAACTTTTATTAGTGAAAATGAAGTTAACAAGCATTAGGAATCAGTTTTAAATTGCCAATAAACACCCTAGACAATCACTTCCATGAGTTAGGAATGTAAATCTTTTGTTTAGTTGGTTGGGTAATTTCATCAAACACTTTGTGGGTGTGAAATTCCCTAAGGCCTAGTTTTAGCATGATCAAGGCTAAACTAGCATTTAGAACACTAAACAAGGAGGGAAATGAGAAGATTTAACCTTAGGCATCTAGATTAATCCTTAAAACTTCCTAGATCTAACCCATCCTTAGATCTTAAAGAAACTACTCACTAATCATGGTTAATCCCTCAAATCCTATGAAAGAGATAGAGATAAACATGATTAGAAAGATAGAAGATGAAAGATTAAAAGATATAAACACTAGATTGCATAAACTTAAAGAAATGTCTTACAAAATCACTTAGAAACCAAAAGGGAAAGTTTTCTAAGCAACAACAAGAGATTAAAAGATACTTCGGAAAAATTAGGTTATTTCCTATTTATAGTGAACAGTAGACGAGCCGGGTCAACCCGGAACAAACCGGGTATTGACCCGGTTTAAGTCTGAAAATCGGGCAGCGTATCGAGCTTGCTAGGTCGATACGCAGCTCGATACGCTGCTAAAGCTTTCCTCAATGAGTGTGTCGAGCTTGGTAGCTCAACACAGATGCCTGATACGCCATTCTTCATTCTTCGGATGAGACGCGTATCGACCTTAGCAGTCCGATACGAATGCCCGATACGCGCGCTCCGTCTTCCTGCCGAGCTATATCGACCTTGGTAGGTCGACATCAAGGTCGATACACTTCTAAAGATTGTCTGCTTCATGTTTTGGCTCCCTTCTTTTCTTCTTCCTTGTCACCCAACTCTCCAAAGAGGTCCTCCAAGCCTCCAAAGTACCTAATTGGGACTTAATATGCACAATATGCAACAACCTAAGCTAAAACTTGCTAAACTCTAATATGGATGCAATTTGGACTAAAAGTATCTAAATGAATGCATAAATGAATGCAAAGCTATCTAAAATGGGTGCTAAAACATGTTAATTTATGAGTATATCAANATATGCCTGATACGTCGTCTTCAAAACTCCGGGTGGCCCGTGTATCGAGCTTAGCAGCTCGATACAATCGTCCGATACGCGCACTCCGTCTTTCCTGCCAAGCTATATCGACCTTGGTAGGTCGACACCAAGGTCGATACATTTCTAGAATTCGTCTACTTCATGTTTGGCTCCCTTCTTTTCTTCCTCCTTGTCACCCAACTCTCCAAAAAGCTCCTCCAAGCCTCCAAGGTACCTAATTAGGACTCAATATGCACAATATGCAACAACCTAAGCTAAAACTTGTTAAACTCTAATACGGATGCAATTTGGACTAAAAATAACTAAATGAATGCAAAGCTATCTAAAATGGGTGCTAAAACATGCTAATTTATGAGTATATCAACTCCCCCAAACTTGCCTTTTGCTTGCCCTCAAGCAAACAAACATGACAAATCCAAGAGAGAGGTATGAAAGTGGGGACTCAAATCCAAAGGTGTCAAGCAAATGGATCAATTCAGTGGTCCTAGTTCTTAATTCTAGGATGCTCTTAATGCAAACTCTACTCCAAAAGGTCTAGCCATACCCATACTTATTCAAGTGAACCCAAGGCTCAATCTACACAAGCATTCATTTTCACCAACTCTTTAACATTCATTAAGTTGTAACCATGGATCATGAATCATGCAATGCTAGCGAACTTGTTTGGTTTTGGGTAAGGTTTTGAGATGAAAATGATCTCAACTTCATGGGGTTCCAATGCTATGGGATCTCTCAATGAACAAGTGAACTTTGGCAAAATGCTAAGAGTAAAAAGCAACCTATGCATACAAAGACAAACTTCCATCTACCCTTTGTAACACAAACGTCTTCACTCTCATTTTCTTTTAAGCTCTCTCACCAAGTCCAACATAGGCTACCCATTACAAGGCAATTCACGAAACCCCACAAGAACATCAAACACCTTTTCTTCTCTTTTAAACACTTAGGGAAAACATCTTCTACAACCACAAGTGTTGGCACACTTTCACTTCAAGCTCTTTTCTTTTACACTTTGCTATCCTCTTCCTTTTCTTAACTTAGCCATATATATTTTTTTCTTTTTTTCTTGGCTCCTTTACTTTTCATTTCTAGAGGACTTTCTTTTAAACACTTAGAGCATAATACACATTGCCAACACTTGTCTCAAAATTTTCGTTTTCCCCTTCTCACCACCTCAACTTTGCTAAACTCATTTCTTTCATACTCATTGTCAAGCTAAAATCCCCACCCAAGAAGCCTAACCTATCACCTAGCTCATTGTCTCGAGCTAGCTACATGGAAGCCTATCCTTGTCGCTCTAAACTCAACACTTTTTGCTAAGTTCACAAGATGAAAAATGCCTGATGCACTCAATAAGGTAGAGGTCTCAAAGAAAGCTTGGCTAGGGTGCTTGATCTTAACCGCTCTAAAGATGAGGGTCGGCTATTTGGGTTAACAAGAGTGGTAAAAGGAGAGAAGATAACCCAAATATGTATATGGTAACCACAAGTTCTCTAACAATGCATGACCATGATAATTGTTTATTCAAATTGAGTTCAAGTTCAAGAGAGTTGGTTTCTATTCAAATCTTGCTTCAATTTAGACTTGAGTTTCAAATGGTGAGGTCCAAGTAGGGTTCAACTTTTACTTTCAAAATTTGCACTTCAAGCATCACAGAGCTACTAACTAGGGCCTTGAACTAATTCATGAGGTAGACACCTTACAAGGAAAAATCTATCATTGTCCCCTATGCAAGAATGCAAACCTATATGAAAGCTAGACTCAATCCTACTTATGTGACATATGCAAATGCAACTACATGTTATTCATTTTTTTTTTTTGAAATTTTTGAAATTTTTCCAATTTTTTTGGTTTTTCTATGGCTTAAATGAATGCATGAGACTCAAGATGCATTCCCTTTTTCTATTCTCCTTGTCGGTGAAGTGATGGGCGTATGTGTTCGGGGCGAGAGGAGGTCCGCAAAAACCCATGGCTCCCATGGCATTGTGATCCATGTAAGCTCGATCCAAGCATGTCTCGAACGTGGACAAGCCGAGCCCCACCTTGATGAAGATTGCGGTGAGGAAACCCCCTATGTATACCGAGTATGGTCGAGACATCAACGCCCAAGCTTTGTACTTCATTAGGGAAGATGCTAAGACACAACCGTAGTTCACATCGTCCCCGAAGTTGTCATCAACCGGGCCCTCTAAGTCTCTCATCATCCACCCCTCATCCCATAAGGTCTCCTTTACTCCTTGAAAAAGGAAGCAAAGCTCGTTCGCGGATACGGTGGCGGATGTGCTTCTTCCCGTGAGTGTGTTGGCAAGAAGTTGAAGGATGTATCTGAACAATGGGTTCCTCACCCTCACGGTCTTGACCTTGTTGTTCCTGAAGTTCCCTTGGCCAATTAAGTTCCAGAGAGAACGAGCCGACTCGAATAGGGGGAAATCCACGAGGTGCGCCTCATCATTGAAGTTGTAGACTTGGCACAGCTCTTGCATCGATAGGGAGAAAGTGGCATCCCGAATCTTGAACGTTATCTGACCCGTCGATGGGGAAGGAGAGCTTGGGTCGTCGTAGGAGAGATTCAATGTCGAGAGGAAGTGCATGGTGGCCTCCGGGTATGTCGGATGATCCATCGTCGCGAGACAAGAGAGCTTCATTCTTCCGAGGAGATCGTCGAACGAGTCCAACATACCAACTCCTTGTAGGAAAGCTCTGCTCGCGAACTTGGTGGGCTCATAATACATCCTCTCAAGTCTCAACTTTGCTCGATTCTCCTCGGCGGTCCAACTCGAAAAATCTGCTAGTCTTCTTTCCGACTACCAAGCTCCATCTCGTGATGCCATTGTGCCTATAAAACAATCAAAGCTCGGGTAGGCATTAGCGAAAGAACAACTCATCAAGCAAGTATTAGGGAGGGAACAAGGACATCTATATTTGTAAAGACCGACAGAGGAATTTTGGCAAACCAAAAATTTTTTCAAAATTTCAAGTTGCCGAAATCCTAGTACTATCTGCTGGCTATCCTTGAGGGTGATGAGTGTAAGCTAATGCATATGAAAATCCCTAAATCTAACAAGTTTCAAGAGGGGAATTGGGATTTTCGCTCCATGAACCCTACATGCATGATTTTCAAAAATTTCCCTTTGAAATCCTATTATGGCAATCGAATCTTGTTCCCTAAACGTAATCGATCAATGCCCAACCCCCAAATCATCAATTTCAACATTCTAGCACATAATCCCCTAAATTTTTTACCATTAGAGCAAGGGAGAAAAATGGGGCTCCAAATCGTTTTACCTCGTGGATGAAATCGATAGTGGAGTGAGGTGGGTACGAAATTCTATGCAAGTAAAAGAATGTGGGCTAATGGAGCTTGAAATTTCAAAATTTGGTTGAGTATGGAGGATGGGGCGAGATTCGCGAGTGGTGGCGGAGAAATGGGGAATTCGCGATTTGGGGAAGAAGAAGTAGGGCGTCCCGGTTTAATTCTAGTGAATTAAACCGGTCAACCCTATTTACTTACCAGGAAAAGGAGTGTATCGAGCTTAGTAGTCCGATACATAGCTCGATACACTTTCAGACGGGGCTTTTTAAAAAAACTGTATCGAGCTAGGTAGCTCGATACAGATGCCCGACACAGGAGTCAGTTTTTCCCTAGTTCGCTTGTATCGACCTTCGTAGGTCGATACAAAAGCCCGATGAGGCTCCGCCAACTTCCCTGTAAGGGGTATATCCACCTTAGTAGGTCGATACGCAGTTCGATACAGCGCCAATATTTTCCTGGCAAGCTTTTACTCTTGGCTCCACCTCCTCAATTCAAACCTGTCATCCACAAACACTAGAAAACACATTATTTGAAATGAAAAATGCAATATGTACAAAGATAACCATGGGAATGCCTCCCAAGAGCGCTTGTTAAACGTCTTTAGCTCGACTTTTCAAACCCTTAGGCGTGTGGAGGATCTTGAAGAGGGATGCTCCTTGCCTCTTCGACTGTGCCACTGCCCAAGTACATCTTTAGTCTATGGCCATTCACAGTGAACTCTCCACCTCCTTGGCCAAAGAGGGTGACTGTTCCATAGGGCAAGACTTCCTTGATTGTGAAAGGACCCGACCATCTAGACTTCAACTTTCCCGGGAACAACTTCAACCGAGAGTTGTATAGCAATGCTCTATCTCCAACCTTGAATTCCTTTGGTCTCAGCTTCTTGTCATGGAATGCCTTTGTCCTTTCCTTGTAGAGCTTCGAGCTCTCAAAGGCTTCTAAACGGATCTCATCAAGTTCTTGGAGATTGATCAACCTTTTCTCTTGGGCGGTCTTGATATCAAAGTTTAAGAGGTTAATTGCCCACAACGCCGTGTACTCAAGTTCCACGGGTAAGTGACAGGATTTCCCGTAGAGAAGAGAGAATGGTGATCTCCCGATAGGGGTCTTGAAAGCCGTTCTATACGCCCATAGTGCATCGTCTAGCTTGGAGGACCAATCCTTCCTTGTAGCTCCAACAGTCTTCTCCAAAATGGCCTTGATTTCTCTGTTGGAAACCTCCACTTGCCCACTAGTTTGAGGGTGATAAGGTGTTGCAACCTTATGCCTCACTCCATATTTCTTGAGGAGGCCTTCAAATATCTTGTTGATGAAATGGCTTCCACCATCACTTATCACGACTCTGGGGATTCCAAATCTTTGGAAGATTATGGACTTGAAGAGATTTACCACAACCTTGGCGTCATTAGTGGGGCTTGCTACTGCTTCTACCCACTTCGAGACATAATCAACAGCGACTAGGATGTATTTGTTGCCATAGGAGGATGGGAAAGGTCCCATAAAGTATATTCCCCAAACATCAAACAAGTCCACCTCCAAAATTGGGTTTTGTGGCATCTCATCCCTCTTGCTTATGTTGCCCTTTCTTTGACATGCCTCACATGTAGAGATGTAAGCATGAGCGTCCTTGAACAAACTTGGCCACCAAAACCCTGCTTGAAGTACTTTTGTTGCAGTCTTGAATGTAGCAAAATTTCCACCATAAACTGACCCATGGCAATGATACAAGATGCTAGGTCTCTCCTCTTGAGCTATGCATCTCCTATATAGGCCATCTGATCATCTCTTGAAGAGGTAGGGCTCACCCCAATAGTAGTGAAACACAACCCTAAGGAATTTTTTCTTGGTGTAGGCGTCTAAATTAGGAGGTATATCTCCACATACCAAGTAGTTCACAAAATCCGCATACCAAGGCAGTCCCTTTTCCTCCAAGCTCTTGGCTTCTTCTAGCTTCTTCCCCAAGTGGTATCCTTCTTTTACTACCTTGATTATCATGAGTTGCTCTTCGGGTAGAGAGTCATTAATGGGGATTAGCTCCTCTATTCTCATCCTTGATAGGTGATCGGCCACACCATTCTCTATGCCCTTTTTATCAACTATTTCCATGTCAAACTCTTGTAGAAGAAGTATCCACCTAAGGAGTCTCGGTTTGGTATCCTTCTTTGCATAGATGTATCTCAAAGCCGCATGATACGTGTAGACTATAACCTTAGACCCCACTAGATAGCTTCTGAACTTCTCAAAGGCAAACACCACGGCTACTGCTTCTACCCACTTCGAGACATAATCAACAGCGACTATGATGTATTTGTTGCCATAGGAGGATGGGAAAGGTCCCATAAAGTCTATCCCCCAAACATCAAACAATTCCACCTCCAAAATTGGGTTTTGTGGCATCTCATCCCTCTTGCTTATGTTGCCCTTTCTTTGACATGCCTCACATGTAGAGATGTAAGCATGAGCGTCCTTGAACAACCTTGGCCACCAAAACTCTGCTTGAAGTACTTTTGTTGCAGTCTTGAATGTAGCAAAATGTCCACCATAAACTGACCCATGGAAATGATACAAGATGCTAGGTCTCTCCTCTTGAGCTATGCATATCCTATAGAGGCCATTCGAGCATCTCTTGAAAAGATAGAGCTCATCCCAATAGTAGTGATACACATCCCTAAAGAATTTATTCTTGGTGTAGGCGTCTAGATTAGGAGGTATATCCCCACATACCAAGTAGTTCACAAAATTCGCATACCAAGGCAGTCCCTTTTCCTCCAAGCTCTTGGCTTCTTCTAGCTTCTTCCCCAAGTGGTATCCTTCTTTTACTACCTTGATTATCATGAGTTGCTCTTCGGGTAGAGAGTCATTAATGGGGATTAGCTCCTCTATTCTCATCCTTGATAGGTGATCGGCCACACCATTCTCTATGCCCTTTTTATCAACTATTTCCATGTCAAACTCTTGTAGAAGAAGTATCCATCTAAGGAGTCTCGGTTTGGTATCCTTCTTTGCATAGATGTATCTCAAAGCCGCATGATCCGTGTAGACTATAACCTTAGACCCCATTAGATAGCTTCTGAACTTCTCAAAGGCAAATACCACGGCTAAGAGCTCATTTTCAGTTGTTGCATACTTCACTTGGGTGTCATCCAAAGTCCTACTTGCATAGTATATGACATGGAGTTTCTTGTCTTTCTTTTGGCCCAAAACAGCACCAACTGCATAGTCACTTGCATCACACATGATCTCAAAAGGGAGATCCCAATCCGGTGCTTGGACTATAGGAGCACTCACAAGCGCCTCTTTTTTCTTCAAAAATGCCCCAAGGCATTCCTCATCAAACACAAAATCGACCTCCTTGCAAAGTAGTCTTGTTAGAGGTCTTGCTATCTTGGAGAAATCCTTGATGAACCTCCTATAAAAACCAGCGTGGCCCAAGAAACTCCTTATACCCTTCACGTTACTTGGAGGAGCCAAACTCATCAGGACTTCAATCTTGGCTTTATCAACTTCAATACCATTCTCCGATATCTTATGGTCGAGCACTATTCCCTCTCTAACCATGAAATGGCATTTCTCCCAAATGAGCACTAGATTTGTCTCTTCACATCTCTCCAATACCCAGCACAAATTTGATAAACAAGCACCAAAAGAGCAACCATACACAGAGAAGTCATCCATGAACACTTCTACCATTTCCTCGATAAGGTCAGAGAAAATAGACATCATACACCTTTGGAAAGTTGCTGGTGCATTACATAGCCCAAATGGCATCCTTCGATATGGAAAGGTAACATAAGGGCATGTGAATGTTGTCTTTTCTTGGTCATTAGGGTGAATGGGTATTTGAAAGAACCCACTATACCCATCAAGGAAACAATATAAGGGATGGTTAGCAAGCCTCTCAAGCATTTGGTCAATAAAAGGGAGAGGAAAATGATCTTTTCTTGTGGCCAAATTCAACTTCCTATAATCAATGCACATTCTATGGCCGGTTATGGTTCTTGTGGGTATTAGTTTATCTTTTTCATTTTTAACCACAGTTATTCCTCCCTTTTTTGTAGTATAGTGGTAAGTATTAATTCCTCCCTGGAGCGCCAAAATTGATAGTAGGATTTAAGTGGAGGGTTTTTATCTAACAAGCTAAGTGAAATAAAAAGAAAACAAAGCTAACAACTCAAGAAATCAAAACAAGAAACTAAAGCAAGACAAGAAATTAAGCAAAACTACTAATCAAGATAAACAAAGAGTAAAATCGAATCGAATGATGAGGTTATGGACTTTAGGTGATCCTAGAGCTAACTTATGATGTTCAAACAATCACATAAATGCTAATCCTTAGGTTTAGAACTCTAAATAAGACTAATCCACTCTCATGACACTAATCCCTTTGCTAATTACCTAATCAAGAGCTAATCGTCATTAGTGAAAAGATAATCAACAAGCATAAAGATTCAGTTGTAATCTACCAATAACACCTTAGACATCTACTTTCATAGGCTAAGCATGTAAATCTCTTGATTTAGTTGGTTGGGGCATTTCATCAAACACCTTGTGGGTGGGAAATGCCCTTTGGTCTAAATCACTTTTCTCAAAACTAATCTAGCATGAAGATCACTAAACAAGAAAAGATTTAAAGAATCTAAGTCCTAAACATCATAGATCAACCCTAATCTCACCCTAATCTACCTCATCCCTAGATCCTAAAAAAACTACTCACTAATCATAGCTAATCTAACAAATCTTATGCAAAAAGTGTTAGTAAACATGATTAGATGAATAGGGAAAGAAAGATTAGAAGAAACAAGAATCAAATTGCATTAAACTTAAAAGAAATCTTCCAAATCTCCTCAAAACCACAAAGGGTCGATTTTCTGTTCAAAAACAAGAGAAGATTGCATAAAAATTAGCTTTTTAAGTATTTATAGGGAATGAGGTCAAACCGGGTTTTGACCCGGAGGAGCAGTCTTGCAGAAATCGCCATATCTCTCTAACCGCAGCTCGTAACGACATAAAACCACCTCCAGATGATATCTGATTCAATTACCTACAACTTTCATGAAGATCTCGAAGGCTGAATCGGAACGGAAAGGCTTCATCTGACCCGATCTTTACCCGGAATGGATCAGTATCGACCTTACTAGCTCGATATGAAGCTCGATATGGTGCTAAAGCTCTTCTTCATTGGCTGTATCGATCTTACTAGGTCGATATAAATGATCGACACACGTCTTCAGCCTTCCTGTTGGTGTGTATCGACCTTGGTAGGTCGATACAAATGCCCGATATGCATGATCCGTCTTCTCGGTTGGACTGTATCGAGCTTAGTAGTTCGATGCATCTGCTCGATATGGATTAAAATAGTTGTAACTTTCTAACCCGGGGTCCGAATGACTTGATTCCAACGGCATTAGAAAGTTCACTGGATTCGCTACAATGTTGAAGCAGGATTCGGAATCTGAATCTAAGTGCAAGACCTTCGTCCGGACCTTTCGCACCTCCAAATGCTCGACATGCTTCCAAAAGACTTCTTCTTCTCATTTGGCTGCTTCTCTTCCTCCTCTTGATCACCCATGAAACTCCATATGGTCCTCCACGCCTCCAAAACACCTAATAAGGACTCAATATGTACAAATATGCAACAATCTAGGTTAAGACTCACTAAACTCTAATATGAATGCAAATGAGACCAAAAATGACTAAAAAGAATGCTCAAGTGGATGCAAAACTATCTAAAATGAATACTAAAACATGCTAAATTATGAGTCTATCAACTCTCCCAAACTTGCCTTTTGCTTGCCCTCAAACAAACAAACATGACAAATCTAAGAGAGAGGTGTGAAAGCGGGAGCTCAATATCCAAGAATGCCAACAAACATAATCAACTCAATGTCCTAGTTCTTAATTCTAAAATGCACTTGAATTTATCCTACTCCAAAAGAGTTAGCCATGCTCATCACAACAATCAAATGCACAAAGAACTCAATCTAGATAAGTCTCCCTATCTAACCAACTCTTTAACATTCATTAAATTGCAAACCGTGATTCATGACAATGCAATGCAAGTGAATTCATTTGGCTAAGGGGCTATGCTTTGAGATAAGAATGATCTCAATTCATGTGGCTTCCAATTCGCATAAGGGTTTTCACTCAAAGAGGATTGAACTTCATGCATAATACTAAAGGTAAAAGACAAGTGATGCATACAAGAGTAGACTCTCATATACCCATAATGCTATCAATGGTCCTATACCCCTCTCATTATTTCTTTTTAAGCTCACTCAACCCTCTAAAACTACCCTTTTCTCCCAAGGCTCCTTGTGCCTTGCAAAACCCATGAAATTCTTTTATTTTTAAGCTCTAAGGGGAATCTTCTTCAACCTTTATCTCATAGCGAATGGTGTGATCTTTTACTTACTTAGCTCTTCTTTCTATTCCTAGGTAGCCTTTTCTTTTCTTTGGCCTTTTCGCTCTTTAGATTTTTTTTTCTTTTCTTAAGGCTACCTATAACTTTTCAAACTTAGAGCTATACATTTAATCACACAAGATCCACCATTTCAAACTATGCTTCCCTTATTTCCTTCCAAGCCTTTTATCACCCTTTTCTTTCTACTCCTTTCCACAACTCAACATGCTTAATGCAAGCATATAATTCCAAAATCAAAGCACCAAGCAATACCACGATCCATACCCCAAATCCTAAGCCTATAGCTAGCCCCAAAATGCAAGAGCTAGAATCTACATGAGAGCCTAAACTTGTCGTCTCAAACCTAACACTTTATGCTAAGTTCAATCAAAATAAGGCCTCACAATCAGTTTCACTAGAACATTTGGCTTTTAAGGAGGTAAGGTAAGGTGGGAGTACTACTTGAGCTAGCAAGAGGGTGGCAAAGTGAGTATGAAAGCTCAAGTATGTATATTATCCATGAATTCACTTTCAATGTAAGGCATGATAATTATATGTCAAAATTTGGTTCAAGTGAGTATAGTTGGTTATCAAATTCAAGACCCTATTTTGACCAAGTTCTAGGTGACAAGTGAAGTGATCCAAGCATGGTTCTTCCTTACTTTCAAGACTTGTTCAAATGCATCAAAGAACTACTAACTAGGGCATTGAATTGATTACATGAGTTGACACTCTACAAGAATAAGCTCATCATTGCTCCCAATGCATATGAATGCAACTCCTACATGAAATGCAACTAGACTCAATCCTAATATGCAAATGCAACATCTAAAATGACTTTCTCTTTTGGAAAATTTTCAAATTTTTCGATTTTTTTGGTTTTTATATGCCTTAAATGAATGCATGAGACTCAAATATGCAAAGGAAAATAAGAATTACAAAATACAAAGTCAAATCTCTCAACCTCTCCCCCAAACTTAAATTACACAGTCCCTTGTGTAATAGAAGTTCAAGAGAGACCAAAGCAAAAAAAAAAAAAAAAATGGTATATACAATGAAATAGAAAGAGGACCATACCTTGGCCCTAGCCTTTGTCCTTATAGGGAGTTGGAGAGGAGGAGTAATGTAACTCCTTGTTGAGGTGGTGATGGTGAGATGAGGTGCAAGAGATGGATCCAACCTTGTGCCATGTGTGAGATTAAGCTTGAGAACCTTGGAGAGTAGCTCTTCAATCCTTTCATTGTCATTCTCCTTCATTGTGGAATGACAAATTGCTTTTACACTTGCAAAGGGTTTAAGAATACCCTTGCACTTCACATTGTACTCAATGGCTCCATCTATGAGTTTAAAAGGGTGTAGACTCATAGTGTGAGAGGATGGAGTAAGAGTGGGATAGTTGTATTGGTTTGGCTTCTTCTTAGCCTTATTTCTTTTACCTATCTTTTGCCTCTTGCTATTCTCATTCTCATCTTCCAATGTGGTACAAAAAAGAGTTTTCAAGCAAGCTCCATCCAATGCTAAAGCTTCTTCAACATTACCATAACCCAAAGCATTCTCTTCATGAGATTCTTTCTCCTTCTTACATGCTTTTGGGGGTGAAGCTAAATCCTTTGTCTCACAATTACTCACATCCTCCTTAGTCTCCAATAAGGGAAAGAAGAAAGAGCTTAGGCATTTTTCATTGAGAGCATATGCATCCCCTTTATTCTTCTCATAAGTACTCTTTTCTTCATGAACCCATTGGATGGAAGGTAAACTATAGCTTAGAGCTTTGCCCACGTCTCTAACCTCCTCTACTTGCTTTTGGTCTCCAATTCGTCCATGAAAACTATTGGATGTCATTTCTTCATCAACCTCAACATCAACAATTGGTGAAATGACATAGCTTGAATCTTTTGGTTTCTTGAATGGCAAAGAGAGTTGAACCAATTTGGACTCTATGGTTTCCAAATGTGAGGATGATTGCTCAATCTTAAGTCTTAACTCATCATGCAAACCCTCAATCTTGTCATATATTGCTCTCATCATCTTGTCAAACCTAATATTATTCATTTGTTGACCTTCTAGGATTTGATGTAGAACCTTTCTTTGTTCCTCATCTTGGTTAGGGATTTGTGAAATCTCATGGTTCTCTTGGTAGCTTTGTTGATTTCCTTAAACTCCATGGTTAGACCATTGATTGAGAAGCTTACTCCCTTGGTTGAAGTTCCCATTGTTGACCACGAAATTGGCTTCCTCTTGGTGTTGGTCATTATCCAACCTAACTTCTCTTTGTTGCACACTTAAGATTTTTTCCATTCTATCCAATTTATCTTGCAAGTCTTTCCATTCATAATCTTCACATGAGCCTTCTAGAGGGGTTGTACCATGCCTTTCATTGCTTCTTTCATCACTCTTAGCCAAGTTCTCAACAAGTAGCTCTCCTTGTTCCATGGTGAGGTTTGCAAAACACCCTTTGCTAGCTACATCCAATGTCCATTTGTGATCCTTATCAACTCCCCAATAGAAAATGCTAAGGATTACTTCTTTCTTGAACCCGTGATGTGGACAATCCATAGTGTATCCTCTAAGTCTCTCTCATGCCTCATGAAAGGTCTCATGGATGCCTTGCTTGAAGCGCAAAATGTCTCTCCTAATTTGGACTGTTTTTTTGTGTTGGATAGAACCTTAGAAGGAAGATCCTCTTGCAATTATCCCAAGAATTGACCAAGTGAGATGGTATAGATCTCTCCCATTTGCTTGCCTTTTCTCCAAGTGAAAATGAAAACAAAATGAGCTTGATACTATCTTCGGGCACACCTTCAATCCTAAAGGAGTCCAAATGTTCATAAGGATTCTCCATTCCTATCCCCAAAAACTTAGAGCATTGAATCAACCTTATCAAGCTTGGCTTGATCTCATAGGCATTGGCTTCTATTGGAGGAGGATGTATTCCAAATTTCAACCCATGATAATGAGGAGTATCAAAGCTCCCAATTGTTGTCTTGTTCTCTTGAGCTTGGGTAGGAGTTGATACCAATTCTTGAGGTTATGGAGCTTTAATAATGCTTCTTTGGTTGTCCATCTCCAACACCTCAAATGATCTTGTCTTTCCATTTCTCTTCTTTTTGTTTTGGTACCTTTGAAAGAACAATAGAATTAAGGAAGACAAGTTAGCAACCACAAATAAGAAAAAATTCATCATCTCAAACAGAGATGAGCAAACAAGGTAAAATAAAAGCTAGTCTCAAAGAGATTCAAAATCCTAATGGTTAATGCTAAACTCCAATGGCAACGGCGCCAAATTGATAGTAGGATTTTTCCTCTTTCAATTAATCTCTACTACTCATGTCATTGTAGTATTTGAGATGTCAATCCATAGGGTTAAGATTAACAACACTAGGAATACATGAAACTATTTAAGCTAAGCAAAATAAAATAAGTGGAGGGTTTTTATCTAACAACCTAAGTGAAATAAAAAGAAAAAAAAGCTAACAACTCAAGAAATCAAAACAAGAAACTAAAGCAAGAAAAGAAACTAAGCAAAACTACTAATCAAGATAAACAAAGAGTAAAATCAAATCTAAGGATGAGGTTATGGACTTTGGGTGATCCTAGAGCTAACTTATGATGTTCAAACAATCACATAAATGCTAATCCTTAGGTTTAAAACTCTAAATAAGACTAATCCACTCTCATGGCACTAATCCCTTTGCTAATTACCTAATCAAGAGCTAATCATCATTAGTGAAAAGATAATCAACAAGCATAAAGATTCAGTTCTAATCTACCAATAAACACCTTAGATATCTATTTCCATAGGCTAAGCATGTAAATCTCTTGATTTAGTTGGTTGGGGCATTTCATCAAACACTTTGTGGGTGGGAAATGCCCTTTGGTCTAAATCACTTTTCTCAAATCTAATCTAGCATGAAGATCACTAAACAAGAAAAGATTTAAAGAATCTAAGTCCTAAACATCATAGATCAACCCTAATCTCACCCTAATCTACCTCATCCCTAGATCCTAAAAAGACTACTCACTAATCATAGCTAATCTAACAAATCTCATGCAAAAAGTGTTAGTAAACATGATTAGATGAATAGGGAAAGAAAGATTAGAAGAAACAAGAATCAAATTGCATTAAACTTAAAAGAAATCTTCCAAATCTCCTCAAAACCACAAAGGGTCGATTTTCTGTTCAAAAACAAGAGAAGATTGCATAAAAATTAGCTTTTTAAGTATTTATAGGGAAGGAGGTCAAACCGGGTCAACCCGGAACAAACCGGGTTTTGATCCGGAGGAGCAGTCTTGCGGAAATCGCCATATCTCGCTATCCGCAGCTAGTAATGACATGCAACCACATTCAGATGAAAGCTGATTCAATTACCTACAACTTTTATCAAGACCGCAAAGGCTGAATCGGAACGGAATATCTTCATCTGATCCGATCTTTACCCGAAATGGATCTGTATCGATCTTACTAGCTCGATATGAAGCTCGATATGGTGCTAAATATCTTCTTCATTGGCTGTATCGACCTTACTAGGTCGATATAAATGCTCGACACACGTCTTCAGCCTTCCTGTTGGTGTGTATCGACCTTGGTAGGTCGATACAAATGCCCGATATGCATGCTCCGTCTTCTCGGTTGGACTGTATCGAGCTTAGTAGTTCGATGCATCTGCTCGATATGGATTAAAATAGCTGTAACTTTCTAACCCGGGGTCTGAATGACTTGATTCCAACGGCATTATAAATTTTACTGGATCCTATACAACTTTGAAGAAGGCTTCGGAATCTGAATCTAAATGTAAGACCTTCGTCCGGACCCATGCATTTCGCACCTTCAAATGCTCGACATGCTTCCAAAAGACTTCTTCTTCTCATTTGGCTGCTTCTCTTCCTCCTCTTGATCACCCATGAAACTTCATATGATCCTCCAAGCCTCCAAAACACCATATAAGGACTCAATATGTACAAATATGCAACAATCTAGGCTAAGACTCACTAAACTCTAATATGAATGCAAATGAGACCAAAAGTGACTAAAAAGAATGCTCAATTGGATGCAAAACTATCTAAATGAATACTAAAACATGCTAAATTATGAGTCTATCAACTATTGATGTAGAGGTTTTTGCGCCTTAACTCAATCCTCAAACACACATGTCATTGTAGTATTTGAGGTGTCAATCCACTTGGGAAGCTAATGACACTTAAGATATAGAGAACTCGCTAAGCTAAGCTAATAGAGAAGGGTTTTGAAATCTAACAACCTAGTGACAAACAAGGAAGCAAAAGAAAGCAAACAAAGATCAATATGACGAAATCTAAGCAAAGATAAGAGCAAATGAAACTAAGCAAAAACAGAAAATAACTAAGCTTCAATAATAAAAAGAAAAGATTCAAGACCAAGGAAAATGATGTAGGGTGATCCTTATTCATGTTTAAGATGTCCAAAAATGCAATACTAAATACTCAACCTTAAGTAAGGAGCACAATTAAAGGCTAATCCAATCTCTTGGCAAAAACCCCTTTGCTAATCACATTTCAAACCCAATCTCATGGTGTATCTATGACTAACAAGATTTCAACACAAGCTCTATAAAACAAAGAACTCCCTAGACATCTAATCTCTTAGGCTAGGATGAGTAATCTCTTATGCAATATTTTCAGACATTTTAATAACACTCTCATGCCCAATAAAAGTCTAGAGGCGATTTCCCATCAATATGATACTAAGCATTTAGCACAATTTATATAAGAAATGATAGATGCAAAGAATCATGATTTCTAAACATCATTTTCAAATATAAACTCATTCAAGCATTTTATCAAACACCTTAAGTGCTCAACAAAAGCCTAAGATCAACTTCTCCAATAAAGAGGTACTTGGCTATTAGCACAATCACATAAGAAAAGGGAATACAAAGATCTAAGCTTTAAACATCTCA
>JAHZTW010000001.1:392873327-392895707 GCA_020283515.1 Alliaria petiolata
TTCTCCTTGTCAGCCTAAACTCAACACTTTTTGCCTAGATGATTCAAAATTTCGAAAATAGGCCTCACAATCACACAAGAGAGTGTTTAGGTTTCAAAGAAGGCTTAGTTGTGGGTGGGGTAAGCTATTTGGACTAGCAAGAGTGGTAAGAAGGAAGAAGGAAGTCCAAATATGTATATGGTAACCATGGAATCACTTTTCAATACATGAACATGATAATTCAAAGTCAATATTATGGTTCAAATTATTAGAGTTGGATTCAATTCAAAGCAAGTTTCAACCTAAGACATGAACATCAAAGCAAGAATTCCAAGTATGGTGCAGCCTTAACTTCAAAATTACTAGAATGCATCAAACAACTAACAACTAGGGCACTTAAATCATTTCAAACATAGACATCTTAACAAGTGCTTATAACTCCCAATGCATATGTATGCAAACCTATATGTAATGAAACTAGACTCAATTCTAGTATGTGAATGCAACTAGATGAACACTTATTTTTTTTATTTTTTTTTATTATTATTTTTTTTTGAAATCTAAAAGTTTCTCAAATATTCTTATGCCTTAGATGATAAATGAATGCATGATACTCTTAAAATGCATGAAACTTAAGATGGAAAATTGCAAAAATATTGCCAAGTTTCACACTCTCCCCCACACTTGAATTACACAGTCTCTCGTGTAATAAAAATGCAAGAGGAGACCAAATCAACAAGTCAAACAAAATAAGAGAAGTAAAAAAATGTTGTGGTATTTACAATGGAAGATGGAGTGTACCTTCGGTGGTTTATGGAGGAGGATGAAGTGGAACTGAAGTTCCTTGGCCGTGGTCATGGTGGAAGTGTGCATAAGGTTGGTGCATGTATCCATAACCGTGGTGATAAGCATCATAAGGGGACCCATGGTGAAAGCCACAAGGGAAGCCTTGGTGGTGCATGTAGTAAGCTTGAGGGTGAGACATTGTACTTATAAGAGAAACAAAATAAAATGAAAATCAGTACTGAAATAAATGCTTAGTCTAAGCAAGAACTCAATCTCAAATGCATTAAAAACAATCCCAACCGGCAACGGCGCCAATTGATGTAGAGGTTTTTATGTCTTAACTCAATCCTCAAACACACATGTCATTGTAGTATTTGAGGTGTCAATCCACTTGGGAAGCTAATGAGACTTAAGATATAGAGAACTCGCTAAGCTAAGCTAATAGAGAAGGGTTTTGAAATCTAACAACCTAGTGACAAACAAGGAAGCAAAAGAAAACAAACAAAGAACAATATGACGAAATCTAAGCAAAGATAAGAGCAAATGAAACTAAGCAAAAACAGAAAATAACTAAGCTTCAATAATAAAAAGAAAAGATTCAAGACCAATGCAAATGATGTAGGGTGATCCTTATTCATGTTTAAGATGTCCAAAAATGCAATACTAAATACTCAACCTTAAGTAAGGAGCACAATTAAAGGTTAATCCAATCTCTTGGTAAAAACCCCTTTGCTAATCACATTTCAAACCCAATCTCATGGTGTATCTATGACTAACAAGCTTTCAACACAAGCTCCATAAAACAAAGAACTCCCTAGACATCTAATCTCTTAGGCTAGGATGAGTAATCTCTTATGCAATATTTTCAGACATTTTAATTACACTCTCATGCCCAATAAAAGTCTAGAGGCGATTTCCCATCAATATGATACTAATCATTTAGCACATTTATATAAGAAATTATAGATTCAAAGAATCATGATTTCTAAACATCATTTCCAAATATAAACTCATTCAAACATTTTGTCAAACACCTTAAGTGCTCAACAAAAGCCTAGAATCAACTTTTCCAATAAAGAGGTACTTGCCTATTAGAGCAATCACATTAGAAAAGGAAATACAAAGATCTAATCTTTAGACATCTTAAACAATCATTAGAATCACCCTAATCTACCAAGATCTCAAATCTAAGATAACTACTCACTAACCATAGCCTTAACCACGAAATCCATGAGGATAGGTTGGCTAAACATTATTAGTGAATATTAACCAATAAGAAAATAAATAAGGAAAGTGCAAAAACTAAACTAACAATCCTTAATCAAAGCCTAACCACAAAATCCATAAAAGAAAGATGGCTAAGCAAGATTAAAGAAGAATAATAACCAAGAAGAAAAGATTAAAGATATGTGCAAAACTAAATTAAAACTTTAAAAGTATTTACAAAATATCTTTAGAAACTAAAGAAAAGCTTAAGAGAAAACAAGAGGAATAAGATCTAAAAGTTTTGTGGCCATCCGTAAAAAGATAAGGTCTCGGGATATTTATAGGGCCTAGGGCGAATTCCCTTCCACACAAGGGTAAAGGGGACTTAAACCAAGTCTTTTGGACATATCTTGGTGGCATAATGGTTTGTGGTCGTTGTGCTAGACCGTTGCGCACTATTTCCACCGTAACTTCTGAACCACTGATCGCAATCACTTCAAACCACCACCATTGAAAAGCTAGCTCGATCCTCTAGAACTTTGATGAAGGACGCTGAGGCTGAATCGTAGTGGAATGCCCTCGTTCGTACCGATCTTTCTTTACATCGGGGTAAGATCGTTGTGGCTCGTCGAAGTGTCTGGAGAAGTCTTCTCTTTTGCTCCTTAGTGCCTTGGCTTCTCTTCGGTTATTCTCTCAAACTCCATAGATCCTCCATAAGCTCAAAAAGCACCTAAAATGCACTCCATCTGCAACAAAGTACGCAAATCTAATCCTAAGACACACTAATCCAAATGTGAATGCAAATGGAACACCTATATGCATGAAATGATGCATAACCACTCTAAATGATGCATTAAAAATGATGTAAATAGGCAAGCTATCAACACCCCCACACTTGCCTTTTGCTTGTCCTCAAGCAAACAAGAACAAATAAAGGAGAGAGATTTGAAAATGGGAGTTCAAAACTAAAGATGTCAATAGAAGAAGTGAGATCAATGTCCAAGTTATTAGTTCTAAGATGCAAAGAGTTTGTTCTACTTAAAAAGCTTTAGCCATACTTATCTCAAACAAGCAATGAATTCAAGCTTAGTCTACACAATCATTCATATCATCCAACTCTTTAACATTTATTAATTGTAACCAAGTGAATCATGATCATGCATATAAAGTGAAACTATTTGGCTTAGGGACATAGTTTTGAGACAAATATGATCTCAATGCAAAGGAGTTTTTGGTGTTTCAAGGGATCACTCAATGAAAAAGAATTAATCTATGGCAAAATGCTAAGAGTAAAAATTAATTTATGCATACAAGGATGACTTTCATCTACCCAAATGCCTAAATCAACTTCTATCCTAGTCTAAGCCCAAAGACTAACCTCCTAAACTACCCTTTCCCAAGGCTTTTGCTGCCTTCATCACCTTCACAAAGCTTTCACCTACTTTGTTGATCTTGGGGGGATCTTCTTCACATTTGTAGAATGGTCTTTTTTGGCTTCTTTTCAATGGCTCTTTTTTTGTTGCTTTTGGCGCCTCATTGCTTCATCTCCTTGGATTTTTGATGGCCGGTTTTTCTTCTTGTTGTGTGGTCTTGTTTTGTTGCTTGAGGTCACCTTTTCTTCTTTGTTATAGAGCATTCCTTGTTGCCACCATCTCATCATATATTTGCCCAAATCAATCTCAATAAATCACCTTTTCCTTATTCCTTCTCTTTCCCAAAGACAAAACTTTAAACAAAAGAACTCTTCGTAGTTTACCCATCAAACAACTTAGCTTAATACTAGCTTAAAATGCAAGCTAGTGTCTACATGAAAGATTCTCCTTGTCAGTCTAAACTCAACACGTTTTGCCTAGATGATTCAAAATTTTGAAAATAGGCCTCACAATCACACAAGAGAGTGTTTAGGTTTCAAAGAAGGCTTAGTTGTAGGTGGGGTAAGTTATTTGGACTAGCAAGAGTGGTAAGAAGGAAGAAGGAAGTCCAAATATGTATATGGTAACCATGGAATCACTTTTCAATACAAGAACATGATAATTCAAAGTCAATATTATGGTTCAAATTATTAGAGTTGGATTCAATTCAAAGCAAGTTTCAACCTAAGACATGAACATCAAAGCAAGAATTCCAAGTATGGTGCAGCCTTAACTTCAAACTTACTAGAATGCATCAAACAACTAACAACTAGGGCACTTAAATCATTTCAAACATAGACATCTTAACAAGTGCTTATAACTCCCAATGCATATGTATGCAAACCTATATGTAATGAAACTAGACTCAATTCTAGTATGTGAATGCAACTAGATGAACACTTATTTGTTTTTATTTTTTTATTATTATTATTATTATTTTAAATCTAAAAGTTTCTCAAATATTCTTATGCCTTAGATGATAAATGAATGCATGATACTCTTAAAATGCATGAAACTTAAGATGGAAAATTGCAAAAATATTGCCAAGTTTCACACTCTCCCCCACACTTGAATTACACAGTCTCTCGTGTAATAAAAATGCAAGAGGAGACCAAATCAACAAGTCAAACAAAATAAGAGAAGTAAAAAAATGTTGTGGTATTTACAATGGAAGATGGAGTGTACCTTCGGTGGTTTATGGAGGAGGATGAAGTGGAACTGAAGTTCCTTGGCCGTGGTCATGGTGGAAGTGTGCATAAGGTTGGTGCATGTATCCATAACCGTGGTGATAAGCATCATAAGGGGACCCATGGTGAAAGCCACAAGGGAAGCTTTGGTGGTGCATGTAGTAAGCTTGAGGGTGATACATTGTACCTATAAGAGAAACAAAATAGAATGAAAATCAGTACTGAAATAAATGCTTAGTCTAAGCAAGAACTCAATCTCAAATGCGTTAAAAACAATCCCAACCGGCAACGGCGCCAATTGATGTAGAGGTTTTTAATCTTTTCTTCTTGGTTATTATTCTTCTTTAATCTTGCTTAGCCATCTTTCTTTTATGGATTTTGTGGTTAGGCTTTGATTAATGATTGTTAGTTTAGTTTTAGCACTTTCCTTATTTATTTTCTTCTTGGTTAATATTTACTAATCATATTTAGCCATCCTATCCTCATGGATTTCGTGGTTAAAGCTATGGTTAGTGAGTAGTTATCTTAGATTTGAGATCTTGGTAGATTAGGGTGATTCTAATGAGTGTTTAAGATGTCTAAAGCTTAGATCTTTGTATTTCCTTTTCTTATGTGATTGCTCTTATAGGCAAGTACCTCTTTATTGGAAAAGTTGATTCTAGTCTTTTGTTGAGCACTTAAGGTGTTTGACAAAATGCTTGAATGAGTTTATATTTGGAAATGATGTTTAGAAATCATGATTCTTTGCATCTATAATTTCTTATATAAATGTGCTAAATGCTTAGTACCATATTGATGGGAAATCGCCTCTAGACTTTTATTGGGCATGAGAGTGTCATTAAAATGTCTGAAAATATTGCATAAGAGATTAATCATCCTAACCTAAGAGATTAGATGTCTAGGGAGTTCTTTGTTTTATGGAGATTGTGTTGAAAGCTTGTTAGTCATAGATACACCATGAGATTGGGTTTGAAATGTGATTAGCAAAGGGGTGTTTGCCAAGAGATTGGATTAACCTTTAATTGTGCTCCTTACTTAAGGTTAAGTATTTAGTATTGCGTTTTTGGACATCTTAAACATGAATAAGGATCACCCTACATCATTTGCCTTGGTCTTGAATCTTTTCTTTTTATTATTGAAGCTTAGTTATTTTCTGTTTTTGGTTAGTTTCATTTGTTCTTATCTTTTCTTAGATTACGTCATATTGTTCTTTGTTTGCTTTCTTTTGCTTCCTTGTTTGTCACTAGGTTGTTAGATTTCAAAACCCTTCTCTATTAGCTTAGCTTAGCGAGTTCTCTATATCTTAAGTGTCATTAGCTTCCCAGGTGGATTGACACCTCAAATACTACAATGACATGTGTGTTTGATGATTGCACTCTTTCCGGACACGCTTCATGGTCCTTTTGAGTATTTCGAGCTCTCTCTTGTTGACCCCTTTATTCATTTAGGTGTGTGGTCTCATTCGAGGGATTATCTGTCGACGAGACATTATACTCTTCTCTCTCAAACATCTAGACAAAGACATTTCAGACACAACTCTCCTATTTTATTTTCCCTTAGTCGATTTCTCCCTACTTTTCTAGGGTATCATTTTATTTTTTCTATCGACTTTTTTTTTCTTTTTCTTTCTTCTTAGCTTGAGAACGATCACTTCTTCGAAACTTTCATGATGTCTGCGAACCGTCATTGTCCTTTGTGGAACTCGGGTTGCCATTCTCAAACTAAGACTTTTCTTTCTATTTTTTTTTTCTTTTCTAATATTAATGGAAGATCAAGGAGAGGTTGCATTGCATCTACTTAGTCATGCTAGAGTTTAAAAGAGGAGCAAAGTTCGAAGTACCTCAAGCCCCTTGACGAGAAGTTTTGATTCATTAGGTGCGGAGTCAACGCAAGATCCTTCGGGTACTCTAGAGATTAGAACTTTTTCCGTTGGAACGATCCACTCGCAGTGTTCAACTTAATAAACCTTGCTTCTAAATCCGTGAGAATGGTCATTAAGGTTCCTTGTTCGAAGCGACTTGTACCTAGCAAAGTTCATAGTTTCCGACTAAAAGAAAAAAGTTTTGACTCTATAAAACGACTCGATAAATGATGCATGTATGCTTAAGACTCTTCAAATCAAAGCATAGTTAGTAATATAAGAAACCCCCCCAAGACTTAAATCAAACTGTCCCCAGTTTGTTTTAATCGAGTTGAGGTGAAAAAGATAGATAAATTCAAGTACAAGCTTATGAAGACTTACTTGAAAGTGGCGATGGGTTTGGTATGGATGGATGGGTGTGTGGTTCAGTTGAGCTAAGGACTTAATCATTCTCCTTATGTCCCTTCTTAGATTCGGTTTAATTGAACTAAAGAAATCAAAAACTTAGCTTGAAAGGAAATGTGATGCGCGGTTGAGCTTCCTTGCTTCGTTTGGTGTGGTGGGCGTGTGGTGATGATGGATGATGGTGTTGATAGGCGTCTGATGGTGATGATTGGTTCGCCTTTGTTGAGAAGAACATGTACTCCGGTTGTTGAGTACTCGCCTTGGTTCCTTGACCTTTGATAACACCTTTAATGACAGATGGAAAATATTCTGTCATTGCGTCTTGAAGATTGCATCATCTCAGAAACTTGAAGTTTGGGTCGATGCTGGCCTATCCGGTGATGTGTTCGGGATCCCGGAAGACAGATGTTGCTAGTTCGAACTTTAATGCCATATGAAATTCTTACTTGGCTTCGGTAAAGGTCTTGGTCGCGGAAGAGAGAAGTTAGTCTTCGGGAACTTTTCTCTTCCGGGTTTGGTGAAGGAAGTTGCATGTTCTTCCTTCTGGAGCTTGCACAACGGTTTTGGAGGATGAAAACGTTGTATTCTTCTTCATCTTCGTGGATACAGGTCCGTTGAGCGTACTGGAAGAAGTTGAATGAGATAAATGGATCATTGACATAACTTGCTTGGATGGAGTCTTGTCTTGTCTCACCGTCTTTGATGTAACAGCAATATACCGCGGTTGTGAAAGTTGTATTTGCGGTCTTCAGGGCGTTTTCAAGTCTTGAATCAAGAAGGAAACTTGAAAGGCTTGACAAGGGTTGAAGGAGATCCGGTTTGGTGAAATTCGGGATGGAGAAAGTCGCAGAGGAAGGCTGGCCGTGCGACGGGTTGTCGCAGCCGCAGCCAGGCTTCTCTTCTCCGCGTCATCGGGGCTCGTGGCGCCTCCAGGCTCCTTCTGGTCGGCCCACGGGCAGATCGTCGCCTGGTGAGTGTTCTTCGAAACACCTTCTTCATATTTTTGGTCTTTTTCGGGTTTTCTGATTTTTTGTGCTTTTCTTGGTTTTCTGATTTTTTGGCTTTTGGGGTTTATGTAAATGCTGTAAACTAAGAAGAAATCAAAACTAAAAATTAGTATGGTTAAAGAGATGAGAAAGAGAATACCTAAAATGGGTTGTCTCCCATTGAGCCGCTCTTGTTTAGAGTTTTTTAGCTAGACTTTGGTAGTTTGGGAGCTTAGTTGGAGGGTGAGCTCGACCTTAGATAAGGTCTTTTTGCCTTCGGCGCAGCCTCTTCTATCGAAGACTCCTCGAGTCTCTCCATGACCGCATGATAACATGTAATTTTTACCCGTTTTTACTATCATAAGTGAGTGCTTTAATAAACATTTCACTAAGGTTTTAATGCACAAACACTAGATTTCGAGTATTTGGTTGTTCAAGACTCTTTTCAGTTAATCTTAGCAAAAGACGCATATTTTGGAGCAAATAGACATTTCCGGAAACATTGCTAGAGGAAAAAAGTTCAACATCTAACGAAGGCCTTCCCACCACAAGATCAAGCTCATATTTGGAGATAATGTAGCTTATCAGCTGTCTATCACCTCGAAGTGGTTTGAGAACAATCCTATGGTTGGATCTCAAGTTATGGAAAAAGCAAGAAGGTCCGCCAAGCACCCGAAAGACCAGCCTGGCTGTGCCACGGACTGACCAGACGACCAGTGGCCGCGCCACGGCAATTCGCTCGGCCGGCCAGCCACTTAACGGTTCCCGAGCCCATTTGAAGCCCAACTTAATCCCGCAGCCGTCTTAAGCAAGCGAAGACCTAATGGACGATCAAGGGGACTTGAAGACCTATATATACTCGTTGTTTAGGATTTTTTTTAGGAGGGCATCATCAGATCACAAAATTCTCTAAGTTACAAAACTCTTTCTCTCTTTCGGTGGCCGCGAATCTCTTATTTGCGGTTTCACTTTGTTCTTCGAGGGAGATTGATTTCTTCTCGAACCCTCTTTACTTCTCAACGATTTATACAAGTTATGCATTCATCAATCACGTTTTCTACTCCTTCTTTCATGTCTGAGTAGTTTATTTTCGTTGGGTGTTCTTTAAGGAGATCTATGGGGAATTTCATTAACTGTTTTTAAACCGATCGTTGAGGCTGTATATTAGGGTTTTCTTTCTTATCAAACTTGTTCTTATTGCACGAGTCTAGCGTCATGAATTAGATGTCTGATTCTAGGATCTTCGAAAGCCACAATCGTGCTGAATTTCAGATCTGAACCTAGTTTGATGGAGCGCAACGCTTCTTAGGATGCTTGTTGTTGCATGAGCTGTTGGAGCATCGCTTGAACCATTTCATTACAAGAAGCTTGAGCTTGTGGAGGCTGAACAAATCCAGGGGGGGTACCCTTTGTTAGCTTGTTGATATGGACCTTGAAAGTTTCCTTGTCTAGGTCCTTGGTATGTGTTTTTGTTCACATAGCCACCTTGATTCCCAAACTGTTTTTGTGGGGGGTAGACTTGATCATTGGGGTTCTCAACGTTGTTGCTTTGGTATGAGAGATTGGTTTTCTGGTACTTGGGGAAGTAGCCTTGTGGTCTTGGATAGTCTTGACCTCCAACCCAATTTGCTTCCTCTTGGCTTTGTTCTAGCTCCTCTAGAACATCCGTAGACTCTCCCACAAAATGTACATGTTTTTGGTTAGCAAGTACGAGCTTGTCAATATTTTCATGGAGCGATTTCAACTCCCTCTTGTGTGACTCTAGATCAGACCCTCCCGGTGCTCGGTCGTAGTCCTCACTGTAGTTCCCATCACTCAAGGCAAGATTCTCAATGAGTTCCATACCCGTGGTTACATCTTGGCTGAGAAAGTTTCCCATACTCGTCGTGTCCAATAGCATCCGAACCTTAGGCAAGGCTCCTCGGTAGATTGTGCTCAAGAGATACTATTCACTGAAGCCATGGTGAGGACACTGTATAGTGTAGTCCTTGAACCGTTCCATAGCCTCACTAAACGTCTCGTTCTGCCTTTACGTGAAGCCGCTAATCTCGCTTCTAAGCCGAGCCGTCCGTGTGCTAGAGAAAAACTTGGACAGGAATGCCTTCTTGCAATCTGCCCATGAGGTTATGGTTCCATGAGGCAGGGTCTTCTCCCAATGCCGAGCTTTATCACCAAGTGAAAACGGGAACAACCTCAACTTGAAGCTGTCCTCCGAGAACCCATTTATCTTGATAATGCCGCACACTTGCTCGAAGTTGTCTAGGTGCTCAAGAGGATCCTCCATAGCAAGACTGTGCGTGCTGGAATTCACACAATAGATAATCTGTTCAGAAATTCAAAAGAGGACGCAAAGATTCTAAGTTAAACCAACACAAAGATCCGAAGACGGTATTTTATTATTGATGCTTAGATAAACTTTTTAGGGTACAAGTGTTTTGCTCGGTGAAAACGCTCCCCCGCTACAAATGAACTTAGGATTCTATTTATACATTTTTATTCAGAATCTAGGAAAATCATCTCGTAGATTTTCCTCTCCCTTCCCTTGGCGGCGCTCTCTTCCACGAAGCTTCGTCTTCCAGGGTTTCCTCGTGGAATTGGGCTCGGCCCACTTGCACAATAATCTGTCTTGGGCTCGGCGTTGTGCCTTGTCTTGGGCTCGAACTCGCACCTTGTCCTTAGGCTCGAACGACTTCGTGGGCTTCTCGCTTGGATCGCCAAAGGGGGAAACGTCGGTTTAATCTATGCGCGAATCGTACATGGTTTGATTCGGCTCGGTTTTCTACACGGTTCGGTTCGGCTCGGTTTCTGCACAGTCTGTGCACAGAGCCGAGCCCGGATTGTGCTCGGTTTACGCATGGTTCGGAAATAGCCTTCCATACTTAGTTATTTCATCGATCGATCTTGCCTGGATGAAAACCGACCCCAACAGTTAGCCCCCCAGCTCGTTAGACACACGAGTGTGTGTGACGAGGTGTCAAGTTGGGTAAGATCGATGTCCAAAAGGCGATTTGATTCGTGGCTGAGGTACTTCGCCTCGTTGTCTCGGAAATCAACGGTTGTTTCAGGAGATCCTGCTTTGACACCGAAGCATGTTATTTTGTCGCCGAAGTGTTTGGTTCGGTTGCTGAAGCGTTAAGTTTGAAGCCGAAATGCTATGCTTCGTACCAAGGTCCAAATTTGTATCCAGGCGTTGAGATCGTGGGCTCGGTTCCTTGGTTCGTCGTAGGTATCTTTACCGAGCCGCTTGACTCATGACCGAAACACTTAAACGCCGAGACTTTTGACTTCGGTGATTCGATGTCTCATTGTTTCGAGATATGTTACTTTTATCGAGACTTTTTACTTTGCCGCCGAGGCATTCCTCGCTTTGGGTTCCCGAAGTGATTTTTACTTGACGGCTGGATTTTTGCCTCGGCTTTCTTTCGCAGAAACCTTCTCGGCTCGGCGTCACCATGTATCTGGGGACACTTAGAAAAATTTTCGAAATTTTTCTATGTATGAGTTTTTGACTTGGGTCAATGTCGTTTGATATGGGCATGTGATCATTCTTCTAAGGCCCATTATCCATTCGAAAAGATTGGGAGGCGGAACCGTCTCGTTGTTCCCGAGGCAAAGTGCTGGGTCGTCTATAAATGCCGAAGCCTTCCTTGATTTTTTCATTATTTTCACTTCTCCAAAATTTCCAACGGTTTATCCTCTTTCTTCTCTCCTTTTTCTCTCTTGTTTATGCTTAGATTTTGATTAAGGTTCTTCAAATTTCTTCCGAACCGCCGTCGTCCGCCTTAGTTTCCCGATCTATCTTCAAATTTTCCGATCCATCTTCGAGTTTCCCGATCTATCTTCGAGTTTTTCCGACTCATCTTCTCGAGCCGAGATGATAGCCGAGGCGAATGTTGAGTCTCTCCCTCCCGGATCCCGAGTTGAGGTGGTCCCTGAGGCGAGTGCGAATAAATCCCAAAAACGGAAAACACCTAGGCGTCGGAAGAAGAAAGAAGTTGCCGATCCGCCCAACTCTTCCCTTTCGACGTCAAAGTCTTTGGCGGGGATCCGAGCTCGTTTTGGCGTCAGCGAAGGAGTTGAGTTCAGGCTTCCTGCCAAAACGGATCGAGCTAACAAGCCTCCGCCTGGGTACCTCACGATGTACGAAGTTTTTTTCGAGGGATGCTGGTTGTGGTACTTATCTCGGAGTACTTACGGTTGTATGGCCTCGCTCTTGCCCAGTTGACGCCTCGCTCGCTGCGCCACTTTGTGGGATTGCTGACTCTAAGTTACGAGAATGGGATCGAGCTCTCGATCGATCATTTGAAAAACTTGTTAGAGATCCGTCGCCGAAGCGGGACCGGCGGGTACTATATCGGGAACAAGAAGAACCGAAAGATAATTTGGGATTTCCCGAGCAATGACTTGGATTGGGAGAGCCGGTTCTTCTATGTCCTTATTAATGATGCCTCCGTCTCGGAGGATTGGGTCAAGAAAACTAAGGCGGAGTGGGGAAAACTTGGTAGAAGACCGAAGTGAAACTTGGGAATTTTTTTCGTTTCAGTGATTCCGTTCCGAGCCTAATCATCCTTTTCTGTTTTTGTTTTTGTTTCAGTTCCTCAACTGTTGCTTCGGTGTCCGGTGGATATTTGGGATGTTGCGAAGACTTTCAACCGGAAGAAAGTTCGTTGGCAAAAAAACTTTTTCTTGCCAGCGAGTCGAGCGCGCCCGGGCCCTTTTCCTTAGTGGTTATCAGACGAGTGGTTCCGAACCCTCCAGTGCATCGGACGATACGAGGATAAAGATGGGGAAAAGATTGACGCTTCGTGAAAGGCAAAGGCAATAGGCAAAAGTGTTCGCTGAGGAGAAAAAGGATCCTTAATCTCGGGGGCTTCCTCCCGAACAGACAGTCGAGGGCAGAATCTCCGAGCAGAGGAGCGCAGAGAGAGCCTCCGAACAGAAACGCGTGGTTGCGGGAGATCCGAGCCCAAAAGCGACTTCTGACCCGACGCAAAAGACTTTGAGCGCGTCAAAAGAGATAGTGTCTGGCCTTAGATCTGGGACGAGGCCCGAGGGGTATGCTCTTTCTCGCCACCGAGACGGTGAGCAAACCGCGGCTAAGGACAAGAGAGCGAAACGCGCCGAGAAGCACCCCGCCGCAGATGCATCTGGAGCTTATGAGGCGAAGAAAGCGAAGAAAGACAAAAGGACGTCACCGAGCCGGAAGCCGGCGGCCGCCCCCGAGATCAATCATGTCATCACTGTGGAGTCTTATAATGATCATGAGGCTTCTGCTGCTCTCTTTGCTCGAATCTTGGTTCCTGGCGATCGCTTCCCTCCTTCGGATACTCTCGCGAAGCGGAAGAAGTATTCTCAGATGGCTCTTAAAGGGACCAAGGTGATTTTTGTTCTGAGTCGGAAGGACGTGTTTTCTAAAAATGCTTTGTTCTTCAAGCTGACATGATGACTTTTTTCTTTTCAGTTTATTGCTGCGGCCAACGAGGTTATTCTAGGTTACGAGATCGATGCACGAGACGATCGGAAAAGAATCGAGGATGGTCGCCAAGCTGCAGATACCCTGAAGACAAAGATTGACAAGGCGGAAGCCGACTATGCCAAGAAAGCGGAGGAGTTTCCGAAGAGCTGTAAAGCCCTTCAGGCTGAGAGGGACGTTTTTAAGCGTCAGCGTGATGAGTCAGAGAAGAAGGTGTCTTGTTTCTCGGAGCAGAAAGTTCGACTCGAGGCCGAACTGACTTCTCTTCAGTGGCAGGTTTCTTCTGAACGGGAGATGCATGAGGCGAACCTCGAGAAGGCGCGCAAAGAGGCGAAGCGTGAGCTCGCCGGTAAGTACCAGGAGAGGATTTCGAATGCCGAGGCCAAGGTTGCTTGGCTCAAAGGGGACGCTCGCGAGAAGGTTGCTGATTTGGCCGAGATCGAGGGAAACCTCCAATTTATCGATGTTCTTCTAGGCCCCAATCCTCCCACCTTGGAGGGGGAGAAGGTGAGGCTGACTGGGTGTAAAGCCGACTTGACGAGCGCCTATGATGACTTCGAGCGGCTCGCCACCGATCTCCGCGAGGATTTGAAGCTTTCGCCAATATCGTCGGATTCGTTGCCGAGCCTCCCAGGCGGAGAGACGCTCGAGGTTTCGGCGTCAAAGGTCGGGGTTGTGCAGCAATCTGGGTCGAACGCCAATACTCCGCGGATAGGGGAGATGCTTTCTGAAGGAAGATCTTACAAGCCCCCTTTAGAGGTTGTTGTTGCCAAAACCACCGAACCAGATTCCATTGTCGCCTGATTTTTAAGACTTTACTTAGTTTTTTTTTTACTATCGAACAAAGATGCCTGGACGGTTTTATCCATAACTCTATTTATGTGATTTTTGCTTTATAACTTGTTTTGCTATTATGCTTTAAGTGTTGGTTTTCGATTTTGTGTGATTCTGCCGAAGCATTTTCGGTTGGAATCTCCGAAGTGCTTAGAAGCGAGCCGTTTATTGGCTTAAGATTTAGGTGATTAAGACAAGTGAGTCAGCGCCGAAGCGATCAAGGCTTGCCGAGATCGCTAGTTTTGTTAAGTAGCGAGCCGTTTGAGACAGCTGATAACTTTTTTCGACGAAGTGATTGAAGATTCGTCTAAGATTTGATTTTAGGCGGGCCGTTATTGTTCATCTGCGATTCGAATTGGATCGAAGCTGTTTTTGAAGCGCAATGTTTAGGATTTAGGTTGTCTTTGCTTAGGTGTGAGTCGCGTGTTTGCCGCTGTTTGAACATATTTATTTATCTCGTACTTTGGCGATAATCGCTCGTGCAGTACAACGTTCGTGAGATGTCATAGTCCAACGTTATGGGGGAGTTGGTGGTTCGGGAGTGTTTGTTAAGGACGAATTGATTCTTAGACCGAGGTGAATCGGTATTCATCTAAGTCCTGATTTAGACCGATGCTCCTCAAGGTCGAGCGGTTTATCGAGTTTTAGTGGAACATGTTTAGTTATCTCGTACCTAGGCATTAAATGCTCGAGCAGTACAATGTTCCTGAGATGTCGATGACCAACGTTACGTAAGAGTTGGGGTTTATGTGTTCTTCTAGGTTGGGACTTCTGTGCCCGTTTCGAGAACAGCCGTCAGAATATTTCTCGGGGTATACCTAAGAGATATTGGACCGAGGTATACTCAGTCTGAATTTATATAGCGCGCTTAAATCCGTGAAGGATGTGGAGAATCTTGTTTAAGCGTAAAAGTTAGGATCCCGTTTGGGATGTAGATGTTCGTATACTGTGGCCAGCAGCAAACGAAGTGAATAAGAGCTGACGTAATGAACGAGGTAAAAAAAAATTTTATTCGAGAATATTTTCAGTTTACATAGTGTGGGAGTATATGAATATACGTACCCCACTCCCCCCTCCCTCTTTTTAGGGAGGGGGGCAGTTGAACTCGTTACGAAACGAGATGCCTACGTACCTCTTTCGAGATCAAACCGCCCCGTAGTTCATGTTTTGCGTTAAGTTCTTAGAAGTAATACTTCTTGAGGTGCATTGCATTCCATGATCGTGGCACCGAGGCGTCCGTCGAATGGTTGGCTAGTTCGTAAACTCCTGGTCGGACCACTTTAGTAATTCGGTACGGTCCTTCCCAGTTAGCCCTCCGTTTTCCAGTGTTTCGTTCTGCCGTGTTTTGAAAAACCTTGTGGAGGACTAGTTCTCTTTCGTGAAATCTCCGACTTTTGACGTTGGAGATGTAGTACTTGGCTGTGGCTTGCTGATAGTTTTGAATGCGGATAAGTGTTTGGTCGCGTCTTTCGTTGATAAGGTCCGCTTCATCTAACAGCATGAGATGGTTGAGGCCCTCTTGTCCCGGGAGGAGCCGTCGTCGGACTCCTGGGAACTCCACTTCGGGAGGGATCACGCACTCCGTTCCGTACACGATTGCGAATGGTGTTTCCCCTGTAGCTCGCCTCGGGTTGTCCGATGTGACCAGAGAACTCCTTCCAACTCGTCTGCCCATCTTCCCTTCTTTGCGTCGAGGCGTTTTTTCAATCCGTCTAGTATGGTCTTATTTGCCGCCTCGGCTTGTCCGTTTCCTTGCGGGTATCGGGGAGTTGACTTGCTTAGTCTGATTTTCCATTTCTCGCAAAAAGATTCGAAGCGCGTTGAGATGAATTGCGAGCCGGTGTCGGTTACGATTTCATATGGGTCTCCGTATCGATAGATGATGTTTTTCCAAATGAAATTTTCGACTTGGACGTCTTTGATGCTTGCGAAAGAATCCGCTTTGACCCATTTTGAGAAATTATCCGTCATCACTAGCAGGAATCTCTTTTGCTTGGAACGGTGTAGCGGGCCGACGATGTCCATCGACCAGCGCATGAAAGGATAGGGAGACGAAATCGAGGATAGCAGCTCGGTCGGTTGATGAATTGTCGGACCGTGGCGCTGGCACTTTTCGCATTTCCGTGAAAAAATTGCGCAGTCTTTCACCATGGTTGGCCAGTAGTACCCGTGACGTTTTATCTTTATCGCTAAGAATTCTCCGCCGCTATGGTTTCCGCAGGATCCTCTTTGGACTTTTTCCATTACTTTACGCGCTTCTTTTCCTTACACGCAAGTCATTAGTCCCGAGAATCGCCATTTGAAGACTTCTCCGTCGAGTAAGATATATCGGCCCGCTTGGGCCTTGAGTTTGCGAGCTGTCCATTTATCCTCCGGAACTTCTCCGTCCATAATGTACGTTCGGATTGCTCCCAACCATTCTTGATCGCACCCATACTCGTTTTCTTGTTGATCTGCTTTGACCATCCCCTGTTCGTCGCCTGGTTCTTCTGTATTTTTCTTTTGGATGATTAGGTTCACGGTTTCAGGAGTTTCGATGTTGGGTCGCTCGATGAATTCTACCGGTATTACTCTTTTTAGGTCTGGATCGGAGGATGAGGCGAGAGCCGCCAATGCTTCGGCTTGGGTGTTTTCTCCTCGGGGGATTCGTGTTAGTTCAAATTCCTCGAAATCTTTTGCGAGCTTTTTGACTATGCTTAGGTATGCTTCTATCCTCTCGTCTCTCGCTGTATACTCTCCGTTGATTTGATTGGCGACAAGCTGAGAATCGCAAAAAGCTCGGATTTTTCGAACCTTGATTCTTTGGGCAAGCCTGAGTCTCGCGATCAGGGCTTCGTATTCTGCCTCGTTATTGGACGCGTGGAATGCCTGTCTGAAGGATTGCTCCCGAATTTTTCCGTTCGGGGATGTCAAGCTGATCCCGACTCCTGAGCCTTGTTTCGATGTCGAACCGTCTACGTGAAGTATCCAAGTGGAGTTTTGAGATGGTTCTTCGGTTCCATCGATCGGAAGTTCTACCAGGAAGTCGGCGAGGACTTGGGACTTGGCGCATGTCTTCCTTTGATGTAAGACTCGGAATCCACCTCCTCTTATGTCACACGGTTTCCAGACTTGCAGCTTAATGGATGATGAGTGAAGGTAGAGATTAGGGTGACAGGTTGCTGTTTGATTCCACAAACAGCAGATCGGACAGAAAGCTTGATTCCACAAGCAAACTGGACGAGATGGATTGAACTAGAAAGCTTGATTTCACAAGTAATCTGAACAAGATGGATCGAAGTCACCACAGAGATTGTGAGGGGATCTCTGATACTGAACAAACTCAGACTTAGGTGATTCCACACACTAAGAACAGAGCAGATTTTCTTAACAAGAACACAGCTTGTAGAAGAAGAGAATACGGCGTTTTATTAATATCAAAAAGGGTCTAAAGATTACAAGGCTGCAAGGGGACCTTATAAACTGGTCCTATCAGCTAATGACCTAATTTTGGTCGACACAAAAGAAGGAAAAAGACTCAAAACAACATGAATTTTAAAAAGAAACAACAAAGCGTTCAAAATACAGAAAAAGGAAAGTTTTCTAAAATAAAAAGAGAACTATCTAAACTAATTACGCCCTTGCTGGGGCTTGAACCTTGGCTTGCTGAAGCTCTAAATACCACTGAGACACCGTGGTTTACCTGTACAAATTCATAATAAATAGAACTTACCTGGTTTGTGCTCGGATAGGCTGGTTTTGAAGCTGGGGTGTTCAAGGCGAGTATTGGTCCGTCCAGGTTGAAGTCTTTGATGAATTCTTCCTCTTGAAGTCCGTTGAAGTCGAAATAGTTGAGATCTTCAAGTGTTTCCTCGTTCTTAGCTTCAGAATTCTCTTCTTGCTCCATTTGTTCTCTATTGGCTACACAGCTTGTTCTTGCGATATCTTGAGGCTCCGATATGATCTCTGGGAGATTCTTGATGTTCTGAGCTCTAATTCCTGGCAAGTAAACATTCATACCTTGTTTGGGTCGAGTCTGAGCTTTATTGATGCTCAGAAGTGCGAAATCCATCTTTAAGTCTATTTTAGAAGCATCGGGATATGTCATCGTGGCTCCTTTGGTCTGGGGTACTTGATATTGATGGTTGCTCAATCTGGTGTAATATTTGGGTATTACACCATATTCTCCCTCTTCAAAAATTTTTGTCCTCAAATCTGTTTGACTTGTATCAAAAGAAAGCAAGTTAGGTTGCATTCTCTTTTGGTAGTTTAGATAATTACCTCGAGTTTGATGTTTTGGACAATGCTGGTATGAGTCTGGTGGTTTCTTCTTGATCTGAATGGAACACGTGAGTCCCTCTTCTTGATTATGGATCAGCACTGTTTCGCCTCTAGTGAATTCTCCTTTTTCACTTCTGGTTTCTTCTTTGATCAACAAAGGAACAATGACTCCTCTGCCACGTTCTGGCCTCGTTAAAGCCTCCATTGTTATTTATGTACTTGTAACAGCATTTATTGACAAAGACAAGTGCTTCATGCTAGTACTTGAATTTTTAAAATTTATCTCAACATGTTTTTCTTTAGATTTTTCTTGTTCTTGTTCTATTGATGAATTCGCTTTTGCTTTCTTAGTGGGACATGTTCTAGCAAAATGGCTTCTTTGGTGACATCTATAACAGATTATTTCAGCAATTTTTGAAAGATTAGAGAACTTACCTTGGGGGCCTTTGCTTTTAAGTTGATGTGGATCTGGTTCGTCCTTAGGAGATCTCATATCATATGTATTGACTCCATATATGTTCTCTTTCACTTCAGGGGGCTCAGGATTCATGTCTTCTCTTCCTGCATCTTCAAGAAACTCGTGAATCTCACTAAATACAAAGGGTTTTAGACACTTACTTTGTTCTTGAGACATCACAGTATGAGTAATTTTTTGCTTCTGGTTCAAAGCTTTAAATGACGACTCCTTTTGATCATCAGTATAAGTGGTCTCTTCCTCAGTCATCAAAATTCTAAGGGCTCTTTCAGCTTCCCTTGGAAAAAGTTTGCACAGAACTGTTCTCAAATCACATTGGCTTTGTTCTGAGAAAGTACTATGTTTTGTAGTTGCTTCTTCTAGGTCTTTATACTTCTCCTTTGCACATGTTCCTTTTCTAACACTCAAAGGCAAGATCAAGTGCATTATACTTGGCATTGGAATTTCAATCACAGAATATTTAAAACTCTGAATTACTATGAAGTTTTGCCAATATTGAATCAAGTTTTGAGTTTCACTTACCTTGGTACCACGCAAGATATATGGTATTGACTCAACTTTGATAATCTTCCCTTTTAAAACATGATCAGTTGGTGAACGTGGTTCAATGGCAGGTTGCTCATACTCCTCATCTTGATATATAAGGGAGTTGTGTAATTCTGGACGTTTCTCTTCTATACTTAGACCTTTTTCAACTTCTTTTGAACAAGACAAGTGTATAATCAAGTCATGAGAATTATTTGACACAGATTGGCTTATTTGATTACTTACCTTGTTGGGATCTGTTTTAGGGGCTTTTGTCACTATGGTACTTGTTGTTTTGTCCATGCACACTTTTTCTTTTGGTGGAGTTTCCCTCTGACTTGTGTTTCCATCCGGCTTGTCTAAACCTGTTTCAGCTTTCTTTGACAGAGACAAGTGTATTATACTAGTACTAAGGACGTGAATATCAGAATTAATAGTACTATTACTCTCCTTAACACTATTCTCTTTCAGTTCTAAAGATGTGGGGTTTGTTACTCTCTTAGTTGGACATTCTTTTGCATAGTGCCCACTGTTTTGACACTTATAACATATTAATTTGAGTAACTTCGAAGTGTCAGAAGACTTAGCTTGTGTGTGCTTTCCTTGGGGTTCAAGTGGGGTTGAGCTCGGCTCTGTTTTAGTCTTCTTTTCTTGATCAGTTTCGACACTCTTGGACAAGGGCAAGTGCATCATAACAGTCATGGGATCATCATAAACATATTGAGACAGTTTAGCTTGTACCTTTTCATGGTCAGATGCTGAAACAATATCTTGTTTATGGTCTACTTGTAAAGCGCAACAATCAGTTTGATCTGATCCTTCTTTGGTACCTAGTTCTTTCTCAACTCTAGTGGACATATTTAAGTGTATTGCATTTTCACAGAGTTGATCAAGTTTTTGAAAACTAGCTGAGATACTTACCTCTGTTTGATCCCATTCTGGTTTAGTCATCACTGAATTTGTTGTTTCCTTTGGATCCAAGATTATAACCGGTCTCTTTGCTTGAACTGCTCGCCTCTTTTCACAACTTGAGTTTGTTGATGATGTAGCTTTCTTACTTAGAAATTTCGTGGCAGTGTAGCATTTCTCCTTGTGCCTATAAGAAGTTAGTCCTTGTAATTGTTTAGAAACAGGCAGTTTACCTTGGACTTTGGCATTGGCTTGTGGAGCACGGTTGGGTTCTATGTGGTGGAAAAAACTTCTGGGATAAATTTCCTTGATCCTTGGTACTAATTTCTTTGGTACATACTTATCCCTCAGTAGTTCCTTAAGATCTCCCCAGGTTTTGATAGTTGGCTCCTTGTAGTACCAGCGATCATCTTCTTCTTGCAACCACCATTTATAAGCATCTCCAGCGAGTTGGCCAATTGCATAAGATAGTCTCTCCTCTTTCTGGATGTGGTTGTAGTAAAGCCACTCGTCTAAGTTTCTTTCCCACTCTAAGTAGTTTCTTTTCCCTGAAAATGTATAAAGTTGAAGTTCATTAGCAGGTTGATATCCAGAATTAAAATAAAACATAGAGTTAGGAGCGTGAGAGGTTTTATGTGGGTTGCTCCATGTTAAACTCCTTGTGTTGTTGTCTGGCTGCTGGTAATTCAGTTCTTCTCGGCTTGCAGCTTCTTCATATCCTCCTTGGGAGTTGTCATCTTCAGTCCATGACTCTTCACTGGAATTATTTTCTTCATAGTTTTGTTCTCCCCATTCATCTTCTTCTTTGTACCACTCCCTCTGGTTTGGGCTGTATTGAACATGATCTG
Source organism: Alliaria petiolata (assembly GCA_020283515.1). Taxonomy (NCBI): domain Eukaryota; kingdom Viridiplantae; phylum Streptophyta; class Magnoliopsida; order Brassicales; family Brassicaceae; genus Alliaria; species Alliaria petiolata. The sequence goes on from JAHZTW010000001.1 coordinate 392,894,474, forward strand.
GTGGCTCAGGCTCAGGTTCTTCTCTTTCTGGTTCATGACCATAGTCACTTTCGTCCTCAGTCCATGGCTCATCCATGTAGGCAACTTCATCATCACATATGCTCTTGTCAGAATCAATCTCTTGATCCCAAGTATCTTCCTCAGCCATGATGTTTTCTGATCACTTGAAAGTCCCTATACTTCAACAAAAATAACAAACAGATCAAGTGCAATAGTGTGGTATAAAGTCTTGTAATAAAACTTAATATCAGAAGCTACAACAATCGATTCTATAAGTTCTTAATGTAGCAATGATGCAACTGAGCAAAACAATAACTAGCTAAATGATTCAAATAAAACAGAATGCAACTGAATAAAAAACAATGCAGCAGGATGGTTTTCTAATTCAAAGTATGAATGAATGCAACAACTAAATGAACTTTTTATGAGTTTTCTTCCTGGTATGCAATGAGACAGCAACTAGAAACAGAAACTAATTTTTTTTTTTTTAATGATTTTATAGGAAGCAAGCAAATGAAACAACAAGCAAAAACAGAAGCAATTCTTTTGGGGATTTTCGTTTTTTTAAGCAGAAACAGAAACAGCAATAAACTACTAAGAAAATAGAAGCAATTTTTATGGGTTTTCTCTTGGTGAAAATACAGAAATCAAAAAGCAAACAGAAATAAAACAGAAACCGTAAAAGATAAGGATAGAAAAACCAAAGGCAGAACCTTTGCCTCTGATACCAGATGATATAAGACTCGGAATCCACCTCCTCTTATGACACATGGTTTCAATACTTGCAGCTTGATGGATGATGAGTGAAGGTAGAGATGAGGGTGAAAGGTTGCTGTTTGATTCCACAAACAGCAGATCAAACTGAAAGCTTGATTCCACAAGCAAACTGGACGAGATGGATTGATCTAGAAAGCTTGATTCCACAAGCAATCTGAACAAGATGGATCGAAGTCACCACAGAGATTGTGAGGGAATCTCTGATACTGAACAAACTCGAACTTAGGTTATTCCACACACTAAGAACAGAGCAGATTTTCTCTACATGGTCTCGGCTTGAAGAAGAACACAAAAACTGCGTTTATTAATATCAAAAAAGTCTAAAGATTACAAGGCTGCAAGGGGACCTTATAAACTGGTCCTATCAGCTAATGACCTAATTTTGGTCGACACAAAAGAAAGAAAAAGACTCAAAACAACAGGACTTTTAAAAAGAAACAACAAAGCGTTCAAAATA
>JAHZTW010000001.1:392896573-392907360 GCA_020283515.1 Alliaria petiolata
TGGTCGATCTGTGACTCGATCCAAGGCTGAATCGACTGGCTTGGTCGATCTGTGACTCGATCCATGGCTGAATCGACTGGTTGGTCGATCTGTGGCTCAATCCATGGCTGAATCGACTGGTTGGTCGATCTGTGGCTCGATCCAAGGCTGAATCGACTGGCTCGGTCGATCTGTGACTCGATCCAAGGCTGAATCGACTGGCTTGGTCGATCTGTGACTCGATCCAAGGCTGAAACGACCTGGATGGTCGATCTAAGGCCCGATCTCAGCCTAATTCTTTTTGGCTGAGCTTTCCCTTGACTCCAAGCAATTCCTAAGCTCTTCTTGTCCATGCCCACTATCCAAACTAGCTCCATGCACACCAAATAACCTGAAAATGAAGCAAATATGCAAGAAACATGCAAATGCTAATGCAACATGTCCTAAAACCTAAAATGGAACAAAAGTTACAATTAATCTAAATATGAATGCAATATGAATGCAAAATCTATCCTAAATGAGTGCTAAAATATGCTAAATTATGAGTTTATCAACTCCCCCAAACTTGCCTTTTTGCTTGTCCTCAAGCAAACAAAAAAAAACTAGGAGAGGAAGTTTGAAAATGGAGGTTAAATTTCAAAAGTGTTTTTCAAATAAATCGAATCAATGGTACTTGTTCTTAATCCTAGGATGCAGTATACAAACTCTACTCCAAAGAACTTAGCCATACTCATCACATATTGAATCTCAAATCAAGACTTGTCTATTCCAAACAATCCAAGAAAATTAAAACAAATGATCCAAATATGGTTAGAGCTTACTTTCAAAGTTTGCAGAAAGCATCAAACGACTATTAACTAGGGCCTTGAACCAATTCATGAGCTTAAAACACTTTTCTAGGAAAATTTCCCCCTATCAACATGAATGATGCAATCTATATGATAAAAAATCTAGGCTCAATCCTACAATATTTGACAATGCAAATGCAAGCTATATAAATTTTTTCGAAATTTTTAAAAAAATTTCTGATTTTTCTATGCAAATATATGTATGCATGAAGACTCAAATATGCCAAAGGAAAATAAGAGCACCAAACACAAAATTAAATCTCTCAACCTCTCCCCCAAACTTAAATTACACAGTCCCTTGTGTAATAAAAGTTCAAGAGAGACCATCAACAAGAAATAAAATTCAAAAATCCAAAAATGCATGTTATTTACAAGGTTTTGGAATGGTGTACCTTGGAGCTTGTTGTGGTTAGGGCTGAGATCAAGCAGCTGGGTCATTGTTTGGGATCTCCATTTCCCTTGTTCCTGCTCACACATACTCAAAATCATAACTTAGTACTGAAAAATTAAAAGCATAAAGAGAAGGATAGTCATGGGATTGCCTCCCAAGTGCGCTTGGCTTATAGTCTCTATTTTGACATGTTGAGGCTTGGATCACCAGGCTCATACTCATTATAGAACCATCCCCCAAATGTGTGCATCCTTATCTCCTCAAAGGGTAACTGCCATGGATCCTCATTGCTCTCTTCTTTGGTGAGGGTTAAACCGAGGTACTTGGCAAAGGGTTGTTCCATTGGGGAATCTTCTTCTTCACCCTCCTTGGAGGCTACTTCAATGGGACTCTCCTTTGCCTCCTTCTTGGGAATGAGTTGTACATGTGTTTCTGCCTTGGTGGAGAGCTCTTCCTCTACAAATGAGCTCTCACTAGCATCCTCCAAGCATTCAACAACCTAACTTTCTTCACAAGGATCTTCAAATCTTTGCTCCAGATTTTCATCAACAATGTATCCAAGAAGAGCTTCAAGTTCTTTAGATTCGTCAGCTTCTTGTTGGAGTTCATCATTGGATTGAGCTTTATCATCTTGTTCCTCATTCCCTTGTGTGATTTCGGTGTTGATGGGCTCCACATGTGTTGTTGCATCAACTCTTGGACTTGGAGCATGAGAGGCTAGTGTGGAGTTAAGCATGTCCATTCTCTCATTAAGCTTTTCTTGCCCTTCCAAAAGCAACCTCATCATGTTGACAATTTATTCCTCCTTAGAGATGTTGGAAGAATAGGTTGCTCCTTGCTCATACTCCATGTCCCAAGATTGGTATCCCTCACCATATCCATATTAGTTTTCTTGAGCAAAGTTGTCATCCATAGGCCCTCCTTGATAAGTGGATGAGCTTTCAAAACCGTGGTGGCTTGTGGGGTTCCAAGCCATCATTCTCTCTTGATTCGCTAATAAAGCTTCAAACATTGAAACTATATCTGAATCCATACTTTTTCCCTTGTGATTGTGACTTGCAAAAAGAACAAACACTTGAAAGAAAGTTAGTAACCAAAATGAAAAATAAAAACCTAGTCTATACTAAGCTCCAAATCCTAGTAATTTCAACAAAACCTAAGTTGGCAACGGCGCCAATTGATAAGAGAACTTTTTACAGTTCTAAATATCAATCCTAAAGCCTCTTAGTGTTGCTGTAGTACTTTAGGTATCAATCCAGCCTAGGTGTTGAAAGATACTAGGAATGTAAGAGCAAAAGCTAGCTAAGCCGAAATATGGATAAATTGGGGAGAAATTCTGTTAAAGCTACTTGGGAAAGCTATATGACCACGAAAACTATTTTAAAATCCATACTGAAGGGTTAAACAACTACTAGATGACTTCTAAGCGATTAAACAACCGATCTACTAATTTTAGAAAATCAAAAGATAAAGACAAACAAAACGAGAAATTGCTTAAAACCTAGGATGAATTTTAAAAACTATTTATAAAATTCTAACGACTTTAAAACGATTACCAGGCTACTACATAGGACTCTAAGTAATTTCTAAAATACTAAGACTAGCAAAAACATAACTTTACGAATTTATGGGACTCTAATGCAACTATTAAGCTAACTAAGCTATTTTAGGGAAAAGATTCAAACTTTAAACTAAAGGAAGATGATTTTAAGTTTTCAAAAGCTAAAAGCAGATTCAAGGGTGAGGTTCATGCTTAGGGAGGTTAAAGATTCAAACTTGGGGTTTTAAAAATATAAATCTACACACTTTTGTGCTATCTCTAGGCCTTAAGAAGCTTATAACTAGATTTACCCATGGTTTGTGGTGTAAATCATTTCTTCACCCTTTTCTCCTAACCCATAATGTGTGGTGGAAAGATAGGGTGAAGAACATGAATCTTAGATCTTAAAAGTTGCCTAACTAGCTCCCTAAGCATCCATGGTGTTTGGGAAAGGATGAGCTAGTCTCTTTGATTTGGGTTTAGGGGATTTCCTAAGTCTTTTTGAGATAAGAAAATCCCTAAGATTAAAGAGATCTTTCTCAAGAGTCTTTAGACTTTAAAACCCCCAAATCCAAGAAGAGATTTAGATGAAGAATAAGAAAAACCCAAGATTTAACCCTTAACCCTCCCTACTCACCTCAACCTTAAATCCTAAAAATCTACTACTCTTTAATCATGTTCAAACCCCTCAAAATCGTAAGATAAGAGGTGTTAGACATGATTAAGATAGGAAGAAAGAAAGATCAAAGTTTAAAGAGAAGTACTTGAAATGAAAATCTAAAATATTTACAAAAATAAAAGCTTAAGGTTTTTCTCTCCAAAAATGGAGGCTAGATCTAAAAATGGGAGAGACAATCCCGAAAATTTCATGTCTAGGTCTAAAAATTAGGTAAAACATGTTTATATAGGACCACACAAATGGTCCCCTCACTAAAAGACAAACTGTGAGTTGGCAAAACAAAAGATGGGAAAAACAGATGAACGGATCGAGCTGGATGGTCGATCTGTGACTCGATCCAAGGCTGAATCGACTGGCTTGGTCGATCTGTGACTCGATCCATGGCTGAATCGACTGGTTGGTCGATCTGTGGCTCGATCCATGGCTGAATCGACTGGTTGGTCGATCTGTGGCTCGATCCATGGCTGAATCGACTGGTTGGTCGATATGTGCCTCGATCCAAGGCTGAATCGACTGGCTCGGTCTATCTGTGACTCGATCCAAGGCTGAATCGACTGGCTTGGTCGATCTATGACTCGATCCTAGGGTGAATCGACTAGCTTGGTCGATCTGTGACTCGATCAAAGGCTGAAACGACCTGGATGGTCGTTCTAAGGCCCGATCTCAGCCTAATTCTTTTTGGCCGAGCACTCTCTTGACTCCAACCAATTCCTAAGCTCTTCTTGTTCATGCCCACTATCCAAACTAGCTCCATGCACACCAAATAACCTTAAAATGATGCAAATATGCGAGAAACATGCAAATGCTAATGCAACATGTCTTAAAACCTAAAATGGAACAAAAGTTACAATTAATCTAAATATGAATGCAATATGAATGCAAAATATATCCTAAATGAGTGCTAAAATATGCTTAATTATGAGTTTATCATAGAGTGAGATTGAAAGTACGGCCTGAGCTTCCGCGCCGACATTACTACCGGGAGCGCCAATTTCTCCATCTGCGAGTACCTTTTTTCTGCGTCTGCGTCTGACTCACGTAGAAGATCAGACTTTGCTCTCCTCGCTCCTCTCGAACTAGTACGCCGCTAACAGTGGTTGCGGAAACGGCGATGTATAAATAAAGGGGCTCCCCTTTTACTGGTTTCGCGAGCACGGGTGGAGACATCAGGTATTCTTTTAATTCTTGAAAAGCCGCCTCGCATCTTTCTGTCCACTCAAACTTCTTGTTACCGCGTAGCGTGTCGTAAAAGGATAGGCATTTGTCTGTCGATCTCGAGATGAATCCGTTTAGCGCGGCTACGCGCCCGGTCAGTCATTGTACCTCCCGCTTATTCTTTGGTGAAGCCATCCGGATCAATGCATCAATCTGCTTCGGGTTTGCCTCGATGCCTCGGCTCGTCACTAGATATCCGATGAATTCTCCCGATGTCTTTCTCAGCTGTTCGGCGAACATCCTGTTGACCAGTCGTTGGTATGTTGCTCCGACATTCTTTAATCCGAACGACATCACTTCGTAGCAGTATATACCTCGATCGGTTATGAACGCTGTTTTTTATTGATCGTCAGGATTCATCAAAATTTGATTGTATCCCAAAAATGCGTCCATAAACGAGATGAACTTGTTGCCCGCGGTTGCTTCGACGAGACGATCGATGTGGGGGAGAGAAAAGCTGTCCTTCGGGCATGCCTTGTTAAGATCGGTAAAGTCGACGCATACGCGCCACTTCCCGTTCTTTTTCTTTACGACCACCGGGTTTGCGAGCCAATCGGGATATTTTGCTTCGGTGATAGATCCGACTTTGAGCAATCTGTCCACTTCGTCGTTGACCGCTTTGGCTCGCTCGGGTCCGAGTTTTCTCCTTTTTTGCTTTAGCGGTTTTAAAGTTGGATCGACATTGAGCTCGTGGCAAATTATGTCGATATCGATCCCAGGCATATCTTCTGCGGTCCAAGCGAAAGTGTTGATGTTCTTTTTTAGGAAATTGATCAGCTCGGCTCTGATTGAGTCGTCCAGCTCGGCTTCTACTTCCACGCACCTCTCCGGATTCGCTTCGTCTAAGCCACACGGCTCGTCGTTGTTGGCCGTCTCGGCCTTCTGTAATTGCTATAAAGACTTTTTGGCACCGACCTTCGCCTCTCGATTTTTTTTTACTTTCCTGTGAATCGTTTCTCCTTTCGCCTCGGTTTTGGGATTTCTGAGTTTATGTTCGGCCATGAAACATATTCGTGACTCTTTCTGGTTCCCCCATATTGTTTGAATTTCGTTGGCTCTGAGAAAATTTCAGACAGAGGTGGTAGGTCGAGACTACGGCCCTCATCGAATTAATCAATGGCGTCCCCATGATAATGTTGTATACCGGGGGACCTTCGGTTACAAAGAAGTTGACGATCCTAGTCACATCTTCCGCCAGGACTGGTAATCTGATCGTGCCCATCGTCATAGTCGTCTCGCCAGAAAATCCGGTCAGGAGGCTCGGGATCGGTGTTATTTTGGATAAATCGACGCCCATTTTGGTGAGATAACGTCTACCGAACTCCCCGGGTCGATCAGGACCCGAGCTACTTCATGGTCGTTCACAATGAGCTCGATCACCAGGGGGTCATTGTGCGGTCTGTCTATGCCTGGGGTTTCCCTCTCCCCGAAAGTGATGATATCGTCGGGACTCTTACTTGGCGTGGACCAATTGATGCTGGCCTCGGCTTTCCGTTGGAAGGCTTTGATCGCCGACACCGTGTCCCTGCAGTATTCCGAACCGCCCATGATCATGTTTATCCTCTGGGGCGGTCCACCAGATTCTGAGGCGCTATTGTTTCTTCTCCCTCACTTCGGGGGGCCATTTGGTCGGGCCTCGGCGGGTTTCTCGTGTTCTAGATCTTTTATGCTGACAGAATTGCCGAGCTCTCTGGCTAAGAATTTCGCACTGAGTTTATCTCCCAAGCTTCGGCAGTTCGCCGTCAGATTCCCGTATGTCTTGTGGATTTCACAATAGGCCTTTTCGTCATATGAGTTGGAATTCCTAGTCCATGTATTCCCGTTTTTTCTTCCTTGGCCTCGTCCGGCTCCTCGCTCGGCGCTGATTTGATAGTTGTGCGCTCCGCTGAAGTTTGGTCCTTCGTGGTGAACATAAGAGTTGCTCGAACGGCTTCTTGCGTTTTTTGGTTGGCTTGCGTTGTTTAATTGGCTTGGCACTGTCGTGGAATAATCTGATGTGCTCCTTGGGATCGATCGATCCTTCATAGGTTGGGAGACGTATCTTCCCGGGATCGGACACCCTTGCCTCGGTGATGTGCGCTGTGAACGGCGTCATCTGGGCTTCTTCCAACATCAAGTCGATTTCTGGCGCTGCACTCGTCGCCTTGTGCACTTGTGATCGGATCGCTTTTACCTCAGCATTCGCCCGAGCCAAGTCAGTACAGATCTCGTCGAGCGCATCGCCCCGGCCTGCCGTATTTGGTTCGGCGAAACGATCTTGGTCCATTCTCCGAGTTTCGACCTGGTAGCGAGTCTGCTGGGCCAACTGGAGATCTTCCTCTTCGTCAGCCGAGTCTTGATTTCGTTCCGGGCGGAGAGCTTCTCCCAAAGCTCCGGTGTGTTGTGCCGAGGTGACGTTCGTGTCGGGTTGCGGGATTGGTGCCTCCGCTCGTTCGTCTCTGTTTGCTGTCGTAGTCCCCGAGCCGTCAGTGGGTTCGCCTAGGATTCCGTCAGGTTGCAGGTTTCCTCGCTCGGCGACTCCTCTTCGGTTCAGGCGGGGTGGCTCGGTGATATTGGGCCTCGTCGCCGCTGGCGTCTGCTCTCCGGAGATTCGCTGCGTCCGGAAGGTTCCCGAGCCTTCTGCTCGGCTGTTGTTCGCTCCTGGAGTCGAGAAGTTGAGTACCGTCGGGTTAAGGCCATTTTTCCTAAGTCAGTCGAGGGGATTTGTTGCCGGCATTAGGCTTCCGATCCGCTGGCTTTGGGCTCGGCTCTCCGTCGACAGATCCTCGAGGGTTTTGCCCTGCTCCGTTGATTTCCTTGCTAGCGCCGTCATCATGTCTTCATCTCGGCTAGGGATGCCGAGATCGTCTCGACTGACGTTTGCTGAGTAGCTCCGGGCGTCGTATCTCCTACGGGAGGATCCGCTCCTGTTGCGCCTGGGAGATACGCTGCTACGATGGAGTTGTCGACGGCGTCGGTTGCTCCGGTCATTTCTTCGGATCTCGTGTGCGTCGGTTCTCGGTGTAAGAATTCTTCTGGATCCCATCCATCTAGCGCCCAATTGTGTGTTCTGGAATTCACACAATAGATAATCTGTTCAGAAATTCAAAAGAGGAAGCAAAGATTCTAAGTTAAAGCAAACACAAAGATCTGAAGACAGTATTTTATTATTGCTGCTTAGATAAACTTTTTAGGGTACAAGTGTTTTGCTCGGTGAAAACGCTCCCCCGCTACAAATGAACTTAGGATTCTATTTATACATTTTTATTCAGAATCTAGGAAAATCATCTCGTAGATTTTCCTCTCCCTTCCCTTGGCGGCGCTCTCTTCCACGAAGCTTCGTCTTCCAGGGTTTCCTCGTGGAATTGGACTCGGCCCAGTTGCACAATAATCTGTCTTGGGCTCGGCCTTGTGCCTTGTCTTGGGCTCGAACTCGCACCTTGTCCTTAGGCTCAAACGAATTTGTGGGCTTCTCGCTTGGACCGCCAAAGGGGGAAACGTCGGTTTAATCTATGCGCGAATCGTACATGGTTTGATTCGGCTCGGTTTCTCCACAGTTTGTGCACCGAGCCGAGCCCGGATTGTGCTCGGTTTACGCATGGTTTCGAAATAGCCTTCCATACTTAGTCATTTCCTCGATCGATCTTGCCTGGGTGAAAACCGACCCCAACAAAGACCATGGAACTTGTTGTTTTGCACCATAGAGACAAAGCCGGGCTTGATCTCAAAATTCTTGTTTTGGACCGGAGGAAGGGTGATGCCAAACCGATTGGTGTGGGTGTTTGGTGCATCCCCAGCACCAATGATCCGTGGCTGCCTTGGGACATGGTTGGGGTTTCCATTGCCCCTACCAGCAGCAGCATGTGGTGGAGGAGCTGCATCTTGATCAGCCGTACCGTCTTCAACAAACAGTTCTTGAACCGTGTGATCTCTTTCTCTCCTCAAGCGTGCACTTCCAAGAAGGTGAATGTTGTCTAGAGGTGTGAGCAGATTGTTGTCTCCTCTAGACCACAAATTCATGTACCTGAAAACAAACACAAGTAAGTAGAAAGATTAGTAACCAAATTTAAAAGAAAAACTTAGTTTTGACCAAGTTTCAAATCCTTATGCTTTCCTAATCCAATTTGGCAACAGCGCCAATTGATAAGCAGAGTTTTTCTCACTTTTTCAATACTCAACACTACTCATGTCATTGTAGTATGTGAGGTTATCAATCCAACTTGGAAAGGAAAGGACAATAGGAATGCAAGAACAAGATATATAAGCCGTATGCGAATTTTGATGGGTGAAATGGATTTATAAAAACTACCTATGCAAGGCAAATAAATCCTAAAAGACAACTAAGCTAAAGAACAATACTTGAGGCAATTTTTAAAACTATAGAGAAACAAAATATCAAAGCTTAAAGATTTAAAACTACATGTGCAAATATAAAGAGATCATTCCACGGTTAGTGGTTCCGAACCTTCATCAAACCCATGGTGTTTGGTGGAAATGATCGGTTGATGAGCAAGAGAGAGCCTTTCTTAATCTTGGCTTAACTAAACCCTAATCTCCACCGTCGTGCCTTAAAATGAGATAGTTTCTTGGATGGGTTTATGAGATTCCTAAGCCCTCATGAGGTAAGGAAATCTCTATGGACTCGAAGACCTCCATCGAGAGTCTTTGGCTTTATTCCCTCCAAACCAAGAAGAGTTAAGGGTTATGAACATGCTAAACCTCTAGATCTAAACCCTTAAACCTCCCTAAACCCCTCGGACTCAAACCTTAAAGATACTACTCGCTAATCATAATCAAACACTCCATAATCATAAGATTTGAAATGCTAAACATGATTAACGTTAAACAGAAAGAAGATTAAGATTAAAAAGACAAGTTCTTGTTTATCAAAATATCAAAGTGCGATTACAAAATCTTAAAACCTTAACAATGGTGGCAAGAAAAAGAGAGGAAGAAGGCAAAAAGCATAAAGATAAGATATCCCCAAAAATAAGGGTTTTAGCTATTTATAGTAAAGAAGGAATGGTTCCCTCACAAGAGGACAAAACGTGAGCTGGAGGATAAGGAAGCACGCCTGGAGAGAAGAGATCGAGCTGAGTCGTCGATCTCGGGCACCATCTTGGACTGGGAACGAGTTCACTCGCTCGATCATCGGGTCGTTCTAGTTCCACGATCGACCCCCTTGCTCGATTGTCGAGTCGTTTTGATCTAGATCGATCTTTAGTATCGATCTTCACTCCGTTCTTCCTGGGTGGCGTCTTTGGGTCCGTACAGTCGCTCGACCGACGTGATCGATCTAAACCTCGATCTTCTCCTTGAAACGGTCTGAGCTCCTCGATCTTGTGGTCGATCTCGTCTAGATCGACATGCCTTGCTCGATCTTCTCCTCGATCCCAGTACATGTTTCCTTGTCCGAACCTCTCCAAGTGTCCACAAGCTTCCCTTTAAACCTCAGCATGTCCACGCATCCACCTCAGCTCCATTGTACTCAAAACAACCTGAAAATGATGCAAATATGCAAGAAACTATTCAAATGCTAATGCAAAGTGTTCTAGCACCTAAAATGAGATAAATGATGCAAACTAGACTATTATGAATGTATTATGCATGAAAACCTACTCTAAATGCATGCTAAATATGTGAAATATATGCGTTTATCAACTCCCCCAAACTTGCCTTTTGCTTGGCCTCAAGCAAATCAAAGACAAATCCGAGAGAGAGGTTTAAAAGTGGGAGCTCAATATCCAAGATTGCTAACAAACATGATCAACTCAATGTCCTAGTTCTTAATTCTAAAATGCATGTGAATCCATCCTACTCCAAAAGAGTTAGCCATGCTCATCTCAACAATCAAATGCACTAAGATCTCAATCTAGATAAGTCTCCCTATCAAGCCAACTCTTTAACATTCATTAAGTACAAACCGTGAATCATGACAATGTAAGCAAGAGAATTCATTTGGCTAAGGGACTAGGCTTTGGAGATAAAAGTGATCTCAATTCATGTGGTTTCATTTCCAATCAAGGGTATCACTCAAAGAAGATTGAACTTTATGCATAATGCTAAACGTAAAAGACAAGTGATGCATACAAGACTAGACTCTCATCTACCCGAAATGCTATCAATGGTCCTAAACCCCTCTCATTCATTTTTTTT
>JAHZTW010000001.1:392940276-392988017 GCA_020283515.1 Alliaria petiolata
AAAAATCCTACTATCAATTTGGCGCCGTTGCCATTGGGGTTTAGCATTAACCATTAGGATTTTGAATCTCTTTGAGACTAAGCTTTTATTTTACCTTGTTTGCTCATCTCTATTTGAGATGATGAATTTTTTCTTATTTGTTGTTACTAACTTGTCTTCCTTAATTCTCTTGTGCTTTCAAAGGTACCAAAACAAAAAGAAGAGAAATGGAAAGACAAGCTCATTTGAGGTGTTGGAGATGGACAAGCAAAGAAGCATTATTAAAGCTCCTCAACCTCAAGAATTGGTATCCACTCTTACCCAAGCTCAAGAGAATAAGCCAACAATTGGGAGCTTTGATACTCCTCATTCTCATGGGTTGTGATTTGGAATCCATCCTCCTCCAATAGAAGCCAAAGCCTATGAGATCAAGCCAAGCTTTGTGAGGTTAATTCAATGCTCTAAGTTCTTGGGGATAGGAATGGAGAATCCTTATGATCATTTTGACTCCTTTGAGAGGTTGTGCAACTTGTTTAGCATTGAAGGTGTGCCCCAAGATAGCATCAAGCTCATTCTATTTCCTTTCTCACTTGGAGAAAAGGCCCAAAAATGGGAGAGAGCTCTACCATCTCATTTGGTCAAATCTTGGGATGATTGTCAAAGGCTCTTCCTTCTAAGGTTCTATCCCACACAAAAAACAGTCCAAATTAGGAGAGACATTTTGGGCTTCAAGCAAGGCACCCATGAGACCTTTCATGAAGCATGGGAGAGACTTAGAGGATACACTAGGGATTGTCCATATCATGGGTTCAAGAAAGAAGCAATCCTTAGCATTTTCTATTGGGGTGTTGCTAAGGATCACAAATGGACATTGGATGTGGCTAGCAAAGGGCGTTTTGCAAACCTCACAATAGAAGAAGGAGACCTACTTGTTGAGAACTTGACCAAGACTAGTGAAAGCTACTATGAATGGCATGTTGCAACACCTCTAGAGAGATCAAGTGAAGACTCCACATGGACGGACTTGCAAGATAAATTGGAGCGCTTGGAGAAACTCATACAAGCGAAACAAGGAGGAGTTGATTTGGCTAATGAGCAACACCATGAGAAAGCCAACTTCATGGTAAAAGACCCACGTTCTGTGCAACAAGGACAAGACTCTAATCTTCTTTCTCAAGAGACCATTCAAAGTATGCTCCAACAACTCTTACATGGTCAATAGAATGGTGCAATGAAAATGGATAAGGAGTTGGATGATATCCATACCAACATGGGTAGTATACAAGAGGACTTTAAGTCCACACTTGAGACATTAGCCTCCAAAATCAAGGAATTAGAGAATGGTAAAGGAGCTGCTTCTATCTCCACAACTCAAGTTTTGTTTGATGAGCCCAAGTTGGATGAGATTTCGGTGAAATTTCCAAGATAGGCTGAGATTGGTTGTGTCTCGGGTACAAGCAAGGACAAAGCTGAGCCTAGGATTAAGTTCAAAGCTGAAGAAGAGCCTGATGGTGAGTCAATGCTCATGCTGTTTGGCCATGACGAGGATATCACCAACAAGAAGGAACCACCAAACAAGAAAGGGAAGGCTAAAGGGGCATTGGTGAGATTGCTTGAGAAAGCTAAGGATGAGAATGGTAATGGACGTGCTGTGTCAGGGAACGCTTTGAGTTTACATCCATTGGAACTCAAAGGAAGTTCCATTGAGTGCGAAGTCAGGTGCAAAGGAATGCCAAAACCATTCTCAAAGGCAAGGCTCATTCTTCCACCCGGTTTAGAGGAGGTTGAGAAAAAGGTGCAAGAGATGATGTTTACTGTCTACACCATGGACATGCCACAAATTTCACGCTCATTCACATCTCCTGCCACCCACTTCACCCTTAAGCCAGCCTAAAAGGATTTGTAAGGAAAGTCAATCTAAGAGACATTAAACAAAGCGCTCTTGGGAGGCATTCCCATGTTATCCTTGTATATATTCATGTTTTTGTTCTTTAATAATGTTTCTTTGAGTTTTTGAAAGTTTTAGGTTGAGTATGGAGGACTTTGGCTTGGAGAAAAGAGTAAGGAAGAAAGTTTAAGGCTGGATCGACGACTTGGATCGACGTAAGTCGTCGATCCAAATTTTCCCAGAGGTTCAGATCGATGAACCTGTCCGATGAACCTCATCGATCCATTTTCCCAGAGGTTCAGATCGACGAACAGGATCGATGAACACGTCGATCCACTCCTCCTCCTCCATGCACTTTTGATCAAGGTACCACTCCAAACCATTGTAAATACCACTTAGTTTTCATTTTTTCATTTTGAAATCTTCTCCAAGCTTTGATTACACAAGGGACTGTGTAATTTAAGTTTGGGGGAGTATGGTATTTGACTTTGTGTTTTGTGATCTTATTTTTCCTTCTCATGCATTCTTGAGTCTCTTGCATGCATCTAAGGCATAGAAAAACCAAAAAAATGAAAAAATTTCAAATATTTCAAAAAAATAGCATGTAGTTGCATTTGCATTTGTTATATAAGTAGGATTGAGTCTAGTTCTCATATAGGATTGCATTCTTGCATAGGGGACAATGATGATTTTTCCTTGTAAAGTGTTTAGCTCATGGATTAGTTCAAGGCCCTAGTTAATAGTTGTTTGATGCTTTGTGTGCAATCTTTGAAAGTTAAAGTTGAACCCTACTTGGACCTCACCATTTGGAATTCAAGTTTTAATTGAAGCAAGCTTTGAATAGAAACCAACTCTCTTGAACTTGAACCTAATTTGAACTTGTAATTATCATGGTTATGCATTGCTAGAGAACTTGTGGATACCATATACATATTTGGGTTATCTTCTTTCCTTTTACCACTCTTTTTAACCCAAATAGCCGACTCTCATCCTTAGAGCGGTTAAAAACGAATTCCCTAACTAAGCTTCCTTTGAAACCTCTTCCTTATTGAGTGCTTTAGGCCTTTTTCATCTTGTTAACTTAGCAAAAAGTGTTGAGTTTAGAGCGACAAGGATAGGCTTCCATGTAGCTAGCTTGAGTACAATGAGCTAGATGATAGGATAGGATTCTTGGGTGGGAATTTTGGCTTTGGTATTTGATGAGAAACAAGTAATTTAGGCAATGTTGAGATGGTGAAGGGGGGAAAACGAAAATGTTTGGAACAAGTGTTGGCATTATATGTATTGCTCTAAGTGTTAAGAAAAGAAAAGAAATCCTCTAGAAAAGAAAAGTAAGAAAGCCAAGAAAATGAAAAAAATATGGCTAAGTTGTTATAAGAAAGAGGATAGCAAATTTTGATTGAAAAGAGAAAGATCTTGAAGTAAAAGTGTGCCAACACTTGTGGTTGTAGAAGAAGTTTTCCCCAAGTACTTAAAGGAGAAAAGGAGAAAGTGGTTTGAGCTTATGGGGTATGGCGAATTGCCTTGTAATGGGTAGCTTAGGTTGGGCTTGGTGAGTGAGCTTAAAAGAAAAAAAAATGAGAGTAAAGACAATTGTGTTACAAAGGGTAGATGGAAGTTTGTCCTTGTATGCATAGGTTTCTTTTTACTCTTAGCATTTTGCCAAAGTTCACATGTTCATTGAGAGATNGAAGCTTGAGCTTGTGGAGGCTGAACAAATCCAGGGGGGGTACCCTTTGTTAGCTTGTTGATATGGACCTTGAAAGTTTCCTTGTCTAGGTCCTTGGTATGTGTTTTTGTTCACATAGCCACCTTGATTCCCAAACTGTTTTTGTGGGGGGTAGACTTGATCATTGGGGTTCTCAACGTTGTTGCTTTGGTATGAGAGATTGGTTTTCTGGTACTTGGGGAAGTAGCCTTGTGGTCTTGGATAGTCTTGACCTCCAACCCAATTTGCTTCCTCTTGGCTTTGTTCTAGCTCCTCTAGAACATCCGTAGACTCTCCCACAAAATGTACATGTTTTTGGTTAGCAAGTACGAGCTTGTCAATATTTTCATGGAGCGATTTCAACTCCCTCTTGTGTGACTCTAGATCAGACCCTCCCGGTGCTCGGTCGTAGTCCTCACTGTAGTTCCCATCACTCAAGGCAAGATTCTCAATGAGTTCCATACCCGTGGTTACATCTTGGCTGAGAAAGTTTCCCATACTCGTCGTGTCCAATAGCATCCGAACCTTAGGCAAGGCTCCTCGGTAGATTGTGCTCAAGAGATACTATTCACTGAAGCCATGGTGAGGACACTGTATAGTGTAGTCCTTGAACCGTTCCATAGCCTCACTAAACGTCTCGTTCTGCCTTTACGTGAAGCCGCTAATCTCGCTTCTAAGCCGAGCCGTCCGTGTGCTAGAGAAAAACTTGGACAGGAATGCCTTCTTGCAATCTGCCCATGAGGTTATGGTTCCATGAGGCAGGGTCTTCTCCCAATGCCGAGCTTTATCACCAAGTGAAAACGGGAACAACCTCAACTTGAAGCTGTCCTCCGAGAACCCATTTATCTTGATAATGCCGCACACTTGCTCGAAGTTGTCTAGGTGCTCAAGAGGATCCTCCATAGCAAGACTGTGCGTGCTGGAATTCACACAATAGATAATCTGTTCAGAAATTCAAAAGAGGACGCAAAGATTCTAAGTTAAACCAACACAAAGATCCGAAGACGGTATTTTATTATTGATGCTTAGATAAACTTTTTAGGGTACAAGTGTTTTGCTCGGTGAAAACGCTCCCCCGCTACAAATGAACTTAGGATTCTATTTATACATTTTTATTCAGAATCTAGGTAAGAATCTAGGAAAATCATCTCGTAGATTTTCCTCTCCCTTCCCTTGGCGGCGCTCTCTTCCACGAAGCTTCGTCTTCCAGGGTTTCCTCGTGGAATTGGGCTCGGCCCACTTGCACAATAATCTGTCTTGGGCTCGGCGTTGTGCCTTGTCTTGGGCTCGAACTCGCACCTTGTCCTTAGGCTCGAACGACTTCGTGGGCTTCTCGCTTGGATCGCCAAAGGGGGAAACGTCGGTTTAATCTATGCGCGAATCGTACATGGTTTGATTCGGCTCGGTTTTCTACACGGTTCGGTTCGGCTCGGTTTCTGCACAGTCTGTGCACAGAGCCGAGCCCGGATTGTGCTCGGTTTACGCATGGTTCGGAAATAGCCTTCCATACTTAGTTATTTCATCGATCGATCTTGCCTGGATGAAAACCGACCCCAACAGTTAGCCCCCCAGCTCGTTAGACACACGAGTGTGTGTGACGAGGTGTCAAGTTGGGTAAGATCGATGTCCAAAAGGCGATTTGATTCGTGGCTGAGGTACTTCGCCTCGTTGTCTCGGAAATCAACGGTTGTTTCAGGAGATCCTGCTTTGACACCGAAGCATGTTATTTTGTCGCCGAAGTGTTTGGTTCGGTTGCTGAAGCGTTAAGTTTGAAGCCGAAATGCTATGCTTCGTACCAAGGTCCAAATTTGTATCCAGGCGTTGAGATCGTGGGCTCGGTTCCTTGGTTCGTCGTAGGTATCTTTACCGAGCCGCTTGACTCATGACCGAAACACTTAAACGCCGAGACATTTGACATCGGTGATTCGATGTCTCATTGTTTCGAGATATGTTACTTTTATCGAGACTTTTTACTTTGCCGCCGAGGCATTCCTCGCTTTGGGTTCCCGAAGTGATTTTTACTTGACGGCTGGATTTTTGCCTCGGCTTTCTTTCGCAGAAACCTTCTCGGCTCGGCGTCACCATGTATCTGGGGACACTTAGAAAAATTTTCGAAATTTTTCTATGTATGAGTTTTTGACTTGGGTCAATGTCGTTTGATACGGGCATGTGATCATTCTTCTAAGGCCCATTATCCATTCGAAAAGATTGGGAGGCGGAACCGTCTCGTTGTTCCCGAGGCAAAGTGCTGGGTCGTCTATAAATGTCGAAGCCTTCCTTGATTTTTTCATTATCTTCACTTCTCCAAAATTTCCAAAGGTTTATCCTCTTTCTTCTCTCCTTTTTCTCTCTTGTTTATTCTTAGATTTTGATTAGGGTTCTTCAAATTTCTTCCGAACCGCCGTCGTCCGCCGTAGTTTCCCGATCTATCTTCAAATTTTCCGATCCATCTTCGAGTTTCCCGATCTATCTTCGAGTTTTTTCGACTCATCTTCTCCGATGTCTTCAATTCGTGTTCCCGAGCCGAGATGATAGCCGAGGCGAATGTTGAGTCTCTCCCTCCCGGATCCCGAGTTGAGGTGGTCCCTGAGGCGAGTGCGAATAAATCCCGAGGAGATCCAGGGGCGTCCATTTCTTGTGGCCGAGGAGAACTTGGTCTTGAGGATTCGGTTAGCTCGGCTAACTCTACAACCGGATTAGGGAGGAAAATAATTTCTTCGCCCAATGATACACCGAGGCGTCTACTTCGAGGCCCGAATGTCCTTCGCCGCTCATCGAGCCAAAACCCGCAGACGATGATTGGAATTGGGATCCAGCCAAGGCAAGGTGAGATTTGGATGAATTGGTGAGACTCCAAGAAGGGAAAACACCTAGGCGTCGGAAGAAGAAAGAAGTTGCTGATCCGCCCAACTCTTCCCTTTCGACGTCAAAGTCTTTGGCGGGGATCCGAGCTCGTTTTGGCGTCAGCAAGGGAGTTGAGTTCAGGCTTCCTGCCAAAACGGATCGAGCTAACAAGCCTCCGTCTGGGTACCTCACGATGTACGAAGTTTTTCTCGAGGGATGCTGGTTGTGGTACTTATCTCGGAGTACTTACGGTTGTATGGCCTCGCTCTTGTCTAGTTGACGCCTCGCTCGCTGCGCCACTTTGTGGGATTGCTGACTCTGAGTTACGAGAATGGGACCGAGCTCTCGATCGATCATTTGAAAAACTTGTTAGAGATCCGTCGCCGAGGCGTGACCGACGGGTACTATATCGGGAACAAGAAGAACCGAAAGATAATCTGGGATTTCCCGAGCAATGACTTGGATTGGGAGAGCCGGTTCTTCTATGTCCTTATTAATGATGCCTCCGTCTCGGAGGATTGGGTCGAGAAAACTAAGGCGGAGTGGGGAAAACTTGGTAGAAGACCGAAGTGAAACTTGGGATTTTTTTTCGTTTCTGTGATTCCGTTCCGAGCCTAATCATCATTTTCTGTTTTTGTTTTTGTTTCAGTTCCTCAACTGTTGCTTGGGTGTCCGGTGGATATTTGGGATGTTGCGAAGACTTTCAACCGGAAGAAAGTTCGTTGGCAAAAAACTTTTTCTTGCCAGCGAGTCGAGCGCGCCCGGGCCCTTTTCCTTAGTGGTTATCAGACGAGTGGTTCCGAACCCTCCAGCGCATCGGACGATATGAGGATAAAGATGGGGAAAAGATTGACGCTTCGTGAAAGGCAAAGGCAACAGGCAAAAGTGTTCGCTGAGGAGAAAAAGGATCCTGAATCTCGGGGGCTTCCTCCCAAACAGACAGTCCTGGGCGTAATCCCCGAGCAGAGGAGCGCAGAGAGAGCCTCCGAACAGAAACGCGTGGTTGCGGGAGATCCGAGCCCAAAAGCGACTTCTGACCCGACGCAAAAGACTTTGAGTGCGTCAAAAGAGAAGTGTATGGCCTTAGATCTGGGACAAGGCCCGAGGGGTATGCTCTTTCTCGCCACTGAGACGGTGAGCAAACCGCAGCTAAGGACAAGAGAGCAAAACTCGCCGAGAAGAACCCCGCGGCAGATGCATCTGGAGCTTATGAGGCGAAGAAAGCGAAGAAAGACAAAAGGGCGTCATCGAGCCGGAAGCCGACGACCGCCCCCGAGATCAATCATGCCATCACTGTGGAGTCTTATAATGATCATGAGGCTTCTGCTGCTCTCTTTGCTCGAATCTTGGTTCCTGGCGATCGCTTCCCTCCTCCGGATACTCTCGCGAAGCGGAAGAAGTATTCTCAGATGGCTCTTAAAGGGACCAAGGTGATTTTTATCCTGAGTCGGAAGGACGTGTTTTCTAAAAGTGCTTTGTTCTTCAAGCTGACATGTTGACTTTTTTCTTTCCAGTTTATTACTGCGGCCAACGAGGTTATTCTAGGTTACGAGATCGATGCACGAGACGATCGGAAAAGAATCGAGGATGGTCGCCAAGCTGCAGATACCCTGAAGACAAAGATTGACAAGGCGGAAGCCGACTATGCCAAGAAAGCGGAGGAGTTTACGAAGAGCTGTAAAGCCCTTCAGGCTGAGAGGGACGTTTTTAAGCGTCAGCGTGACGAGTCAGAGAAGAAGGTGTCTTGTTTCTCGGAGCAGAAAGTTCGACTCGAGGCCGAACTGGCTTCTCTTCAGCGGCAGGTTTCTTCTGAACGGGAGATGCACGAGGCGTACCTCGAGAAGGCGCGCAAAGAGGCGCAGCGTGAGCTCGCCGGTAAGTACCAGGAGAGGATTTCGAATGCCGAGGCCAAGGTTGCTTTGTTCAAAGGGGACGTTCGCGAGAAGGTTGCTGATTTGGCCGAGATCGAGGGAAACCTCCAATTTATCGATGTTATTCTAGGCCCCTATCCTCCCACTTTTGAGGGGGAGAAGGTGAGGCTGACTGGGTGTAAAGCCGACTTGATGAGCGTCTATGATGACTTCGAGCGGCTCGCCACCGATCTCCGCGAGGATTTGAAGCTTTCGTCAATATCGCCGGATTCGTTGCCGAGCCTCCCAGACGGAGAGACGCTCGAGGTTTCGGCGTCAAAGATCGGGGTTGTGCAGCAATCTGGGTCGAACGCCAATACTCCGCGGATAGGGGAGATGCTTTCTGAAGGAAGATCTGACAAGCCCCCTTTAGAGGTTGCTGGTGCCAAAACCACCGAACTAGATTCCATTGTCGCCTGATTTTTAAGACTTTACTTAGTTTTTTTTATTATCTAACAAAGATGCGTGGACGGTTTTATCCATAACTCTATTTATGTGAGTTTTGCTTTATAACTTGTTTTGCTATTATGCTTTAAGTGTTGGTTTTCGATTTTGTGTGATTCTGTCGAAGCGTTTTCGGTTGGAATCTCCGAAGTTCTTAGAAGCGAGCCGTTTATTGGCTTAAGATTTAGGTGATTAAGACAAGTGAGTCAGCGCCGAAGCGATCAAGGCTTGCCGAGATCGCTAGTTTTGTTAAGTAGCGAGCCGTTTGAGACAGCGGATAACTTTTTTCGACGAAGTGATTGAAGATTCGTCTAAGATTTGATTTTAGGCGGGCCGTTATAGTTCATCCGCGATTCGAATTGGATCGAAGCTGTTTTTGAAGCGCAATGTTTAGGATTTAGGTTGTCTTTGCTTAGGTGTGAGTCGCGTGTTTGCCGCTGTTTGAACATATTTATTTATCTCGTACTTTGGCGATAATCGCTCGTGCAGTACAACGTTCGTGAGATGTCATAGTCCAACGTTATGGGGGAGTTGGTGGTTCAGGAGTGTTTGTTAAGGAAGAATGGTTTCTTAGACCGAGGTGAATCGGTATTCATCTAAGTCCTGATTTAGACCGATGCTGCTCAAGGTCGAGCGGTTTATCGGGTTTTAGTGGAACATGTTTAGTTATCTCGTACCTAGGCATTAAACGCTCGAGCGGTACAATGTTCCTGAGATGTCGATGACCAACGTTACGTAAGAGTTGGGGTTTATGTGTTCTTGTAGGTTGGGACTTCTGTGCCCGTTTCGAGAACAGCCGTCAGAATATTTCTCGGGGTATACCTAAGAGATATTGGACCGAGGTATAATCAGTCTGAATTTATATAGAACGCTTAAATCCGTGAAAGATGTGGAGAATCTTGTTTAAGCGTAAAAGTTAGGATCCCGTTTGGGATGTAGATGTTCGTATACTGTGGCCAGCAGCAAACGAAGTG
The DNA here is from genome assembly GCA_020283515.1 of Alliaria petiolata. Lineage (NCBI taxonomy): Eukaryota > Viridiplantae > Streptophyta > Magnoliopsida > Brassicales > Brassicaceae > Alliaria > Alliaria petiolata. The sequence continues at coordinate 392,950,024 of JAHZTW010000001.1, forward strand.
AATAGGAGTTGACGTAATGAACGAGGTAAAAAAAAATTTTATTCGAGAATATTTTCAGTTTACATAGTGTGGGATTATATGAATATACGTACCCCATCCCCCCCCCCTCTTTTTAGGGAGGGGGGCAGTTGAACTCGTTATGAAACGAGCTGCCTACGTACCTCTTTCGAGGATCAAACCGCCCCGTAGTTCATGTTTTGCGTTAAGTTCTTAGAAGTAATACTTCTTGAGGTGCATTGCATTCCATGATCATGGCACCGAGGCGTCCGTCGAATAGTTGGCTAGTTCGTAAACTCCTGGTCGGACCACTTTAGTAATTTGGTACGGTCCTTCCCAGTTAGCCCCCCGTTTTCCAGCGTTTCATTCTGCCGTGTTTTGAAAAACCTTGTGGAGGACTAGTTCTCTTTCGTGAAATCTCCGACTTTTGACGTTGGAGTTGTAGTACTTGGCTGTGGCTTGCTGATAGTTTTGAATGCGGATAAGTGTTTGGTCGCGTCTTTCGTTGATAAGGTCCGCTTCATCTAACAGCATGAGATGGTTGAGGCCCTCTTGTCCCGGGAGGAGCCGTCGTCGGACTCCTGGGAACTCCACTTCGGGAGGGATCACGCACTCCGTTCCGTACACGAGTGTGAATGGTGTTTCCCCCGTAGCTCGCATCGGGTTGTCCGATGTGACCAGAGAACTCCTTCCAACTCGTCTGCCTATCTTCCCTTCTTTGCGTCGAGGCATTTTTTCAATCCGTCTAGTATGGTCTTATTTGCCGCCTCGGCTTGTTCGTTTCCTTGCGGGTATCGGAGAGTTGACTTGCTTAGTCTGATTTTCCATTTCTCGCAAAAAGCTTCGAAGCGCGTTGAGATGAATTGCGAGCCGGTGTCGGTTAAGATTTCATATGGGTCTCCGTATCGACAGATGATATTTTTCCAAACGAAATTTTCGACTTGGACGTCTTTGATGCTTGCGAAAAAATCCGCTTTGACCCATTTTGAGAAATTATCCGTCATCACTAGCAGGAATCTCTTTTACTTGGAACGGTGTAGCGGGCCGACGATGTCCATTGACCAGCGCATGAAAGGATAGGGAGACGAAATCGAGGATAGCAGCTCGGTCGGTTGATGAATTGTCGGGGCGTGGCGCTGGCACTTTTCGCATTTCCACGAAAAAATTTCGCAGTCTTTCACCATGGTTGGCCAGTAGTACCTGTGACGTTTTATCTTTATCGCTAAGAATTTTCCGCCGCTATGGTTTCCGCAGGATCCTCTGTGGACTTCTTCCATTACTTTACACGCTTCTTTTCCTTACACGCAAGTCATTAGTCCCGAAAATTGCCATTTGAAAACTTCTCCGTCGAGTAAGATATATCGGCTCGCTTGGGCCTTGAGTTTGCGAGCTGCCCATTTATCCTCCGGAACTTCTCCGTCCATAATGTACGTTCGGATTGCTCCCAACCATTCTTGATCGCACCCATACTCGTTTTCTTGTTGATCTGCTTTGACCATCCCCTGTTCGTCGCCTGGTTCTTCTGTATTTTTCTTTTGGATGATTAGGTTCACGGTTTCAGGAGTTTCGATGTTGGGTCGCTCGATGAATTCTACCGGTATTACTCTTTTTAGGTCTGGATCGGAGGATGAGGCGAGAGCCGCCAATGCTTCGGCTTGGGTGTTTTCTCCTCGGGGGATTCGTGTTAGTTCAAATTCCTCGAAATCTTTTGCGAGCTTTTTGACTATGCTTAGGTATGCTTCTATCCTCTCGTCTCTCGCTGTATACTCTCCGTTGATTTGATTGGCGACAAGCTGAGAATCGCAAAAAGCTCGGATTTTTCGAACCTTGATTCTTTGGGCAAGCCTGAGTCTCGCGATCAGGGCTTCGTATTCTGCCTCGTTATTGGACGCGTGGAATGCCTGTCTGAAGGATTGCTCCCGAATTTTTCCGTTCGGGGATGTCAAGCTGATCCCGACTCCTGAGCCTTGTTTCGATGTCGAACCGTCTACGTGAAGTATCCAAGTGGAGTTTTGAGATGGTTCTTCGGTTCCATCGATCGGAAGTTCTACCAGGAAGTCGGCGAGGACTTGGGACTTGGCGCATGTCTTCCTTTGATGTAAGACTCGGAATCCACCTCCTCTTATGTCACACGGTTTCCAGACTTGCAGCTTAATGGATGATGAGTGAAGGTAGAGATGAGGGTGACAGGTTGCTGTTTGATTCCACAAACAGCAGATCAGACAGAAAGCTTGATTCCACAAGCAAACTGGACGAGATGGATTGAACTAGAAAGCTTGATTTCACAAGCAATCTGAACAAGATGGATCGAAGTCACCACAGAGATTGTGAGGGGATCTCTGATACTGAACAAACTTGGACTTAGGTGATTCCACACACTAAGAACAGAGAAGATTTTCTTAACAAGAACACAGCTTGTAGAAGAAGAGAATACGGCGTTTTATTAATATCAAAAAGGGTCTAAAGATTACAAGGCTGCAAGGGGACCTTATAAACTGGTCCTATCAGCTAATGACCTAATTTTGGTCGACACAAAAGAAGGAAAAAGATTCAAAACAACAGGACTTTTAAAAAGAAACAACAAAGCGTTCAAAATATAGAAAAAGGAAAGTTTTCTAAAATAAAAAGAGAACTATCTAAACTAATTACGTCCTTGCTGGGGCTTGAACCTTGGCTTCCTGAAGCTCTAAATACCACTGAGACACCGTGGTTTACCTGCACAAATTCATAATAAATAGAACTTACCTGGTTTGTGCTCGGATAGGCTGGTTTTGAAGCTGGGGTGTTCAAGGCGAGTATTGGTCAGTCCAGGTTGAAGTCTTTGATGAATTCTTCCTCTTGAAGTCCCTTGAAGTCGAAATAGTTGAGATCTTCAAGTGTTTCCTCGTTCTTAGCTTCAGAATTCTCTTCTTGCTCCATTTGTTCTCTATTGGCTTCACAGCTTGTTCTTCCGATATCTTGAGGCTCCGATATGATCTCTGGGAGATTCTTGATGTTCTGAGCTCTAATTCCTGCCAAGTAAACATTCATACCTTGTTTGGGTCGAGGCTGAGCTTTATTGATGCTCAGAAGTGCGAAATCCATCTTTAAGTCTATTTTAGAAGCATCGGGATATGTCATCGTGGCTCCTTTGGTCTGGGNCATTCATACCTTGTTTGGGTCGAGGCTGAGCTTTATTGATGCTCAGAAGTGCGAAATCCATCTTTAAGTCTATTTTAGAAGCATCGGGATATGTCATCGTGGCTCCTTTGGTCTGGGGTACTTGATATTGATGGTTGCTCAATCTGGTGTAATATTTGGGTATTACACCATATTCTCCCTCTTCAAAAAGTTTTGTCCTCAAAGCTGTTTGACCTGTATCAAAAGAAAGCAAGTTAGGTTGCATTCTCTTTTGGGAGTTTAGATAATTACCTCGAGTTTGATGTTTTGGACAGTGCTGGTATGAGTCTGGTGGTTTCTTCTTGATCTGAATGGAACACGTGAGTCCCTCTTCTTGATTATGGATCAGCACTGTCTCGCCTCTAGTGAATTCTCCTTTTTCACTTCTAGTCTCTTCTTTGATCAACAAAGGAACAATGACTCCTCTGCCACGTTCTGGCCTCGTTAAAGCCTCCATTGTTATTAATGTACATGTAACAGCATTTATTGACAAAGACAAGTGCGTCATGCTAGTACTCGAATTTTTAAAATTAATCTCAACATGTTTTTCTTTAGATTTTTCTTGTTCTTGTTCTATTGATGAATTCGCTTTTGCTTTCTTAGTGGGACATGTTCTAGCAAAATGGCCTCTTTGGTGACATCTATAACAGATTATTTCAGCAATTTTTGAAAGATTAGAGAACTTACCTTGGGGGCCTTTGCTTTTAAGTTGATGTGGATCTGGTTCGTCCTTAGGAGATCTCATATCATATGTATTGACTTCATATATGTTCTCTTTCACTTCAGGGGGCTCAGGATTCATGTCTTCTCTTCCTGCATCTTCAAGAAACTCGTGAATCTCACTAAATACAAGGGGTTTTAGACACTTACTTTGTTCTTGAGACATCACAGTATGAGTAATGTTTTGCTTATGGTTCAAAGCTTTAAATGACGACTCCTTTTGATCATCAGTATAAGTGGTCTCTTCCTCAGTCATCAAAATTCTAAGGGCTCTTTCAGCTTCCCTTGGAAAAAGTTTGTACATAACTGTTCTCAAATCACATTGGCTTTGTTCTGAGAAAGTACTATGTTTTGTAGTTGCTTCTTCTAGGTCTTTATACTTCTCCTTTGCACATGTTCCTTTTCTAACACTCAAAGGCAAGATCAAGTGCATTATACTTGGCATTGGAATTTCAATCACAGAATATTTAAAACTCTGAATTACTATGAAGTTTTGCCAATATTGAATCAAGTTTTGAGTTTCACTTACCTTGGTACCACGCAAGATATATGGTATTGACTCAACTTTGATAATCTTCCCTTTTAAAACATGATCAGTTGGTGAACGTGGTTCAATGGCAGGTTGCTCATACTCCTCATCTTGATATATAAGGGAGTTGTGTAATTCTGGACGTTTCTCTTCTATACTTAGACCTTTTTCAACTTCTTTTGAACAAGACAAGTGTATAATCAAGTCATGAGAATTATTTGACACAGATTGGCTTATTTGATTACTTACCTTGTTGGGATCTGTTTTAGGGGCTTTTGTCACTATGGTACTTGTTGTTTTGTCCATGCACACTTTTTCTTTTGGTGGAGTTTCCCTCTGACTTGTGTTTCCATCCGGCTTGTCTAAACCTGTTTCAGCTTTCTTTGACAGAGACAAGTGTATTATACTAGTACTAAGGACGTGAATATCAGAATTAATAGTACTATTACTCTCCTTAACACTATTCTCTTTCAGTTCTAAAGATGTGGGGTTTGTTACTCTCTTAGTTGGACATTCTTTTGCATAGTGCCCACTGTTTTGACACTTATAACATATTAATTTGAGTAACTTCGAAGTGTCAGAAGACTTAGCTTGTGTGTGCTTTCCTTGGGGTTCAAGTGGGGTTGAGCTCGGCTCTGTTTTAGTCTTCTTTTCTTGATCAGTTTCGACACTCTTGGACAAGGGCAAGTGCATCATAACAGTCATGGGATCATCATAAACATATTGAGACAGTTTAGCTTGTACCTTTTCATGGTCAGATGCTGAAACAATATCTTGTTTATGGTCTACTTGTAAAGCGCAACAATCAGTTTGATCTGATCCTTCTTTGGTACCTAGTTCTTTCTCAACTCTAGTGGACATATTTAAGTGTATTGCATTTTCACAGAGTTGATCAAGTTTTTGAAAACTAGCTGAGATACTTACCTCTGTTTGATCCCATTCTGGTTTAGTCATCACTGAATTTGTTGTTTCCTTTGGATCCAAGATTATAACCGGTCTCTTTGCTTGAACTGCTCGCCTCTTTTCACAACTTGAGTTTGTTGATGATGTAGCTTTCTTACTTAGAAATTTCGTGGCAGTGTAGCATTTCTCCTTGTGCCTATAAGAAGTTAGTCCTTGTAATTGTTTAGAAACAGGCAGTTTACCTTGGACTTTGGCATTGGCTTGTGGAGCACGGTTGGGTTCTATGTGGTGGAAAAAACTTCTGGGATAAATTTCCTTGATCCTTGGTACTAATTTCTTTGGTACATACTTATCCCTCAGTAGTTCCTTAAGATCTCCCCAGGTTTTGATAGTTGGCTCCTTGTAGTACCAGCGATCATCTTCTTCTTGCAACCACCATTTATAAGCATCTCCAGCGAGTTGGCCAATTGCATAAGATAGTCTCTCCTCTTTCTGGATGTGGTTGTAGTAAAGCCACTCGTCTAAGTTTCTTTCCCACTCTAAGTAGTTTCTTTTCCCTGAAAATGTATAAAGTTGAAGTTCATTAGCAGGTTGATATCCAGAATTAAAATAAAACATAGAGTTAGGAGCGTGAGAGGTTTTATGTGGGTTGCTCCATGTTAAACTCCTTGTGTTGTTGTCTGGCTGCTGGTAATTCAGTTCTTCTCGGCTTGCAGCTTCTTCATATCCTCCTTGGGAGTTGTCATCTTCAGTCCATGACTCTTCACTGGAATTATTTTCTTCATAGTTTTGTTCTCCCCATTCATCTTCTTCTTTGTACCACTCCCTCTGGTTTGGGCTGTATTGAACATGATCTGGTGGCTCAGGCTCAGGTTCTTCTCTTTCTGGTTCATGACCATAGTCACTTTCGTCCTCAGTCCATGGCTCATCCATGTAGGCAACTTCATCATCACATATGCTCTTGTCAGAATCAATCTCTTGATCCCAAGTATCTTCCTCAGCCATGATGTTTTCTGATCACTTGAAAGTCCCTATACTTCAACAAAAATAACAAACAGATCAAGTGCAATAGTGTGGTATAAAGTCTTGTAATAAAACTTAATATCAGAAGCTACAACAATCGATTCTATAAGTTCTTAATGTAGCAATGATGCAACTGAGAAAAACAATAACTAGCTAAATGATTCAAATAAAACAGAATGCAACTGAATCAAAAACAATGCAGCACGATGGTTTTCTAATTCCAAGTATGAATGAATGCAACAACTAAATTAACTTTTTATGAGTTTTCTTCCTGGTATGCAATGAGACAGCAACTAGAAACAGAAACTAATTTTTGTTTTTTTAATGATTTTATAGGAAGCAAGCAAATGAAACAACAAGCAAAAACAGAAGCAATTTGGGGATTTTCGTTTTTTTAAGCAGAAACAGAAACAGCAATAAACTACTAAGAAAATAGAAGGAATTTTTATGGGTTTTCTCTTGGTGAAAAAAACAGAAATCAAAAAGCAAACATAAATAAAACAGAAACTGTAAAAGATAGGGATAGTAAAACCAAAGGCAGAACCTTTGCCTCTGATACCAGATGATATAAGACTCGGAATCCACCTCCTCTTATGACACACGGTTTCAATACTTGCAGCTTGATGGATGATGAGTGAAGGTAGAGATGAGGGTGAAAGATTGCTGTTTGATTCCACAAACAGCAGATCAAACTGAAAGCTTGATTCCACAAGCAAACTGGACGAGATGGATTGATCTAGAAAGCTTGATTCCACAAGCAATCTGAACAAGATGGATCGAAGTCACCACAGAGATTGTGAGGGAATCTCTGATACTGAACAAACTCGAACTTAGGTTATTCCACACACTAAGAACAGAGCAGATTTTCTCTACATGGTCTCGGCTTGAAGAAGAACACAAAAACTGCGTTTATTAATATCAAAAAAGTCTAAAGATTACAAGGCTGCAAGGGGACCTTATAAACTGGTCCTATCAGCTAATGACCTAATTTTGGTCGACACAAAAGAAAGAAAAAGACTCAAAACAACATGACTTTTAAAAAGAAACAACAAAGCGTTCAAAATACAGAAAAAGGAATTTTTTCTAAAATAAAAAGAAAACTATCTAAACTAATTACGCCCTTGCTGGGGCTTGAACCTTGGCTTCCTGAAGCTCTAAATACCACTGAGATACCGTGGTTTACCTGCACAAATTCATAATAGATAGTACTTACCTGGTTTGTGCTCGGATAGGCTGGTTTTGAAGCTGGGGTGTTCAAGGCGAGTATTGGTCCGTCCAGGTTGAAGTCTTTGATGAATTCTTCCTCTTGAAGTCAAAATAGTTGAGATCGTCAAGTGTTTCCTCGTTCTTAGCTTCAGAAACCTCTTNGCGAGTATTGGTCCGTCCAGGTTGAAGTCTTTGATGAATTCTTCCTCTTGAAGTCAAAATAGTTGAGATCGTCAAGTGTTTCCTCGTTCTTAGCTTCAGAAACCTCTTCTCGCTCCATTTGTTCTCTATTGGCTTCACAGCTTGTTCTTGCGATATCTTGAGGTTCCGATATGATATCTGGGAGATTCTTGATGTTCTGAGCTCTAATTCCTGCCATGTAAACATTCATACCTTGGTTGGGTCGAGGCTGAGCTTTATTGATGCTCAGAAGTGCGAAATCCATCTTTAAGTCTATTTTAGAAGCATCAGGATATGTCATCGTGGCTCCTTTGGTCTGGGGTACTTGATATTGATGGTTGCTCGATCTGGTGTAATATTTGGGTATTACACCATCCTTCGATAGTCGATGTCGTATTCGCTATGTTCGATCACCCATTTCACTAGTCTCCCGGATTGACTCGAACTGTGCAGTATGGCTCGCAGCGGGAACGACGTTAGTATTACGATAGAGTGATAAGAGGACTTTTTACAGTTTTAAATATCATCCTAAAGCCTCTTAGTGTTGCTGTAGTACTTTAGGTATCAATCCAGCCTAGGTGTTGAAAGATTCTAGGAATGTAAGAGCAAAAGCTAGCTAAGCTGAAATATGGATAAATTGGGGAAAAATTCTGTTAAAACTACTTGGGACAACTATATGACCATGAAAACTATTTTAAAATCCCTACTGAAGGGTTAAACAACTAGTAGATGACTTCTAAGCGATTAAACAACCGATCTACTAATTTTAGAAAATCAAAAGATAAAGACAAACAAAACTGGAAATTGCTAAAAACATAGGATGAATTTTACAAACTATTTATAAAATTCTAACGACTTTAAAACGATTACCAGGCTACTACATAGGACTCTAAGCAATTTCTAAAATACTAAGACTAGCAAAAACACAATTTTACGAATTTATGGGACTCTAATGCAACTATTAAGCTAACTAAGCTATTTTAGGGAAAAGATTCAAACTTTAAACTAAAGGAAGATGATTTTAAGTTTTCAAAATCTAAAAGCAGATTCAAGGGTGAGGTTCATGCTTAGGGAGGTTAAAGATTCAAACTTGGGGTTTTAAAAATATAAATCTACACACTTTTGTGCTATCTCTAGGCCTTAAGAAGCTTATAACTAGATTTACCCATGGTTTGTGGTGTAAATCCTTTCTTCACCCTTTTCTCCTAACCCATAATGTGTGGTGGAAAGATAGGGTGAAGAACATGAATCTTAGATCTTAAAAGTTGCCTAACTAGCTCCCTAAGCATCCATGGTGTTTGGGAAAGGATGAGCTAGTCTCTTTGATTTGGGTTTAGGGGATTTCCTAAGTCTTTTTAAGATAAAAAAATCCCTAAGATTAAAGAGATCTTTCTCAAGAGTCTTTAGACTTTAAAACCCCCAAATCCAAGAAGAGATTTAGATGAAGAATAAGAAAAACCCAAGATTTAACCCTTAACCCTCCCTACTCACCTCAACCTTAAATCCTAAAAATCTACTACTCTTTAATCATGTTCAAACCCCTCAAAATCGTAAGATAAGAGGTGTTAGACATGATTAAGATAGGAAGAAAGAAAGATCAAAGTTTAAAGAGAAGTACTTGAAATGAAAATCTAAAATATTTACAAAAATAAAAGCTTAAGGTTTTTCTCTCCAAAAATGGAGGCTAGATCTAAAAATGGGAGAGACAATCCCGAAAATTTCATGTCTAGGTCTAAAAATTAGGTAAAACATGTTTATATAGGACCACACAAATGGTCCCCTCACTAAAAGACAAACTGTGAGTTGGCAAAACAAAAGATGGGAAAAACAGATGAACGGATCGAGCTGGTTGGTCGATCTGTGACTCGATCCAAGGCTGAATCGACTGGCTTGGTCGATCTGTGACTCGATCCATGGCTGAATCGACTGGTTGGTCGATCTGTGGCTCGATCCATGGCTGAATCGACTGGTTGGTCGATCTGTGGCTCGATCCAAGGCTAAATCGACTGGTTCGGTCGATCTGTGACTCGATCCAAGGCTGAATCGACTAGCTTGGTCGATCTGTGACTCGATCAAAGGCTGAAACGACCTGGATGGTCGATCTAAGGCCCGATCTCAGCCTAATTCTTTTTGGCCGAGCTCTCCCTTGACTCCAAGCAATTCCTAAGCTCTTCTTGTCCATGCCCACTATCCAAACTAGCTCCATGCACACCAAATAACCTGAAAATGATGCAAATATGCAAAAACATGCAAATGCTAATGCAACATGTCCTAAAACCTAAAATGGAACAAAAGTTACAATTACTCTAAATATGAATGCAATATGAATGCAAAATATATCCTAAATGAGTGCTAAAATATGCTAAATTATGAGTTTATCAACTCCCCCAAAGTTGCCTTTTTTCTTGTCCTCAAGCAAACAAAGAAAAACTAGGAGAAAAAGTTTGAAAATGGAGGTTAAATTCCAAAAGTGTTTTTCAAATAAATCGAATCAATGGTACTTGTTCTTAATCCTAGGATGCAGTATGCAAACTCTACTCCAAAGAACTTAGTCATACTCATCACATATTGAATCTCAAATCAAGGCTTGTCTATTCCATACAATCCAAGAAAATTAAAACAAATGATCCAAATATGGTTAGAGCTTACTTTCAAAGTTTGCACAAAGCATCAAACGACTATTAACTAGGGCCTTAAACCAATTCATGAGCTTAAAACACTTTTCTAGGAAAATTTCCCCCTATCGACATGAATGATGCAATCTATATGATAAAAAATCTAGGCTCAATCCTACAATATTTGACAATGCAAATGCAAGCTATATGAATTTTTTCCAAATTTTAAAAAAAAATTCTGATTTTTCTATGCAAATATATGTATGCATGAGACTCAAATATGCCAAAAGAAAATAAGAGCACAAAACACAAAATTAAATCTCTCAACCTCTCCCCCAAACTTAAATTACACAGTCCCTTGTGTAATAAAAGTTCAAGAGAGACCATCAACAAGAAATAAAATTCAAAAATCCAAAAATGCATGTTATTTACAAGGTTTTGGAATGGTGTACCTTGGAGCTTGTTGTGGTTAGGGCTGAGATCAAGCAGCTGGGTCATTGTTTGGGATCTCCATTTCCCTTGTTCCTGCTCACACATACTCAAAATCATAACTTAGTACTGAAAAATTAAAAGCATAAAGAGAAGGATAGTCATGGGATTGCCTCCCAAGTGCGCTTGGCTTATAGTCTCTATTTTGACATGTTGAGGCTTGGATCACCAGGCTCATACTCATTATAGAACCATCCCCCAAATGTGTGCATCCTTATCTCCTCAAAGGGTAACTGCCATGGATCCTCATTGCTCTCTTCTTTGGTGAGGGTTAAACCGAGGTACTTGGCAAAGGGTTGTTCCATTGGGGAATCTTCTTCTTCACCCTCCTTGGAGGCTACTTCAATGGGACTCTCCTTTGCCTCCTTCTTGGGAATGAGTTGTACATGTGTTTCTGCCTTGGTGGAGAGCTCTTCCTCTACAAATGAGCTCTCACTAGCTTCCTCTAAGCATTCAACAACCTAACTTTCTTCACAAGGATCTTCAAATCTTTGCTCCAGATTTTCATCAACAATGTATCCAAGAAGAGCTTCAAGTTCTTTAGATTCGTCAGCTTCTTGTTGGAGTTCATCATTGGATTGAGCTTTATCATCTTGTTCCTCATTCCCTTGTGTGATTTCGGTGTTGATGGGCTCCACATGTGTTGTTGCAGCAACTCTTGGACTTGGAGCATGAGAGGCTAGTGTGGAGTTAAGCATGTCCATTCTCTCATTAAGCTTTTCTTGCCCTTCCAAAAGCAACCTCATCATGTTGACAATTTATTCCTCCTTAGAGATGTTGGAAGAATAGGTTGCTTCTTGCTCATACTCCATGTCCCAAGATTGGTATCCCTCACCATATCCATATTTGTTTTCTTGAGCAAAGTTGTCATCCATAGGCCCTCCTTGATAAGTGGATGAGCTTTCTAAACCGTGGTGGCTTGTGGGGTTCGAAGCCATCATTCTCTCTTGATTCGCTAATAAAGCTTCAAACATTGAAACTATATCTGAATCCATACTTTTTCCCTTGTGATTGTGTCTTGCAAAAAGAACAAACACTTGAAAGAAAGTTAGTAACCAAAATGAAAAATAAAAACCTAGTCTATACTAAGCTCCAAATCCTAGTAATTTCAACAAAACCTAAGTTGGCAACGGCGCCAATTGATAAGAGGACTTTTTACAGTTCTAAATATCAATCCTAAACCCTCTTAGTGTTGCTGTAGTACTTTAGGTATCAATCCAGCCTAGGTGTTGAAAGATACTATGAATGTAAGAGCAAAAGCTAGCTAAGCCGAAATATGGATATATTGGGGAGAAATTCTGTTAAAGCTACTTGGTAAAGCTATATGACCACGTAAACTATTTTAAAATCCTTACTGAAGGGTTAAACAACTACTAGATGACTTCTAAGCGATTAAACAACCGATCTACTAATTTTAGAAAATCAAAAGTTAAAGACAAACAAAACGTGAAATTGTTTAAAACCTAGGATGAATTTTAAAAACTATTTATAAAATTCTAACGACTTTAAAACGATTACCAGGCTACTACATAGGACTCTAAGTAATTTCTAAAATACTAAGACTAGCAAAAACATAACTTTACGAATTTATGGGACTCTAATGCAACTATTAAGCTAACTAAGCTATTTTAGGGAAAAGATTCAAACTTTAAACTAAAGGAAGATGATTTTAAGTTTTCAAAAGCGAAAAGCAGATTCAAGGGCGAGGTTCATGCTTAGGAAGGTTAAAGATTCGAACTTGGGGTTTAAAAAATATAAATCTACACACATTAGTGCTATCTCTAGGCCTTAAGAAGCTTATAACTAGATTTACCCATGGTTTGTGGTGTAAATCCTTTCTTCACCCTTTCCTCATAACCCATGATGTGTGGTGGAAAGATAGGGTGAAGAACATGAATCTTAGATCTTAAAAGTGGCCTAACTAGCTCCCTAAGCATCCATGGTGTTTGGGAAAGGATGAGCTAGTCTCTTAGATTTGGGTTTAGGGGATTTCCTATGTCTTTTTGAGATAAGAAAATCCCTAAGATTAAAGAGATCTTTCTCAAGATTATTTAGACTTTAAAACCTCCAAATCCAAGAAGAGATTTAGATGAAGAACAAGAAAGACCCAAGATTTAACCCTTAACCCTCCCTAATCACCTCAACCTTAAATCCTAAAAATCTGCTACTCTTTAATCATGTTCAAACCCCTCAAAATCGTAAGATAAGAGGTGTTAGACATGATTAAGATAGGAAGAAAGAAAGATCAAAGTTTAAAGAGAAGTACTTGAAATGAAAATCCAAAATATTTACAAAAATAAAAGCTTAAGGTTTTTCTCTACAAAAATGGAGGCTAGATCTAAAAATGGGAGAGACAATCCCCAAAGTTTCGTGTCTAGGTCTAAAAATTAGGTAAATCATGTTTTTATAGGACCACACAAATGGTCCCCTCACTAAAAGACAAATTGTGAGTTGGCAAAGCAAAAGAAGGGAAAAACAGATGGACGGATCGAGCTGGCTAGTCGAGCTGTGACTCCATCCAAGGCTGAATCGACTGGCTTGGTCGATCTGTGACTTGATCCATGGCTGAATCGACTGGTTGGTCGATCTGTGGCTCGATCCATGGCTGAATCTACTGGTTGGTCGATCTGTGCCTCGATCCAAGGCTGAATCGACTGGCTCGGTCGATCTGTGACTCGATCCAAGGCTGAATCGACTGGCTTGGTCGATCTATGACTCGATCCAAGGGTGAATCGACTGGCTTGGTCGATCTGTGACTCGATCAAAGGCTGAAACGACCTGGATGGTCGTTCTAAGGCCCGATCTCAGCCTAATTCTTTTTGGCCGAGCTCTCTCTTGACTCCAACCAATTCCTAAGCTCTTCTTGTTCATGCCCACTATCCAAACTAACTCCATGCACACCAAATAATCTTAAAATGATGCAAATATGCAAGAAACATGCAAATGCTAATGCAACATGTCTTAAAACCTAAAATGGAACAAAAGTTACAATTAATCTAAATATGAATGCAATATGAATGCAAAATATATCCTAAATGAGTGCTAAAATATGCTAAATTATGAGTTTATCATAGAGTGAGATTGAAAGTACGGCCTGAGCTTCCGCACCGACATTACTACCGCGAGCGCCAATTTCTCCATCTGCGAGTACCTTGTTTCTGCGTCTGCGTCTGACTCACGTAGAAGATCGGACTTTGCTCTCCTCGCTCCTCTCGAACTAGTACGCCGCTAACAGTGGTTGCGGAAACGGCGATGTATAAATAAAGGGGCTCCCCTTTTACTGGTTTCGCGAGCACGGGTGGAGACATCAGATATTCTTTTAATTCTTGAAAAGCCGCTTCACATCTTTCTGTCCACTCAAACTTCTTGTTACCGCGTAGCGTGTCGTAAAAGGATAGGCATTTGTCTGTCGATCTCGAGATGAATCGGTTTAGCGCGGCTACGCGCCCGGTCAGTCATTGTACCTCTCGCTTATTCTTTGGTAAAGCCATCCGGATCAATGCATCGATATGCTTCGGGTTTGCCTCGATGTCTCGGCTCGTCACTAGATATCCGATGAATTCTCCCGACGTCTTTCTCAGCTGTTCGGCGAACATCCTGTTGACCAGTCGTTGGTATATTGCTCCGACATTCTTTAATCCGAACGACATCACTTTGTAGAAGTATATACCTCGATCGGTTATGAACGCTGTTTTTTCTTGATCGTCAGGATTCATCAAAATCTTATTGTATCCCAAAAATGCGTCCATAAATGAGATGAGCTTGTTGCCCGCGGTTGCTTCGACGAGACGATCGATGTGGGGGAGAGAAAATCTGTCCTTCGGGCATGCCTTGTTAAGATCGGTAAAGTCGACGCATACGCACCACTTCCCGTTCTTTTTCATTACGACCACCGGGTTTGCAAGCCAATCGGGATATTTTGCTTCGGTGATAGATCCGACTTTGAGCAATCTGTCCACTTCGTCGTTGACCGCTTTGGCTCGCTCGGGTCCGAGTTTTTTCCTTTTTAGCTTTAGCGGTTTTAAAGTTGGATCGACATTGAGCTCGTGGCAAGTTATGTCGATATCGATCCCAGGCATATCTTCTGCGGTACAAGCGAAAGTGTTGATGTTCTTTTTTAGGAAATTGATCAGCTCGGCTCTGATTGAGTCGTCCAGCTCGGCTCCTACTTCCACGCACCTCTCCAGATTCGCTTCGTCTAAGCCGACTGAAATCACTGGGGTGCAGCGCGGCTCGTCGTTGTTGGCCGTCTCGGCCTTCTGTAATTGCTATAAAGACTTTAGGAACCGACCTTCGCCTCTCGATTTGTTTTTACTTTCTTGTGAATCGTTTCTCCTTTCGCCTCGGTTTTGGGATTTCTGAGTTTATGTTCGGCCATGAAACATATTCGTGACTCTTTCTGGTTCCCCCATATTGTTTGAATTTCGTTGGCTCTGAGAAAATTTCAGACAGAGGTGGTAGGTCGAGACTACGGTCCTCATCGAATTAATCCATGGCGTCCCCATGATAATGTTGTATACCGGAGGACCTTCGGTTACAGAGAAGTTGACGATCCTAGTCACATCTTCCGCCAAGACTGGTAATCTGATCGTGCCCATCGTCATAGCCGTCTCGCCAGAAAATCCGGTCAGGGGGCTCGGGATCGGTGTTATTTCGGATAAATCGACGTCCATTTTGGTGAGGGTTTCGCGAAAGATGACGTCTACCAAACTCCCCGTGTCGATCAGGACCCGAGCTACTTCATGGTCGTTCACAATGACCTCGATCACCAGGGGGTCGTTGTGCGGTCTGTCTATGCCTGTGGTTTCCCTCTCCTCGAAGGTGATGGTATCGTCGGGACTCTTACTTGGCGTGGACCAATTGATGCTGGCCTCGGCTTTCCGTTGGAAGGCTTTGATCGCGGACACCGTGTCCCTGCAGTATTCCGAACCGCCCATGATCATGTTTATCCTCTGGGGCGGTCCACCAGATTCTGAGGCGCTATTGTTTCTTCTCCCTCGCTTCGGGGGGCCATTTGGTCGGGCTTCCGGCTTGGGTTTCTCTTCGTGCTCGGCCTCGGCGGGCTTCTCGGCTAAGAATTTCGCACTGAGTTTATCTCCTAAGCTTCGGCAGTTGGCCGTCAGATTCTCGAATGTCTTGTGGATTTCACAATAGGCCTTTTCGTCATATGAGTTGGAATTCCTAGTCCATGCATTCCCGTTTTTTCTTCCTTGGCCTCGTCCGGCTCCTCGCTCGGCGCTGACTTGATAGTTGTGCGCTCCGCGGAAGTTTGATCCTTCGTGGTGAACATAGGAGTTGCTCGAACGGCTTCTTGCATTTTTTGGTTGGCTTGCGTTGTTTGATTGGCTTGGCACTGTCGTGGAATAATCTGATGTGCTCCTTGGGATCGATCGATCCTTCATAGGTTGGGAGACGTATCTTCCCGGGATCGGACACCCTTGCCTCGGTGATGTGCGCTGTGAACGGCGTCATCTGGGCTTCTTCCAACATCAAGTCGATTTCTGTCGCCGCACTCGTCGCCTTGTGCACTTGTGATCGGATCGCTTTCACCTCGGCATTCGTGATAACATGCATATTTTACCCATTTTAACCATCATAAGTGAGTGCTTTAATAAGCATTTCACTAAGGTTTTAATGCATAAATAGTAGAGTATTTGTATGTTCAAGACTCTTTTCAGGTAATCTTAGGAAAAACGGAGCAAAACGGACATTTTCGGAACATGAGCTTTTTGACAGAAGTTTAGCACAAGACGGAGACCTTTCCACCACGGGATCAAGCTGAATTTTGGTGACAAGATAGCCTGAACTACTACCTTTCACCTCGAGGTGGTTCGAGTCTAATCCCACAATTGGATCTTAAGTTATGAAAGAAGCAAGAAGGTCCGTCAGACACATCCTCAGAAGAAGCCTGGCCGCGCCAGGAAAGCTCAGAAGACCAATGGCCGGCCCATGAACCCACGGTGGCGCGGCCACAACACTTGACGAATCCCGAGCCCGTTTTCAAGCCCAAATCAAGCCCGATAGCCACCAAACTTTGTGGAACCCTAAGTGACGCCTAAGAGGAGCTGAAGACCTATAAATACTCATCTCTACTCATTGTTTCATGTTAGGGTAGATTCGTTTGTTGTATTCAATAGTTTTCAAAGGGGATTCATGGATTGATTGCTAGGTTGTTAGATCGAAGTTTGTCTTCCGATTCTCTTTTGTCTACCTATCTTATTTTCGATCTCATACATGTTTGAATAAGTAGCTTGTCAACTGCTTAGTCATATTAGGGTTTTCTGTCTCACCTTATTCGTTCTTATTGCATGAGTCTACTGTCATGAACTATATTCTGATCGCAGGGTCTTGAGAACGACGAATGTTCTGAATCTCAGATCTAGACCAAAATAGGGTAGAGAGCATCCTTTAAAAGATGTCTGAATGTTTATTGTCCCGATCCTATTGCGTGTTCGTCTAGTACGCAGGATATGAAAGTATACCTGTGGAATGAAAGTTCGCAGATCGACCTAGTTTCATAAAGTTAGGTTGTTAAAACCAGTGAATTAGTTTGTGGAAATCGCCTAGTATCCCAGAGAACAACCTAGAGCACAACGCCTTATATGCATGTTTGATGTTACTTTGTTCCGTGTATAGAGTCGATTGACGACCGGCTCTATACAAACTTGCTTTACTGTTTCCTGCATTCAATAGCCACTGAAACCGAAACACCCTTCTCCAAACCCCCCTTCTTGTCTTAGGAACGTTTTCTAACCGTCACTGATTCTGTTGTTGGACAGACACTCTCTGTGGATCAATACCTTAAGTACTACGATGCACATCTGTGCACATGCAGGCATTAGGGTTTATAAATTTAAAACTTGAAGAACTGAAGCTCTAAATCCTGTGCATCAATTCGCCCGAGCCAAGTCAGTATAGATCTCGTCGAGCGCATCGCCCCGGCCTGCCGTATTTGGTTCGGCGAAACGATCTTGGTCCATTCTCCGAGTTTCGTCCTGGTAGCGAGTCTGCTGGGCCAACTGGAGATCTTCCTCTTCGTCAGCCGAGTCTTGATTTCGTTCCGGGCGGAGAGCTTCTCCCAAAGCTCCGGTGTGTTNTTCTCCGAGTTTCGTCCTGGTAGCGAGTCTGCTGGGCCAACTGGAGATCTTCCTCTTCGTCAGCCGAGTCTTGATTTCGTTCCGGGCGGAGAGCTTCTCCCAAAGCTCCGGTGTGTTGTGCCGAAGTGACGTTCGTGTCGGGTTGCGGGATTGGTGCCTCCGCTCGTTCGTCTCTGTTTGCTGTCGTAGTCCCCGAGCTGTCAGTGGGTTCGCCTAGGATTCCGTCAGGTTGCGGGTTTCCTCGCTCGGCGACTCCTCTTCGGTTCAGGCGGGGTGGCTCGGTGATATTGGGCCTCGTCGCCGCTGGCGTCTACTCTCTGGAGATTCGCTGCGTCCGAAAGGTTCCCGAGCCTTTTGCTCGGCTGTTGTTTGCTCCTGGAGTCGATAAGTTGAGTACCGTCGGGTTAAGGCCATTTCTCCTAAGTCTGCCGAGGGGATTTGTTGCCGGCATTAGGCTTCCGATCCGCTGGCTTTGGGCTCGGCTCTCCGTCGACAGATCCTCGAGGGTTTTGCCCTGCTCCGTCGATTTCCTTGCTAGCGCCGCCATCATGTCTTCATCTCGGCTAGGGATGCCGAGATCGTCTCGACTGGCGTTTGCTGAGTAGCTCCGGGTGTCGTATCTCCTACGGGAGGATCCGCTCTTGTTGCGCCTGGGAGATACGCTACTACGATGGAGTTTTCGACGGCGTAGGTTGCTCCGGTCATTTCTTCGGATCTCGTGTGCGTCGGTTCTCGGTGTAAGAATTCTTCTGGATCCCCTCCTTCTAGCGCCCAATTGTGTGTGCTGGAATTCACACAATAGATAATCTGTTCAGAAATTCAAAAGAGGAAGCAAAGATTCTAAGTTAAAGCAAACACAAAGATCTGAAGACTGTATTTTATTATTGCTGCTTAGATAAACTATTTAGGGTACAAGTGTTTTGCTCGGTGAAAACGCTCCCCTGCTACAAATGAACTTAGGATTCTATTTATACATTTTTATTCAGAATCTAGGAAAATCATCTCGTAGATTTTCCTCTCCCTTCCCTTGGTGGCGCTCTCTTCCACGAATCTTCGTCTTCCAGGGTTTCCTCGTGGAATTGGGCTCGGTCCACTTGCACAATAATCTGTCTTGGGCTCGGCCTTGTGCCTTGTCTTGGGCTCGAACTCGCACCTTGTCCTTAGGCTCAAACGAATTCATGGGCTTCTCGCTTGGACCGCCAAAGGGGGAAACGTCGGTTTAATCTATGCGCGAATCGTACATGGTTTGATTCGGCTCGGTTTGGTTCGACTCGGTTTCTGCACAGTTTGTGCACCGAACCGAGCCCGGATTGTGCTCGGTTTACGCATGGTTCGGAAATAGCCTTCCATACTTAGTCATTTCCTCGATCGATCTTGCTTGGGTGAAAACCGACCCCAACAAAGACCATGGAACTTGTTTTGCACCATAGAGACAAAGCCGGGCTTGATCTCAAAATTGTTGTTTTGGACCGGAGGAGGGATGATGCCAAACCGATTGGTGTGGGTGTTTGGTGCATCACCAGCACCAATGATCCGTGGCTGCGTTGGGACATGGTTGGGGTTTCCATTGCCCCTACCAGCAGCAGCATGTGGTGGAGGAGCTGCATCTTGATCAGCCGTACCGTCTTCAACAAACAGTTCTTGAACCGTGTGATCTCTTTCTCTCCTCAAGCGTGCACTTCCAAGAAGGTGAATGTTGTCTAGAGGTGTGAGCAGATTGTTGTCTCCTCTAGACCACAAATTCATGTACCTGAAAACAAACACAAGTAAGTAGAAAGATTAGTAACCAAATTTAAAAGAAAAACTTAGTTTTGACCAAGTTTCAAATCCTTATGCTTTCCTAATCCAATTTGGCAACAGCGCCAATTGATAAGCAGAGTTTTTCTCACTTTTTCAATACTCAACACTACTCATGTCATTGTAGTATGTGAGGTTATCAATCCAACTTGGAAAGGAAAGGACAATAGGAATGCAAGAACAAGATATATAAGCCGTATGCGAATTTTGATGGGTGAAATGGATTTATAAAAACTACCTATGCAAGGCAAATAAATCCTAAAAGACAACTAAGCTAAAGAACAATACTTGAGGCAATTTTTAAAACTATAGAGAAACAAAATATCAAAGCTTAAAGATTTAAAACTACATGTGCAAATATAAAGAGATCATTCCACGGTTAGTGGTTCCGAACCTTCATCAAACCCATGGTGTTTGGTGGAAATGATCGGTTGATGAGCAAGAGAGAGCCTTTCTTAATCTTGGCTTAACTAAACCCTAATCTCCACCGTCGTGCCTTAAAATGAGATAGTTTCTTGGATGGGTTTATGAGATTCCTAAGCCCTCATGAGGTAAGGAAATCTCTATGGACTCGAAGACCTCCATCGAGAGTCTTTGGCTTTATTCCCTCCAAACCAAGAAGAGTTAAGGGTTATGAACATGCTAAACCTCTAGATCTAAACCCTTAAACCTCCCTAAACCCCTCGGACTCAAACCTTAAAGATACTACTCGCTAATCATAATCAAACACTCCATAATCATAAGATTTGAAATGCTAAACATGATTAACGTTAAACAGAAAGAAGATTAAGATTAAAAAGACAAGTTCTTGTTTATCAAAATATCAAAGTGCGATTACAAAATCTTAAAACCTTAACAATGGTAGCAAGAACAAGAGAGGAAGTAGGCAAAAAGCATAAAGATAAGATATCCCCAAATATAAGGGTTTTAGCTATTTATAGTAAAGAAGGAATGGTTCCCTCAAAAGAGGACAAAACATGAGCTGGAGGATAAGGAAGCACGCCTGGAGAGAAGAGATCGAGCTGAGTCGTCGATCTCGGGCACCATCTTGGACTGGGAACGAGTTCACTCGCTCGATCATCGGGTCGTTCTAGTTCCACGATCGACCCCCTTGCTCGATTGTCGAGTCGTTTTGATCTAGATCGATCTTTAGTATCGATCTTCACTCCGTTCTTCCTGGGTGGCGTCTTTGGGTCCGTACAGTCGCTCGACCGACGTGATCGATCTAAACCTCGATCTTCTCCTTGAAACGGTCTGAGCTCCTCGATCTTGTGGTCGATCTCGTCTAGATCGACCTGCCTTGCTCAATCTTCTCCTCGATCTCAGTGCATGTTTTCTTGTCCGAACCTCTCCAAGTGTCCACACACTTCCCTTTGAACCTCAGCATGTCCACGCATTCACCACAGCTCCATTGTACTCAAAACAACCTGATAATGATGTAAATATGCAAGAAACTATGCAAATGCTAATGCAAAGTGTTCTAAGACCTAAAATGAGATAAATGATGCAAACTAGACTATTATGAATGTATTATGCATGAAAACCTACTCTAAATGCATGCTAAATATGCGAAATATATGAGTTTATCAACTCCCCCAAACTTGCCTTTTGCTTGGCCTCAAGCAAATCAAAGACAAATCCGAGAGAGAGGTTTAAAAGTGGGAGCTCAATATCCAAGATTGCTAATAAACATGATCAACTCAATGTCCTAGTTCTTAATTCTAAAATGCATGTGAATCCATCCTATTCCAAAAGAGTTAGTCATGCTCATCTCAACAATCAAATGCACTAAGATCTCAATCTAGATAAGTCTCCCTATCAAGACAACTCTTTAACATTCATTAAGTACAAACCGTGAATCATGACAATGCAAGCAAGTGAATTCATTTGGCTAGGGGATTAGGCTTTTGAGATAAAAGTGATCCAATCAAGGGTATCACTCAAAGAAGATTGAACTTTATGCATAATGCTAAAGGTAAAAGACAAGTGATGCATACAAGACTAGACCCTCATCTACCCGAAATGCTATCAATGGTCTTAAACCCCTCTCATTCATTTTTTTAAAGCTCGCTCAACCCTCTAGGACTACTCTTTTTCTCCCAAGGCCCTTTATGCCTTGCTAGACCCATGAATTTCAAACAAATTTCTCCTTTTAAGGTTCTTAAGGGGGAAATTCTTCAACCTATTACTCATAGCGAATGATGTAATCTTTCATCAACTTAGCTCTTCTTTTCATTCATAGGCAGTCTTTCTTTTCCTTGGCCTTTTTGGCTCTTTTGATTTTCTTTTTCTTTTCTCAAGACTACCTATCTCTTTTCCAAACTTTGAGCTATATACTTTTAAACACAAGATTCACCATTTCAAACTATGCTTCCCTTTATCTTTCACCGAGCCCCTTTTCATCATCTCTTTCTTTCTATTCTTTTCCACAACTCAACAAGTAATACCACGACCAAACCCCTGAAACTCCTAAGCCTACAACTAGCTCCAAGATGTGAGAGCTAGAATCTACATGAGAGCCTAGACTTGTCGTCCCAAACCTAACATTTTATGCTAAGTTCAATCGAAATAAAGGCCTCACATGTATTCACACAAAAACAATTGGCTTCAAAGGAGGTAAGGTAAGGTAGGAGTGCTACTTGAGCTAGCAAGAGAGTGGCAAAGTGAGAAAGAAAGCTCAAATATTTTAATCCATGGATTCACTTTCAATGCAAAGCATGATACTTAAATGTCAAGATTCGGTTCAAGTGAGTATAGTTGGCTATCAATTTCAAGACCTTATTTCGACCAAAATCTAGTGACAAATGAGGTGGTCCAAGCATGGTTCTTCCTTACTTTCAAGATTTATTCACAAGCATTAAAGAACTACTAACTAGGGCATTGAATTGATCAAATGAATTAACAATCTACAAGGATAAGCTCATCATTGCTCCCAATGCATATGGATGCAACCCTAAATGATAAAAATCTAGAATTAATCCTAAAAAATTTTAAGTATGCAAATGCAACTACATGATTTTTTTGGAATTTTTGAAAATTTTTATGATATATTTTTTTATATTTTTCTATGCAATAAGGATGTATGCAAGACTCAAGGATGAAAAGGAAAATAAGATTCAAATAAAACAAAGTTAAAGCACACATTCTCCCCCAAACTTGAATGACAACGACTCGGTGTCAAACAAGTCCAAGAGGAGACCAAAGTACAAGAAGCAAAATTTAAAAATGCAATGATATACTACAAGGGTTGAGATTTTGGTACATCGGGCTAGGTGGAGGATGAGGAGGATGATGGCGAGGAGGAATCTAGGGAGATTGGGATTTTGGCTGTGGTTCCGAGGAGGAATCTAGGGAGATTGGGATTTTGGCTGTGGTTCCTAATGCCATGTAGCACGCGTCATCGGGAGGGGGGGGCGGTAAGAACTCGAGGCTCTCGATGCAATCTATGAGCACGCCATTCGGACTTGGGAGGATGTATGCCTTCCTTTCATTCTCCTTATTGGTGAAGTGGTAGGCATAAGTGTTGGGGGCAATGGGAGGTCCAAAGAAGCCAATTTCAGCCATGTAGTTGTTGTCCATGTAAGCTCGCTCCGTTCATGCTTCGAAGAATGAAAGATCTACTCCCGCTTTCACAAAGAGAGGAGTAAGAAAACCTCCTATGAAGACCGAGCATGCCCTTGCCCTTAGCAACCAACTCATGTACTTCACTAGGGAGGATGCTAAAATGCATCCGTAGTTGACATCTTCCCCGAAGTTATCATCCACGGTATCCTCCGCATTAGCCGAGAGCCACCCCTCGTCCCACATGATATCTTTCACTCCTTGAAAGAGGAATCTAAGTTCGCTTTCTTCCACTGTCTCGGTTCTGATTTTTTGTATCGTAGCAGAGGGTTCCTCACCTTCGTGATCTTGGTCCTGTTGCTCTTGAGGTTGCCCTCACCAATCAAGCTCCATAGGACATTCGTCGATTCGAACTGTGAGAATTGCACCAAGGGAGCCTCTTCATTGAAGTCATATGCACTGCATATATCCCGTATGGTTAGGCTGAAGAAGTTTCCCCGGATCTTGAACTTCATTCGCCCCGTTGATGGTGTTGGCGAGCTCGGATCTTCGTAGGAGAAGTCCGTTGTGGTGAGAAAGTGCAAGGTCACCTCCGGGTAAGTGGGATAATCCATGGTCGCCAAAGAACTGAGCTCCATGTCCGCAAGTAGTTTATCAAAGGAATTCAGCAATCCGACCTCTTGCAAGAAGGTCCGACTTGCGAACTTGGTAGGTTCAAAGTTCATGTGTCGGAGCCTCATGCGTGTCCTTCTCTTCTCGTCAGTCCACTCCAACAATCCTGCTTGTGGTAAGTATCTAAATCTTCGTGATGCCATGGTACCTGAGAAGCAAAAGCTTGCAAAGGAAATGAGAATAGGCTTACGGCTTGAGTAAACGAAGCAAACAAGAGGACATTAACTTTTAAACGCTATGCAATGTTCCAAGATTTTAGGGAATGTTATAAAATATTTTTTTAAATTTGGGGGAAATCTTTGAAAAATATGGAAGAATCCTAGATTTTTCTCCCCAAACTTAGACATTTTCAAAAATCAAGACAGAATCCCTAACAAATTATTTCTACTCACACCTTAAAAGCTAGTAATTTCAGTGAAATATGGTTCAAATTGAAATACCTTTTGAATTTTGAACGCAAGGTGTGAAAAAGAAATCTTCTTTCTCTTGCCAAAAACCGAAACTCTCACACTCTCTCTTTAAAAACAAAGTTTGAAAATACAAGTGAATGAGAAGAGAGTGTGTGGGCAAGGCTTTATAAAGAGAAAGAATTTTGGAGCCATGCATGCAAGTGGTCTTGGAATTTGTTGTCAAAGCTCGTCCACCATGGTCAAATGTGTCAGCTTTGACCAAAATTCAAATTTAAATCGGGAGGGAAGGAGAAAGAGAGGGCAATTTGAAAACTTACCTTGGCATGAGATCGAGTCACTTTGGTCGATCTAGACCTCGATCTTATGCCTAATTCGCCTGAAATCGATCATCTGGATCGATTATTGATCCGATTGGATTTAAATGGATTGATTTCTCTCCTCGTTTTGCAGACCTGTATTGCAAAGATCGCACTTCTCAGATCGAGCCCCAGGGTTGATCTTGTGATTGTTTCGACAGAGATCGAGTGAAATGATCGATCCAGACATCGATTTTACTTCCAAGATCGAGTGAACTCGCTCGATCCACACCCCGGTTGAATATTCGTTTGAACTCACGTGTGGGTCATTCTCTCGAAATCGAGTCGTTCACTCGATCGTCCGGTCGATTTAATTTGAATCGACCAGAATCACTCGATTTAGTAGCTCGATCTAGCAAAGATCGAGCTACATCTGGTCGATCTATGGCTCGATCTCGTGTCTACTTTCCTCTTTTCAAAAACCAGTGCATTCGCAAGAATGTGCCTCTTGCTCCCATTTCCTTCTTCCTACAGACACAAGAATATATACAAGCATAGACATGCGATAGCTCGACTTTTACCGCGTTAGGCTGGTTCCAGGTCTTGGAGATGTGATGTGACTCTCCTCGTTGCTCTCACTAGCCATGTAGGGCTTGACTATGTGCCCATTTACTGTGAAGCTTTTTCCCTCTTTGTCAACCAAGGTGATCGCCCCATAAGGAAGAATTTCCTTGATTTCAAACGGTTCGGACCATCTTGACTTCAGCTTTAATCGTGAGTTATACAGCAACACCTTGCTTCCCTCCTTTAGATCCTTCAGAACCAGCTTCTTGTCATCCATAGCTTTCGTCCTTTCTTTGTAGATCCTAGAACTCTCATACGCGTCCAACCGTATCTCATCAAGCTCTTGGAGTTGTATTAGCCTCTTCTCTTGGGCTGTCTTGAGAGAGTAATTCAATTGTTTGACAGTCCACTGAGTTTTAGGCTCTAGTTCCACAGGGAGGTGACAAGATTTATCATAAAGGAGGTTGAAAAGCGTGGTACCAATGGGAGTTTTAAAGGCCGTCCTATACGCCCAAAGGGCATCGTCTAACTTGCTCGACCAATCCTTTCGAGTTACTCCTACGGTCCTCTTTAAAATGGTTTTGACCTGCCTATTAGAAATCTCCACTTGTCCACTCGTTTGAGGGTGATATGGAGTGGCCACCTTGTGTCTAACCCCATGCTTCTTCAAGAAGTTCTCGAAAACCTTATTGATGAAATGGCTGCCTCCATCACTGATCACTACCTTAGGAACTCCGAACCTTGGGAAGATTGTGGACTTGAAGAGCTTGATCACTACTTTGGCATCATTTGTAGGGCTTGCTACTGCTTCAACCCACTTGGAGACATAGTCTACGGCCACCAAAATGTACTTATTGCCGAAAGAGGATGGGAAAGGTCCCATGAAATCTATCCCCCAAACATCAAAGACCTCCACCTCAAAGATAGGCACTTGGGGCATTTCGTTTCTCTTGCTTATATTCCCGGATCTTTGGCAAGCCTCGCATGCTTTAATGAACCCATGCGCATCTTTGAAAAGTATGGGCCATCAAAAACCAGCTTTTAGGACCTTTGTGGCCGTCTTGAAAAGCAAAAACCATAAAGATAAGATATCCCAAAAAATAAGGGTTTTAGCTATTTATAGTAAAGAAGGAATGGTCCCCTCACAAGAGGACAAAACATGAGCTGGCGGATAAGGAAGCACGCCTGGAGAGAAGAGATCGAGTCGAGTAGTCGATCTCGGGCCCGATCTTGGACTGGAAACGGGTTCACTCGCTCGATCATCGGGTCGTTCTAGTTCCACGATCGACCCCCTTGTTCGATTGTCGGGTCGTTTTGATCTAGATCGATCTTCAGTCTCGATATTCACTCCGTTCTTCCTGGATGGCGTCTTTGGCTCCGTACAGTCTCTCGACCGACGTGATCGATCTAAACCTCGATCTTCTCCTTGAAACGGTCTGAGCTCCTCGATCTTGTGGTCGATGTCGTTAGATCGACCTGCCTTGCTTGATCTTCTCCTCGATCCCAGTACATGATTTCTTGTCCGAACCTCTCCAAGTATCCACAAGCTTCCCTTTGAACATCAGCATGTCCACGCATCCACCTCAGCTCCATTGTACTCAAAACAACCTGAAAATGATGCAAATATGCAAGAAACTATGCAAATGCTAATGCAAAGTGTTCTAGGGCTTAAAATGAGATAAATGATGCAAACTAGACTATTATGAATGTATTATGCATGAAAACCTACTCTAAATGCATCTTAAATATGCGAAATATATGAGTATATCAGTTTCCCCCATCTGCTTTACAACTCGAGATTTACGCACTTCAATATTTACTTTTTCTGCACTGCTCACCTGATTTCCTTTTTACAAGCACTTAAGTTAAATTTCCTTTTCCCGTTGGTTATAGATTGATTGACAACCTCTTCTATATAAGACGTGACTCTGCCTCCTTTCTTTTCTGCAAAAATCGTGACACTTACCCCAAACCCCCAACTTCCGGCGTCTTTGGTTGTCCTGATTCTCTGTTTTGCAGTTGACCTCCTCCATGTGGTTCGATACCCTATGTACTACAACGCACGCTGTGCACTTGCAGCTTCGGGTCCTACAAATTCAAAGCTCGACGAGTCCCCAAAGAAATCTTCCAATCTCAGACAACTATTTAGACCCCATCAAGCTTTTGCCGCCGTTGCCGGGGAGCTTGCGTTTCGCTGTCCAAAGCAAAGGTCAGGATCACAACTCAAAGACATTCTTCTTCTCTAACTTCTAGATTTCTATCTATGAGTTTTAGGAACTACCACACTATAGAGCACGCAAGGATCGACCCTTGTATCCCTCCAAACACACGCCCACCTACGGAATCTCTGCACCATTCTCGGAGGCCACCTTCGACGCTGCTGCCCAACGAGCGCTTCATGCCTCGACCTCAAGGAGGATTCCCACCTCCCATTATCCATTGAAGCGAAAGTCTTCACTCCCAAACGCCACCTCCTGCCTAGAACGATCAGAGGATCGCACCTGCTCCCTTATATCAGCAAGTGGAGAACCTTATTGAGGCGATAACAGTGATGACTGATTATCAAGCGAAGTCTGAGAGATCTTTACACGTCCGGATGGTCTCTATCCAGGCTGAAGTCTTCCACAAGCTCCAGGAAGTCGCCAACAACGTGAAGTTGTTGGAGAACCGCACTTTTGGCAACATCAATAAACTATCAAAAACTTCCGAGGACTTGGCGGATCATAAAGTTGTTCTGAACCGCGGATTAGAAGATATTTGCGCCCTGAAGTACGAGTTTGAGAAAAATCGCTGAGCAACTTACAACATCATGGGCCGAATGGAGAAGAACATCCATGAGATGGAAGACGTCTAACATAAGGCTGAATCACGAGTCGAGGACTTGAGAGATGAGATTCAGAACATGGCGAAGGCTCAGAAGAAGAACTAATCCATCCTAGTGAAACTGTCCAAGGAACATAAACGGCTCGACGGGGTTGTCAGCAAGGTTATAGGAGACAAGTTCGAACACGGAACCCCAGCCGCAGGATCCGAGAAAGCACACTGCTTTTTCATTCAGCCCCGACTGGCGCACGAGGCAATAACCCTGATCGAAGCTCCTATGGAGACATCTCCCGAACCTGAAGAAGAAGGACATGCGACGAACGTTACGACAGACGTGGAGAGACCTCTCTCGCTGCACCCTTCCCTGAGGTAGAGAATATCCTAACAAGTGTGGATTGCGATGAAGCATGGGAAATCTACAGTCTAAAAGAATACTTTGAAGATAGCTTATAGAGTAGGAACGAGATTAAGGTTCACTTTGGTCAAGCCAGACGTTCGATTACCTCAGCCAGATCTGCCTACTTTTTCCGCGCTGAGAAATACGAGAGATACACCAACAAGATCACTCGAGAGAATCTAGACGAGTACAACAAGGTAGTTTGAGGTCTTCCCCCTGATACCACGTTCATTGAAGCATGGACATAACACCTTATCGGCCATCATTTTTGCTAAAGCAATGAAACCATGCTAGAGATACAAGATCTCTTCACGCGTGCGAGATCGGGAAGGGCGCTCCACAGCTTACACAAAACCCGAAACCTCGGGCAATTTCTCATCACGTGTGAAATCAAAGGGATCAATGTCAGGAACGCGTTGTGTGATCCCGGCTCGACTATCAGCGTGATGTAAAGCTATGCAGTGCGAGAACTTGGGATCAGACACTCCTACCCGACTGAAGTGGTAATTGGTTTGGCAGATCAATCACTCACCACCCCGAAAGGACTCATTTATGATCTCCCGATCATCATTGGCGATTGTAGATCCCGGTAAACTTCTACATAGTCAAAACTCGCCAAGAATAAGTTGCACCTCTCATCTTAGGATGGCCATTCTTAGCCACTGCAGGAGCCATCATGGATTGGCCCAATAGGCGAGTCTCATTCGCCAATATCGATGAGAAAAAGTTCTATCCCGCGATACCTTACATCATGGAGAAACATCTTCTTGAAAGGGATGAAGATGCAATCATGGAGAGACTCGAGGAGTCCTCAACAGAAGAGGCTGCGCAGAAGGCAAAGAGACCTTACCTAAGGTCGAGCTCAACCTCCAACTAAGCTCTCAAACTACCAAAGTCTAGCTAAATGACTCTAAACAAGAGCGGCTCAATAGGAGACAACCCATTTTAGGTACTCTATTTCTCATCTCTTTAACCATACTAATCTTTAGTTTTGGTTTCTTCTTAGTTTACAGCATTTACATAAACCCTAAAAGCAAAAAAAAAAAAATTAGAAAACAAGAAAAGCACAAAAAAATAAGAAAACCAGAAAAAGACCAAAAAAATGAAGGAGTTTCGAAGAATGCTCACCGGGCAACGAACTGCCCGTGGGCCGGCCAGAAGGAGACATGATGGCGCGGAGAGAGACCCCTGGCCGCGGCCGCGACTACCTGTCGCGCGGCCTGCCTTCCTCTGCAACTTTCTCCATCCAGAACTTCACCAAACCGGATCTCCTTCAACCCATGTCAAGCCGTGGAACAAGATGGAAACTTGTAAAGCTTTCAAGGCTTGTACGCGTCCTAAAGACCGCAAAGACAACTTCCACAACCGCTGCACATTTCTGTTCCATCAAAGATGGCGAGACAAGACAAGACTCCATCCAAGTAAAGTCAAGTAAATGATCCATATATCTCATTCAACTTCTTCCTGTACGTTCAACGAACCTGTATCCACGAAGACGAAGAAGAATACAATGGTCTCATCCTCCAGAACCGTTGTGCAAGCTCCAAAAGGAGGAAATGCAACTTTCTTCACAAAACCGCGAAGAGAAAAGTTCTTGAAGACTAGCTTCTCTCTTCCGCGACCGAGACCTTTACCAAAGCCAAGTAAAAATTTCATATGGCATTGAAGTTCAAACTAGCGACACCTGTCTTCCTGGATCCCGAACACATCACCGGATAGGCCAGCATCGACCCAAACTTCAAGTTTTTGAGGTGATACAATCTTCAAGACGCAAGGACAGAAGATTTTTTTATCTCTCATTCAAGGTGTTTTACAAAGGTCAAGCAACCAAGACGAGTACTCAACAACCAGAGTACCTGTTCTTCTCAACAAAGGCGACCAATCATCACCACCAAACGCCTATCACCATCATCATCCATCATCACCACACGACCATCACCACCAAACGAAGCAAGGAATCTCAAACCGCGCATCACATTTTCTTTCGAGCTAAGTTTTCGATTTCTTTTGTTCAATTAAATCGATTCTAAGCAGTGACATAAGGAGAATGATTTAGTACTTAGCTCAACCATACCACACACCCATCCACCCACACCAAACCCAACGCCACTTTCAAGTAAGTCTTCACAAGCTTGAACTTGAATTTACCTATCTTTTTCACCTCAACTCGATTTAAACAAACTGGGGACAGTTTGATTTAAGTCTGGGGGGGGAGGGGTTTCTTATATTACTAACTACGCTTTGATTTGATGAGTCTTAAGCATACATGCATCATTTATCGGGTCGTTTTATAGAGTCAAAACTTTTTTCTTTTAGTCGAAAACTATGAACTTTGCTAGGTACAAGTCGCTTCGAACAAGGAACCTTAATGACCATTCTCACGGGTTTAGAAGCAAGGTTTACTAAGTTGAACACTGCAAGTGGATCATTCTAACGGACAAACTTCTAATTCTAGAGTACTCGAAGGATCTTACGTTGCACCTAATGAATCAAAACTTCTCGTTAAGGGGCTTGAGGTACTTCAAACTTTGCTCCTCTTTTAAACTCTGGCATGACTAAGTAGATGCAATGCAACCTCTCCTTGATCTTCCCTTAATGTTAGAAAAGAAAAAAAATATATATAAAGAAAAGTCTTAGTTTGAGAATGGCAACTCGAGTTCCACAAAGGACAATGACGGTTCGCAGACATCATTAAAGCTTTGAAGAAGTGATCATTCTTAAGCTAAGAAGGAAAGAAAAGAAAAAAAAAATATAGAAAAAGAAAGTTGATAGGAAAAATAAAATGATACCCTAGAAAAGTAGGGAGAAATCGACTAAGGGAAGAGAAAATAGAAGAGCTGTGTCTGAAATGTCTTTGTCTATATGTTTGGAAGAGAAGAGTATAATGTCTCGTCGACCAATACTCCCTTGAATGAGACCGCACGCCTAGAAGGAAAGTATTGCAACGAAGGTACTTGAAAATGTACAACAATGGCGCGCAATCACTACCAAACGCCTGAAGCAAACAACATTTATCACCACCCTCATCATTCACCACCATCCGGAGCAAAGAAGCATGGCCAGAACAAGCCTGAACCTCCACGAGCGTTTTTCAAGATGGTTCATTCCCGAAACCGAATCCCCGCAAGTTCACGAGGATACAAGGACAGAATGAAGTCCTATGCTCAACACCACACGACCGTACACCCACCCAACCCATCCTCCACTTTCAAACAAGTCTTCGAAAGCTTGTACTGGAATTTAACTATCGTTTTTTTCACCTCTACTCGACTTTTATTAAACTGGGGACAATTTGATTTAAGTCTGGGGGGGTTTCATATATTACTAACACTATCTATTTCATGAATCTTATGCTTGCATTCATTCATTTATCGAGTCATTTGGTCATCTATCTATTTTAAACTCTAGAAAGATGCAATAGGTGCAATCTCTCTTTGAACTTCCCTTATTACAT
Source organism: Alliaria petiolata (assembly GCA_020283515.1). NCBI lineage: Eukaryota > Viridiplantae > Streptophyta > Magnoliopsida > Brassicales > Brassicaceae > Alliaria > Alliaria petiolata. The sequence goes on from JAHZTW010000001.1 coordinate 392,981,916, forward strand.
TAAAAAAAGAGAGAAAAAAAAAAAAAAATTTGGTCCAAGAACGGCAACCCGAGTTCCTCAAAGAACAATGATGGTTTGCAAACCTCATAAGTAATCGTTCTTTGATTACGAAGAAAAGAAAAGAAAAGAAAAGAGAAAAAAAAGTTGATAGAAAAAATAAAAAGATACCCTAGAAAAGTAGGGAGAAATTGACTAACGGAAGAAGATAGAGAAAAGTTGTATCTGAAAATGTCTTTGTGTAGGTATTTGGAAGAGAAGAGTATGAAGACTCTTTGACCGATTGATGGGGTCTAAATAGTCGTCCGAGATTGGGGGATTTCTTTGGGGACTCGTCTAGCTTTGAATTTGTAGGAACCAAAGCTGCAAGTGCACAACGTGCGTTGTAGTACTTAGGGTATCGATCCACAGGGAGGAGGTTAACTGCAAAACAGAAAATCAGGGCAAGCAAAGACGCAGAGAATTGGGGGTTTGTAGGATTGTGTCACGGTTTCAGTTGCTATTAAATACAGGAATAGAAAAGCAAGGTTATATAGAGCTGGTTGTCAATCAACTCTATATCAGACGGGAATCAAAACAAGTAGTGCATGAAAATTAAGTATGGAAGTGCGTAAATCTTGATTGAAAAGTAGATGGGGAAACACGTTGGTAATTTTCTCGGGAAATCTATGGGGTTCTAACTAGAAATCAAACATACATCGAATTAGACAAACGAGATTAGGCGATTTTCTCTAAACTGGAATCACTGGTTTAACGACCTAACTCTATCAAGCTAGACCGATCTATGTTATGCAAAATTCGCAGGTGTACGTTAATTTCCTACGGCCTAAGCAAACACGCAATATAGATCTGGTTCATAAACGCTCACGTCGCTTTGCGGGTATGTGTGAGCATCCCTTGAGGCGTCGCTCGGGCTAAGCTTGGTTCGGATATGAAATTCAGCACGTCAATGGTTTTCAAAGATCCTAAGATCAGACTCTAGTTAGCTACTCTAGAATCATGCAATAAGAACTCGCTTACACACAAAATAAAATCCTAATCTTCGGCCTAAATAATCGATGCAGATAGTTTAAGAACAGTTAATGAAATTCCCCATAAATCCCCTTAAAGAATACCCAACGAAGGTGATTACTGAGACATAGAAACGCAAATCAGAATCATAGATGAAGAGAATTGCATAAACGAAATCAGAGTATAGAAACAACGAGGGTTCAATAACAGATCTATCTCCCTTAAGAATAAAGAACAAAGAGTAAAGTGATTAAATATTTGCGGCCGCGTTTCTCTCCAAGGGCAGGAGGCTGATGCCAAAAATAGGTTGTAGAATAAGAGTATTTATAGGTCTTTAGGTCTTCTTAGGCGTCAAATAGGGTTCCACCATGTTTGGGGTCTATCGGGCTTGATTTGGGCTTGAAAACGGGCTCGGGAATCGCCAAGTGTTGTGGCCGCGCGAGCGACTGGCCATGGGCCGGCCATTGGTCTTCTGAGGTTTACTGGCTCAGCCAGCCTTCTTCTGAGGATGTGTCTGACGGGCTTTCTTGCTTCCTTCATAACTTGAACTCAAACCACTTCGAGGTGAAAGGTAGTAGATCAGGCTATCTTGTCACCAAAATTCAGTTAGATCTTGTGGTGGGAAGGTCTCTGTCTCGTGCTAAACTTCTATCAAAAAGCTCATGTTCTGAAAATATCCGTTTTGCTCCGTTTTGCATCCTTTTTCCTAAGATTTCCTAAAAAGAGTCTTGGACACACATATACTCGAAAACTACTAAATATACATTAATACCTTAGTGAAATGCTTATTAAAGCATACACTTATGATGGTAAAAATTGGTAAAATATGCATGTTATCAACTCCCCCAGACTTAAACATTTGTTTGTCCTCAAACAAAAAAGAAATCTAAGTAAGGAAAAGAGGTTTGAAAACGTGAAAACTCACCAATACTTGGGAACTCATCAAGTCTAGCAATCGACTTGTTTGAGCCACGTAACTCGGAATTCAAACTCAAGGTGTTTGGGTCTAGTTACCTTCAGCTTTTCACCCGTCCCGGATACGCTTTATGGTCCCTTTGAGTGTTTCGAGCTCTCTCTTGTTGACCCCTTTATTTATTTAGGCGTGTGGTCTCATTCGAGGGAGTATCAGTCGACGAGACATTATACTCTTCTCTTCCAAACATCTAGACAAAGACATTTCAGACACAAGGGTATCAGGTCTGTTTACTGATACTCCCTCGAATGAGACCACACGCCTAAATGAATAAAGGGGTCAACAAGAGAGAGCTCGAAATACTCAAAGGGACCATGAAGCGTATCTAGGACGGGTGAAAAGCTCAAGGTAACTAGACCCAAACGCCTTGAGTTTGAATTTTGAGTTACGTGACTCAAACAGGTCGATTGCTAGACTTGATGAGTTCCCAAGTATTGGTGAGTTTTCACGTTTTCAAACCTCTTTTCCCTACTTAGATTTCTGTTTTGTTTGAGGACAAACAAATGTTTAAGTCTGGGGGAGTTGATAACATGCATATTTTACCCATTTTTACCATCATAAGTGTATGCTTTAATAAGCATTTCACTAAGGTATTAGTGTATAAATAGTAGTTTTCGAGTATATGTGTGTCCAAAACTCTTTTCAGGTAACCTTAGGAAAAAGGATGCAAAACGGAGCAAAAGGGACACTTTCGGATCGTGAGCCAAATGACAGAAGTTTAGCACAAGACGGAGACATTCCCACCACTTGATCTAGCTGAATTTTGGTGACAAGATAGACTGATCTACTACCTTTCACCTCGAAGTGGTTTGAGGTCAATCCCATGGTTGGATCTCAAGTTATGAAGAAAGCAAGGAGGCCCGTCAGACACATCCCCAGAAGAAGGCTGGCCGCGCCGAGAAGTTCAGAAGACCATTGACCGGGCCACGACCAGTCGGTCGCGCGGCCACAACACTTGGCGATTCCTGAGCCCGTTTGCAAGCCCAAATAAATCCTGAAAGCCGCCAAATTCGGTGGAACCCTAAGTGACGCCTAAGAAGACCTAAAGACCTATAAATACTCATCTCTACTCATTGTTTTCGTCAATTTTCAATAGCCTCTTTTTGTAGCCACCAAAAGACCTAGCCACATAAGGCTTTTCACGTTTTGTTCTTCCTCTTCGAGGGGGAGAGAGATCTTCTCTCGAACCCTCCAACTTTCTTTGTTTAATTCAAACATGCTTTCATCTCTTTCGTCTCTACTCGCCCCAATCATGTTAGGGTAGATTCGTTTGTTGGGTTTAAGGGTCTTTCAAAGGGGATTCATGGATTGATTACTAAGTTGCTAGATTAGAATTTATCCTTAGAGTTCTTCATTCTAGATTTGTGTATCGTCTTGTAGTTTAATTGACAATCTAGCTACTGCGATTTAGTTAATTTACACACCGAAATGTTCTTAAATTTTTTTGCACTTGTTTAGATGAGAAAATAACTTTAGGCTGCGTGAGTAGATATAAAGTGGTTTGTGAACTTGTCGAATTAAGTTGTTTATACGCTTAGAGAATAAACGGAAGTTTAGTAATCTAAGTTGATAGATTTCGTGGCTATACTACGTAAGTGAGTTAGTCTATGTTTGATTTCATTGCTTATACTATGGAAGTAGGATAATCTATGTTAGGTTTCGTGATTAATACTATGGAAGTAGGTTAATCTAGATCCGAGTTTAGAATTCCATCGATTCTCTCTATTCTCTTGCTTAATTGATTTGTGATACCTTGTGAATCTCCTGAAGAACCCAACGCTTTGATTGCACGTATGTAGTCTATTTTTTTCCTTATTGCCATCGTCCGCGAAACACCCTTCTCCAAACTCCCTCTTTGTCTTAAAAACGTTTTCTAACTGTCATTGATTTTGCAGTTAGGCGTGCACTCCCTGTGGATCGATACCTTAAGTACTATAATGCACATATGTGCACTTGCAGGCATTTAGGGTTTATAAATTTAAAACTTGAAGAACTGAAGCTCTAAATCCTATGCATCACTTCCATCGTGCATGCTAAATGGACCTTCTTGTATGACGTTTTGGACATCTTTTGTACTTCCTCCAGGGTCTAAAATTGGTTCACTTCCACTGCCTAGGGTCGTGGAATGAGTACTCTTAGTGAGAGTTGCTGGATAGAAGAATCTCTCGTTAGTTCTGGACAAGCTCGCCTGTTGATTCAGCTTGTCAATCAAAGCTCTAATAGGTGCAGCGAATGAAGAGCCAATGAACAACAAGTTATTTGTGTTCTTATTTGTCTTCCCAATGTGAAAAACATTAGGCACGAGATGGTCTTCAACTTGAGCCACCGAGTTCGGCTTGAAACCGAAAAGATTTGGTGAAGGACGCTCTTCATGGTGAATGGGTGTCTTCGAGGCTTCGAAGCTCGAAACTCTATGACTTCTGCAATGGTCTTAGTCATAAGATTCACTTCAGATCCTATGTCATAAAGAGAGACACGAAATTTTACTCCCTTGACTGAGCATGAACCCAAAAGTTTTCCCGGATCATCTATCTTTGAAACCGTCGTCAAGGGCAGTTCTTCTGTCACCATTAGTATTTTACTCTCCACGAAATTTGTTTCACACTTTAGGTGGTGAGGAGCTTGAGTAAGAGGATGCCCTTGGTCGTGGAGTTTAAGCTCCTTGTTGGTTGGACTTTCATCTTCAGGATGCTTAGGCTGAGCAGAGATGAAGTCTTCTTGAGGTGCAGAAAGAGAAGTAGGAAAAGAAACAGGTCCTTCTTTTCCTTGATGCTCGGCTTCATTGGCATGAGTAGGGTCATCCGAGAAACACAAATCTAATGTCCTCTTTCGAGAATCATTGTCTTTGACTTCCATCTTGGCGTCAAGAGTTGTTGCACTCTTCTTTTCATCGTCCGAAACTTCATGCATCTCTTGTGTAACCTCATTTTCTTCAGTGGCGGCATTGTTGTGCTATTCGCGATCTACTTCATCATCTTCTTGGATGGATCCATATATAATGTCGAGCTTCTCAATGAACTCCATTTCGGCTTGTGTTCCGACATCGCACAGACGAAAGACTTCTTCGATGTCCTTTAACTCATTATTGAGCTGAAATTTCTCGTCGGTAGCTGATAGCATCGTCGATTCGAACATCTCGATATTACTATGGGATTGTAGATATGCAGCAGATATGATCTTGTCATATTCTTCCTTGGAAGGAGATCCAATAGGATGTAGTATCCTATCTTAGTCGGTGGAATTTGTTTGGATGGATGCAGCAAGATCGTTGATAATGGTGCGGGCTTTCTTCATCTTGGATGCCTCTGAAAGAACAGAAACAAAAACGAAATTAGAAGAAAAGGATGTCTTTGAGTTGTGATCCTGACCTTTGTTTTGAACAGCAGAACGCAGCCTCCCCAGCAACAGCGCAAAAAGCTTGATGGGGTCTAAATAGTCGTCCGAGATTGGAGGATTTCTTTGGGAACTCGTCGAGCTTTGAATTTGTAGGAACCTAAGCTGCAAGTGCAAAGCGTGCGTTGTAGTACTTAGGGTATCGATCCACAGGGAGGAGGTCAACTGTAAAACAGAAGAATCAGGGCAAGCAAAGACGCAGAGAGTTGGAAGTTTGTAGGATTGTGTCACGGTTTTAGTAGCTACTGAATGCAGGGAATGAAAAGCAAGTTTATATAGAGCTGGTTGTCAATCAACTATATATCAGACATGAATCAAAGAAAGCAGTGCAGGAAAAGTAAGTATGGAAGTGCGTAAATCTCGATTGAAAAGCTGATGGGGGAAACACGTTGGGGATCTTCTCGGGAAATCTATGGGGTTCTAACTAGAAATCAAACACGCATCGAATTCAGGCAAACGAGACTAGGCGATTTTCCCTAAACTGGAATCACTGTTTTACGTTCTAACTCTTTCAAGCTAGACCGACTATGTTATGCAAAATTCGCGGATATACTTTCGTAACCTACGTCCTAGACAAACACGCAATATAGATCAAGTTCATAAACATTCACGTCTTCTTCTTAGATATGCGCTAGCATCCCAGAAGCGTCCGCTCAGCCAAGCTAGGTTCGGATCCGAGATTCAGCACGTTAGCGGTTCTCGAAACCCTATGATCAGATATCTAGTTA
>JAHZTW010000001.1:392988167-393004370 GCA_020283515.1 Alliaria petiolata
GTTCAGTGTACTTACCACAAGCTTAGCAATCTCCCAGTTTGAATTCAGATCCTTTCCTTGGTAAACATTTCGAACTCTAACAATGGTAATGCTACAGAACTTTAGAGATTCTTTTCCCTTCCTTAGTGCCTGAACAAGACATTCTCATACAGCTCCCCTATTCTCTCTTCCCTTAGTCAACTTCTGCCCATTTTCAGGGTGTTCTAAGATCTTTTCGTTGACTCTTCTTATTCTTTTGGGATCTCTGGAAATAGTGCTACTCTCTACTTGTGTTCCTTGTGAGGAGACGTGTTCAAGAGCATCACTAATATTGTTCCTTGTGAGGAGACAGGCTCATGACAAAGGCACTATTCCCAGACTTAGACTCTTTTTTTTCTTTCTTTTCTATTCTCAAGGGAAGATCAAGGAGAGACTGCAATTGCCTATCTGTACGGACTGAAAGAGGAATCAAGTTCTGCGCATACCTAGTTCTTATAAGGGGATATGAACTCGCTCTGTTAGACTGATTCCACTTGTAGCTTTCTACTTAGTAAGTCTTGCAATCAACTCTTATAACAATGGTTCCTCAAGTGTCAACTTCCTGTGGTGATTTCCTAGAAAAACTGAAAGTTCCAACTGATTTTGACTCAATAAAACCACGTTTTTGACTGACTCAAATGACTCTCAAAACAAAACACAAAGTCAGTAATCACCTCCCCCAGACTTAAACAACACTGTCCCCAGTGTTATCAAGCCCGGAGTTGGCTAAAAGAAAGATTAGAATCAACTTAAAAGACCATATAGAAGACTTACCTTCGTCTGCGCGTGGTGTCGATCGACACTATATGGTGTCGATCGACACTGGTCTGAGTCGAGTCCAATGTCTCCTTTTTTTTCAACTGACTGAAACTAGGACTTAGTAAAACCAAAAACAAAATAAAAAGAAAAACGTACCTAACAGTGGGTTGTCTCCCACTCAGCGCTCGTTTTCAGTCATTAGCTTGACTGTGTCGGGGTTCAGACGTCTGGAGGATCAGAGGGTGGCATCGAATGCTTCCCAGACGAATGTCTTCTCATCCATGGTGGTGTATAGACATTAGGTGCATGTAAGCGGCCAAGGAAATGGGGAACAGCAGCAGGGTGGGACTTGAGTTCGGGTGGGACACTTTGTTTTCCTGCAGAAGCATCAAAAGCAATACCAAGCCTTGTACGAGAATCTCGTTGCTTGCATAAGTGTGCAGCATCTTTTGAACCTTTTAAATTCTTATTGAGATGATCAGTTCCAGGAAGTACATACCTTTGCTTTCTTCGAGGTTTCTGGGCAGAAGGATGTGGAGGCTTACGTTTGACCAATTATGAAGGTTTTGCGGCATTGGAAGTGGCTTGGGGGATGATCCGTGAAGTGTGTCGATCGACACTAGGTGTGGTGTCGATCGACACAAGGTTTGCAGCTCGGATTTCTGCACTTTTTCTGCAACTCATCTCCGCAATCCTTGTTTCCATGATGAAAACGTCTTCTTCCATCAACTTGGCATTGTTTAGACCTTCATCTTCGCCCATAGTCCCGAAGATATGATTATTTCCACTCCAATCTTCAAGCTCCACATCTTTCTCAAAATTTCCATCCAATGTCTCTGCAACAGCCTCTTTGTTCACTTGCTCTTTATAATCCAGCTCCTTATCATTCCCAACAGTAATGTCTTCTGAATCCTCCTTGATTGGATCGTGATCCATAGAAATCTCCACTAAAAAAGATTGACCATTGATGGTGGAAGGTCCCCTTAACTTGTCCATGTCAAAATTTATGACAACATCACCCAAATCAAGCTCCATTTTCCCTTTTCTCATATCAATGATGGCACCAGCTGAAGCCAAAAATGATCTTCCCAAAATAAGAGGATATGTAGGTTCTTCATCGTATTTCAAAACCACAAAGTCTGTGGGAATCATGCAACCTTCAATCTTCAAGGGAACATCTTCTAGAACACCTTCTGGGATTCTCTTTGATCGATCAGCTAGGACAAAGGAGATTCTGGTTGGCTTGAAATCAGTCATTCCAAGTCGAACAGCAACAGAGTATGGTATCAAGTTGATACTCTAACCTAGATCGCAGAGAGAATGAGGAAACCTTCCTGTTGAGATTGAGCAATCTAGCACAAAGTTTCCTGGATCAGGTAGCTTCTCTGGAATCCTCCTCTGAATCACATCACTAACTTGTTCAGAAACCCACACCTTCTTCTTCTTCCTTGGAACTATGTTCAAGAGAATTGCAGTCATTTCTCTTGTAAGCAATGCTCATTCCTCAGGACTCACACCATTGACAACCATTCTCTCCACGAAATTTTCTTCACTTCTCATCATGATGGCATTGACATGATGTCTGGGATTTGTATCAGTCTTTCCAGGAAGAAATCCTTCTTGCCTATGAACAGCTTCTGCGGTTTGAGCAACTTGAACATCCAGCTTCTTCATGTGAGTGTTTATGCCCTCAATCTTTCCATTCAGGTCCTGGTACAGTGAATCAATCTTGCCATTGAAATTCACTGTAAGCTTCTGCTGTCCTTCCAAGAGTTGCTCTAGCATAGCCTCCATTTTGTTGTCTTGCTCAGGAGGCTTCTGGTAGGAAGAAGAAACATAAGTTCTCTGGAAGCTGTTGCTATGAAAAGTCTTTTGGTAAAAGGAACCATAGCCTTGCTGATTGTTGAATCTCTGTCCTTGAAAACCAGCACCACTGATGTAGTTGACCTCTTCTTGCTCAGGCTCACAAGTTTCCACTTCATTAGCAAAATGGACTTCCTTCTTTCCCATCAAGATGTCCAGCTTCTTATTGACTTCAGAAATTTGGTTTCCTCCAGCTACTCCTGCGTTTTGTCTTCTCTCGAAGTCTGCGTTCTTGGTGCTGTTACTAGAGGCCAAATTCTCTATAAGCTCTATCGCATCTTCTGGAAATCTTGTGTTGAAGTTGCCATTGCTCGCAGCGTCTAAGACCATCTGGTACCTCCAATCAATTCCGCAGTAGAATATACCGATAAGCTGCGGCTCGCTGAATCCATGATGTGGGCAGTCCCTCTGGTAAGATCTGAACCTCACCCAAGAAGCTTTGAATGCTTCAGTGGGTCCTTGAGAGAATGTAGTGATCTTTGTCCTTAGCTCTTCGGACCTTGCGTCATTAAAGAAGTTGCATAAGAATGCATTCTTTGTTTCTTCCCAAGTAGTCAAGGATCCTGGATCAAGCTGCTTCAGCCAATATGATACATCTCCAGCAAGCGAGTAAGGAAACATCTTGCAGAAGAGATAATCATATGTAACTCCGTTGGCCTTTATGCTTGATGCCAAATCTTCAAATCTTTCAACGTGGTCCATAGGGTGCTCATTAGGAAGACCATGGAAAGGATGCTGAGCCACTAGCGTGTAGTAAGCATGCTTCAGCTCGAAGTCATTCCTCTGGAATGCAGGAGGACAGATCGCAGCTCTATTAGCATAGAACTGGTCTGTGCGGTTGTACTCACCTATGTTCTTCCACGTCCAGCTTCTGCAGCGGCGATTTGTATGGCTGGTTCGACGATGACGGCGCCAGCCTCATCAAGTATCTGTCCTTGGGCGTTCCTTCAGTGCCCTTCCGCATCAACCAAGTGACCAGCTTCGTCTCGGGTTAGAACCATAAGATCTTGGTTTAACGCGATTAGTTCCTTCTCCTTGTTGCTACTGGTGCTGGGCATGCACCTGAAACAAAGAATTAAGAAACTAAATCAGTAACGAAAAAAAAAATTAAAAACCTAGACAAAATTCTAATACTAGAAATCTGTAGGCAACTTAATCTCCTTCCCCGGCAACGGCGCCAAAATTTGATATGGGTCAAATTTACACTAAAGCTACTCTCTCAAATTAAGAGATCAGTTGTAGTACTTAAGGATCGAATCCACAGAGAAGGGATAGTCACACAGCAGTTTTCTAATTTCGAATTAAGCTAAGAAATAATATGGAATTAAAAGACAGAAAGCAATTAAACGATTTAGATTCAGGAGACGAAACGCTAGGTTCAGGAAAATTCTCAGGTGATCTAAATTGCAGGTCTAGACAGAATGTTAGGAATTATTAAGATCTGTTCTCGAACTCGAATCACTAATGTAAAATCAACCAACTCTCGCTGCGAAGATTATCTATGTCTAAACCCTAGAATTCCAAATCTCTTTGCAAATTCTAACAATTCAAACAAGCATTAAAGTTCAGGTTCAATTGTTCACAAAACCCTAAACCAAATCTCTTTGCGAATAGGTATTTTGCTCATCTAACATTAGTTCAGGCAATCAATAATACTCTCGCATCTATTAATTAACCTAAGATCAGATTCTAGGTCGCGAAGCTAGAATAAGCATTAAACACAAATCCAGATGAAGAACTCTAATGATTTTATCCTAACAATTTAATTCGACCTAACAATTCATTAATCACCTTTGAAAAACCCTAAACCTAACAAGCAAACTACTCAGACATGATCAATGAAACAGAAATCATTATTTGAATAGAAAGCATAAAAGAAATCAATAGAAGAAAATAAAGGAGTTCCAAATCAGCTCTAAAGGAGTCTGATTTTTCTCTCCAAAAACCCTAAACTTCTATGATTCTTAAAGTATGAGATTATGCCTAAACAATGGCTTTGACAACTATATTTATAGGCCTAGGTTCGCATCTTCAATTCCTTGGAAGATTAGGAAAAGTCTTGGAGATTTCCTTTTCTTCAAAAACTGGAAACTTCTCGCTTCTGGAAATTGGAAATCCTGGTGTCGATCGACACTCATCGTGTTTCTTCAATCCGACTTCATTCCACTAAGCTCCAAAATGTATCCAAATCTCCAATTTATCTCCAATTGTACCTGAACCTGTAAAGACTCTATATAGACTCGAAAATAGCCAAAAGACTCTATAAAAACACTTATATCATGGTCTAAAAATGGGTAAAAACCATGATATATCAAATATCCTACGGCCTAAGCAAACACGCAATATAGATCAGGTTCATAAACGCTCACGTCGCTTTGCGGGTATGTGTGAGCATTCCTTGAGGCGTCGCTCGGGCTAAACTAGGTTCGGATATGAAATTCAGCACGTCAATGGTTTTCAAAGATCCTAAGATCAGACTCTAGTTAGCTACTCTAGAATCATGCAATAAGAACACGCTTACACACGAAATAAAATCCTAATCTTCTGCCTAAATAATCGATGCAGATAGTTTAAGAACAGTTAATGAAATTCCTCATAAATCCCCTTAAAGAATACCCAACGAAGGTGATTACTCAGACATAGAAACGCAAATCAGAATCATAGATGAAGAGAATAGCATAAACGAAATCAGAGTATAGAAAGAACGAGGGTTCAAGGACAGATCTATTTCCCTTAAGAACAAAGAACAAAGAACAAAAGTGATTAAAGATTTTCGTCCGCGTTTCTCTCCTAGGGGAGGAGGCTGATGCCGAAAATAGGTTGTAGAATAGGAGTATTTATAGGTCTTTAGTTCTTCTTAGGCGTCACATAGGTTTCCACCAAGTTTGGGGGTTATCGGGCTTGATTTGGGCATGAAAACGGGCTCGGGAATCGTCAAATGTTGTGGCCGCGCGAGCGACTGGTCATGGGCCGGCCATTGGTCTTCTGAGCTTTCCTTGCGTGGCCAGCCTTCTACTTAGGATGTGTCTGACGGGCTTTCTTTCTTCCTTCATAACTTGAGATCCAACCATGGGATTGAACTCAAACCACTTCGAGGTGAAAGGTAGTACATCAGGATATCTTGTCACAAAAATTCAGTTAGATCCTGTGGTGGGAAGGTCTCCGTCTCGTGCTAAGCTTCTGTCAAAAACCTCATGTTCTGAAAATATCCATTTTGCTCCGATTTGCATCCTTTTTCCTAAGATTTCCTGAAAAGAGTCTTGAACACACAAATACTCGAAAACTACTAAATATACATTAATACCTTCGTAAAATGCTTATTAAAGCATACACTTATGATGATAAAAATGGGTAAAATATGCATGTTATCACTGATACTCCCTCGAGTGAGACCACACGCCTAAATGAATAAAGGAGTCAACAAAAGAGAGCTCGAGATCTCGAAGGGACTATGAAATATATTCGGGATGGGTGAAAAGCTCAAGGTAAATTAACTCAAACGTTTTGAGTTTAAATTCCGAGTTATGATGCTCAAGCGGTCGATTGGCTGACTTGACGAGTTCTCGAGTATTGGTGAGTTTTCATTTTTTCAAACCTCTCTTCCTTGTTTAAATTTTTGTTTTGTTTGAGGACAAACGTAGGTTTAAGTCTGGGGGAGTTGATATCACTCGTTTTTTCCGATTTTTACTATTATAAGTGAATGCTTCAATAAGCATTTCTCTAAGGTTTTAATTCATAAAGGCTAGTTTTCGATAATTTGTATGTCCGAGACTCTTTCCAGGTAAACTAAGCAAAAAGGGTTCAAAACGGAGCAAACCGACATTACCGACTATTTCGGACTGCCTGAAGTTTAACTTCGGATCAAGACCTTTCCACCATGAGATCTTCCTCAAATTTTGTCACCAATTAGAGGGGAATGTTAGCTTTAAAATCCAAGTAGAATGAGGGCAAACTAACGGTTGGATCAGAAGTTATGATACTTTTTTTGAATGCATATGATGCCGTCTCGCGGAAGGAGCAAAAGAAGAAAAAGCGGTTTGATCAGGTTTGATCTCACCGCACCATGAAGCCAAGCTCGTGCGGCCACCTCAAGTCGGAGTTCCCGAGCCTATTTTTAATCCCGTCAGGCCCAACTTATTCCCTCAGCCTTCAACACTTGGGCTAACCCTAAGAGACACCTAAGGAGCCTCCAAGACTTATAAATACCCGCCTCTAGCCTCTTATTTTTTCATGCTTAACAAGTGTTCTTTTGCGTGCTCTCATTTCATACTTTATTCTTCATCTTTTATGCAATTTCCATTATTTTATCTTTTTATCGTTTTTGTTCTTAAACCCTTTTCGTTTCTCATCCATAAACCGAAGTATTCATTCGTTAATAATGTTTATGCTTCGATTCATCATGTGTGAGTATTTTATTTTCGTTGGGTTGAATCCCAAGGGTTTATAGGGGGAATTTCATTAACCGTTTATATGCTTCTAATCGTCTAAGCCTTATTCGAAAGATTTCTTTCGCCTAAGTTTGTTTTTAATATTGATCTAGAGTCATGAACTAGAGACTGATCCAATGATTGATTAGAGCCGTTAACGTGTTGAATCCGATCACTGAAACCAATTTAACCAAGTGTCGCGTCGTAGGGTGCGAATTGCACACATACGGATCGTTCGTGAGCGTTAAAACGAATCTCGATTCGTTAATGCTTGTTTGATTGTGTCGTAAGATACGACTGCATACCTCAGGAGTTATCAACGCATAGTCAATCCTCTTACGAAAGTTCTCTTACTAAAGTTCTTTTACGAAAGTATTTGGATTGAAAATTAGTGATTCGAGTTTAGCGAAATCGTTTAGTCTCGTTTGCTTTCGATAGATTGTTTAATCTCTTGTTAAACAATCAATCCTCTTATGAAAGTATTTGGATCAAAAATTAGTGATTCAAGTTTAGAGAAATCGTTTAGTCTCGTTTGTTTTCGATAGATTGTTTAATCTCTTGTTAAAACCCTCTAAAAATTCTCGGATGATCCCAACGTTTGTCTCTTATAGATTTACCGCATTTCTTTACCGTCTTTCAATTTTGCACTTTCGTTTATGCACTTTCAATACCGCAATTTTGTTTATGCACTTTCAATACCACACTTTCAACACCGTAATTTCATTTATTCACTTTCAATACCGCAATTTCGTACTTTTGTTTATGCACTTTCATTATCGCACTTTCTATTGATTTCCTTTTCGCCGTTACTTTAAATCGCCTTTCTGTTTAAAAAGTTAATTTTCCTTTTCTCCCGTTTGTTATAAGCTTAGGCCATAGCCATAGCCAAGCCTTTATAAACGCTGATTGTCTTCTTTCTTTTCATAAACTACAACCCCAAAAACCGTGACAAACAAAACCCCCTTTCTTTTGTATCTTTGGTTCCTCTAACGCATCTTTTGTTTTGTGGTAGGTCTTCCCTGTGGATCGACCCCTAAGTGCTTACCACGCTTAGGGTTATAAATTTACCCAAGATAGGACCCGAAGGAGTGTCGAGAAATCTATAGCCTCTCTCGTCCCCAACACTTGGGTTGTTATCTCTTTGGCCTGCTCGACTTATCTTGGATGATTGGAATTTGCTCCATGGTTGATGCTCGGTCTGATGACCTCATCATCAACACATCGAGTTACATCAGTATTCCTTAATCCCAATGATGAGCAACTCATACATAATGAATAAATCCATAGCAAAAGCAATAGCTCGATCGATAAGTTTTATGACAAAAGATTTGGTGTAGTGGTAGTAGGCGGTTAGGAAATAATCATAAAAATTTGGGCAAAATTTGATGAAAACTCAAATTTTTCATTTTTCTCGAACTAGTGTTCGATCAAACACTACCCTAACTATTTCCTGGAATTTACAAAGGAAGTGATAGACCAGGTGTTTGACCCAAGACAGGTCAATCATCCTGGCCGAACACCTCCATTTCTTGTACTTGCTCTATTTTGACGCTAGGCAGACTAGTCTTCAGCATTTTGGGCGTAACTTTATATCCAACTGTTAGATGGACTTCAAATCACTTGCAGATGAAATCCAATTTTTTCATCTATCTTTTGGTAGAAATTGAGCTTGATCGCACCATGGTAAATCCTTAATCTGATGCAAAACTTCTTGTATCATAAATCTGTCCAATCTCCATCATACTTGTTTTTTTTTTTTCCCCAAAACACTTAGATTTCCTGCAAATACTTTTAAAACTCCAAAACTCCAAAACCAATGATAAAAAGTCAAAACCAAACCATTTTATTAAAACCTTGTTAAAATCATATTAAAAAATAGCAAAATATATAGTATATTATGGATCAGGGTGATATTGGATCGAACACTAATTTTGACCTTCCAACACTTTGATCGTTCGAACATAAAATGAACCAACCAATATATTGACCTGACAGGTCCATGGCAATTATCAATCGATCACTTCCCTTATTCTATCGTATATCCATGTAAGATTCGAAATTCCAAAAAACTAAAAACAAAATTTTGGGTCACCCCAACTCGGAATCCAACCTAGTTGGGTTGATCCGCGAATCCAAAAGTCAACTTTGGATGTTGTCGTGACGCTTTGGTTACGAAGGAAAAACACAAGAAAAAGCAACCAAAACATTTTGTTTATCGAACACAATCTTCATACTTTTTCTAAAAACTTAAACTTATCATAACTTCCTCAATTCTTAACCAAATCAAAGAATTTTGGGTGCCTAACCTAATCAGAATTTCAAGCTCTTTCCATTTTAACAAGTTTTTCTCTGGTCTGCAAAGGTATAAGCCTCTATTTTTAATTTTCAGTCGTGAATAAATAGTGAAAAAGATGGTGTTTGTGCTCTTTGCACAATTCTAGATAAGAAAACTCGTACTAAGCTAGTTAGAATATAATTTAGGCTCGAATTTATGCTGGCTAATGTCTACGATTAGAATAAATTCAGATTTTTAGGTTTTAAGTGATGAAATTTGAATTTTTTTTTTTCCGGAAGAACAAGTAATATAACCTTGATTTGGAAATATTGATGATTAGTTTTGATGAAATGATGCTTATTTAATATTATTTTGGTTGATTTTAAACATAGTTTGTGCTTAAACTCGTGTTGATTCTATGAAATATCGATTTTTCATGTTTTATGGTTCACTCAAAATTTCAATTAATGATTATGAGCTTGCATTGAGGGTATATTGACTGTTTAGTTTCTAACTAAATTGACTAAGAGGTTTGCCCTAGTTTCTTCTCTCCCATACACGAAGTTCAAAGCGCCGCATCTCCTCCAACCAGCATGGTTCCATTTCCCATCTTTGTTTCGAGCCGCTCCACGGCCCATTTGGTTTTTTTCGGCTACCCTAGCAACTTCTGTCCCTTCCTCTCCACTTTCGCATCTTCCTCCTCCATCACCACGATTCACGTTTCAACCATCGTCTCCTTCTCAAGCGTCATTTGAAAGGGCTAGTCCCATATAATCTGCCACATCTTCTCCCTCTTCGCAGCTGTTGTACCGGAGTATGCCAACTTACCGGTGTATCTACGAACTCGGACCCTTATCACCCCCCCCCCAACGTTTTACCTTTAGGGGGCTTGGCCATGTTTCAATTATCGGGCTTTGTCCCCAAATCGAGGCATCAAAGGCCCATATATGTTAATGCTTACAACAGATCTGGAGATTCCTCTCACCCGTTCCTACCGTTCAACAATTTTTGGTGCGGTACCTTTGTGTGCTTGGGCCGTGTTGTGCTTTCTCTGGCTTTTTAGCCAAATTTGGTCCATCTATGGACATATCAATTTCCACCCCCTCCTCGCGGAGAGATTACTTTCATCAGTTTCTTCTGTTTCGGAGAGAACCCTACCACCAACCTTCTCCTTTTACGGAGAACGTCTTTAAACGCTCAGCCTTGACAGCATCATGAGTTAAATGGTTTGTTCGCTCGCCTCTAATATCAGAAGACCTATCCCTCCCGAAGGAGCTTTTGGTTACTATCGATGTTTGTAATCTTCTAGCTGATGCTTATCTTGTTTTGTATTTTAATTATGTATCAGTTTCGATCATTTGCAAAGCGTACTCCTTGGCATCCAGTTTTGAGTTTCTGGTTGTAACCGCAGTTAAAGATTAATATAAGCATGTTTTGTTCAACAATAAAAAAAAAATATCAGTTTAGTTACAAGAATGTGAAACCTTTTATGATATTTTTGAGATTTGGCAGCATACCAAACCAATTTTTTTAATTGATAGTTATGGAAAGTTAATTTTTATAATTATAACAGCTTAAAACCATTGGTTTCTTTTTTTTTAAAGCTGGCGATCATTCATTCATTCAAATGTGGGAAATAGAAAAAAGTACACAATTTAGAAAAGAGCTTAAAACCAGAAAAACATAACACGACACCAGTAGGCATCAAAAGGGGGAAAGATCGGCGGATGGTCATTACCCATAGGAGAGCCTGGCTAACCAGTGTTTGCCTCGAGAATCAGTAGGGGCTGAAGCCAGTGAGGACCAAACCGTGCAATGTACGATTGAAATCTATGGCCATTGGTGACACAGTTCGCTATCGACAATGCAGCTTTGTTTCCTTTCATTGAAGTATGATTCAGACTCCAAGAATCAAAAGAGTGAATGAGATTGAAAATACCACAGAGAAGGTTATGGTGTTGCGGGAACCGGTCCAGGAACATGAAAGCCTCTCGGGCTTCAGTAGAGGATGATTTAAAGACTATGATGCGGTACTGCAGGTTTTTTAGGCTTTCAATGGCTTAGAGGAAGTTCTTCAGGTCATCATGGAGTCGGGATTCTGATCTTGAGTAAGCTCGATGACTATGCAACAAAGTCTTTCCTTGGTGATTTCTAAGGAGCCAATAAGCCCCACTATGCTAAGCCGCATCTACCCAAGAAGAGCCCACATTGCATTTCATGCCATTATGAAACGGTTTTTTCCAAGTAGTACCATAACTCTGTTGGTGGTTCAAAATATCTCGAGTAACAGGAGGAGGATAGTTTATGAGGAACCATAAGTCAGCATCCTCTCTTGCCTTATTGAAAATCCAATTAGCCTCATGACAAGTCTTCTCAAAGACCAGGGCGTTCCTTGCTTTCCATAACTGCCAGAGAATCCATGGATATGCACGCGTTATCTCTGACGGTAAACTTGGATTTTTTACAGTAGGTCTGCAGGTGATGGAGGTTCAAAAAGACTGAGTTGCGGGAGAGACCTGTTGGCGGCATAGGGATACCCTAGATATTTCAAGCTTCCTTTGCGGTAGGACAAGTGAAGAGTACATGGCATATACTTTCGACACATAGAGCATGTTGGTTCTAAATGAATGCCACTGGTTTGCAGACGTTCCTAGACCGCTAAGGCGCCAGAGACCGCAAGCCACATGAAGTGTTTGATTTTTGGTGATGTTTTTTATTTCCACAGGCTGCGCCACTATTCTTCTCTAATGGCGGTATCTCCCTGGCCTGGGGCAAGTTGACGTTTTGGATACAATCAATGAATTTATAACCACTCAGCGAAGCATATGCCCCATTTTTGTTGAAACACCATTGGTCTCTTTATAATGTGTTTCTGATGAGGACCTCAATCCACTTAACCAGATTTCCACAATGAGGCTACCACCAAGAATAATGCCAGGAACAAAAGATCTACGTGAAGACTTCAACAAAGTTGTGGAAAACTTGATGAATCAAAAAGAACTTGAATACATCATGGATCAACTAAACAAGCTTGTCATTTCGTCAAAGAACCGAACTCAATAAAGAACAAGGCAAACAAGTTGATAAGACAAGGACTTGGCAAACATAAATCATACTTGACGATCCAAACGGTCCTAATATGAATTTAAATTCATATATACATGAGTTGCCACTTCTCAAGATAAAACAAGGAGTTACCTTATTTGTCATAAAACCAGCCTAAAGCAACAACAAAGGAAGCTCTCTTTCTCGTCAAATCAAGTAATCTCAAGTTGCCTTATCTCTGAACTCATCCTACACGCCTAAAGGTAAGACAAAGGTTAGCATTCATTTTAATTATTTTAATTGCTTTGACTAATCTCTTTGTTTTTGTCTATGATCTCGATTAGCTATAAGTTTAAGCTTTTGTGATCCTTTGGTTTTGCTGTTTTGTTTAATTTTGTAATAATTTCGGCCAAGAAGCCAATCAGCTGATGAACCATTTATAAGGTTCCTTTTGCAGCTTGTATCATTCACCTTTTTGATTAATAAAAATCTCCTTTTGTTTTCTTGACAGAATTGCAAACAAAATCCGAGTTCATAGAGATTGTGTGTGATTCCTTTCTTTTGAGTTCTTGACTTATCAAGGCTTTGTGGCATCATACAATCCATCATGTATGACTTTGTGACTTCATGTCATTCACTGATCCCATCTGAGAGAGTTGAACAACCAGCAGATTGAATCCCATCTCATTCCCCTTCAAACCATCCACTGATTAAATAGAGAGAGTTGTACAACCAACTATTTAATTCCATCGATTCACCATCAATATAAGATCATACCCCCTTGATCTTATATCAGTTTCTCCTTTGTATATATATAAAGAATATTTCAAAGAAAATAGAGTTTATATTATTGATAATGTATCTCTATTGATAAAAAAGAGAAAATTCTATAGAGCGAGTAAAATGTTTATCAAAGAAAAATATTCGAGTAATCAACCAGAATTACACTTTACCGGTATCAGAAAGAAAAATATTCAAGTAATCAACCAGAATTGCACTTGACCGGTGATCTTTTTCCGTCTTTTGCATCCATTTTCAGATCATATCCGAAACATATTTATCACAAAAAACACCCCGCTCCCGGCACCTCCGGTCAGCAGTGTTTTAAACTCTTGGTTCTGATCATGAAATCTTTCTTAAACAAAATCCACCAACTTTAACCTTAAACCGCTATTTCTAATCTACAAACATGCAAAAAAAAAAGAAAACAAGTTGAAAACGAGGGGGAGGGATGAGTAATTTGAATTACCCAGGAGAACAAACCCAAACTCCCGAATATGAGATACCATACAACGAACACATAGACCAGAACTAAACCAGCACCACAACAATACGATTACACCTCACACCAAAAGACAGACTACACAAAACATGTGCATCGCACACGACCGACTCCCGCCAGTTCCCGCCACCGCTGGAACCAGCAACCGTCTGTTTCCGCCACCGCCAAAACTAGACAATACACATGCTCATTCCCGCCACCGCCTAAATAAGCAACCATCCGTTCTCGCCACCGCAGAAACTAGTCAATAATAATGCTTATTACCGCCACCGCCGGAACAAGCAACCATTTGTGCCACTGCCGGAAACAAGATGATAACACCACATGTTCCCGCCACCACCGGAACAGGCTCCCGTCCGTTCCTGCCACCGCCGGAACAAGACGCAACACCCACCCGTCCCCGCCACCACCGGAACGACTCCCGTCCGTTCTCGCCATCGATAGAACAAGACGCAATACCCACCCGTCCCCGCCACCACTAGAAAAAGCTCCCGTCCGTTCCTGCCACCGTCGAAGCAAGATGCAACACCCACCCGTATCCGCCAACGACATAACGAATTCCAACAAACAACAACATAGTCGGACTAGATAACGTTGAACAAATAAGAAAATAACCCCCAGCCAGGCTACGTCTCCACTTCACATACAATAATCCACCTTTAATTATTCTTATTTTAAATTTTCATAAAACCAAACACGCCATAGTTTCTTACGACTTAGACCAGTTCCAATGGGGGCTCTAAAGATAAGGTTTTTAGAGAAATAAATTAAAAAAAATATTCAAAACCATATATAATCTTAAGAACCGGTTCTTAATAGGGAGGTTTTAGAATTGTTAAGAACATCATGTGTCAGTCCGTGAGTGGTCAATTAATTTTAACACACGTCCCATTTTTTTGTTTACAAACATTCTCCCCACACACCGAGAAGACCAAGACGAAGAAACCATGGCTTCCTTTGTAATCGCTTCCTCTCCCTTCGTCTGCAAATCCTCAAAGGTTAATATCATCATCATCATTCGTTTCTCGATTTCACAATTTCTCTCTCGCTTCGAATTTCTTAAGAGTTTTTTTTTTGTCATAATTTCGCGCAAAAGTATTTGGGGTTTTCTTCGTTTCCTAAATCGTCGCAGATTTCGGTTCATAGATATCAGAAGAAATCGATTTCTCGGAAGATCGTCTCCGTGATGGCACCGCAGAGGTCATCGAGCACCACAGGATCGGTCCGAGCTTCTTCCCTATCTCTCATTTTGATTTCTCATCCTCCTTTTCCTTACATGGTTTTGTGTGGGATTTTTCAAATTTTTCAGGTGAAAACTGGGATGACAATGACGGAGAAGATTTTGGCTAAGGCATCAGAGAAATAACAAGTGGTCCCTGGTGATAACATTTGGGTTAACGTCGATATTCTTATGTCTGTGGCCCTGGTGCTTTTGGTATCTTCAAGAGAGAGTTCAGTAAAAAAGCTAAGGTTTGCTTCTTCTTCTTCTCTCCTGATCTTGCTTGGTTCCTTGGTGATCAGTGCACTAATGATTATATTGTGGTGATGGTATTATAATTCTAGAAATGATATCATGACTCATATTGGTAGTTTGTGAATCTTACTATGATTATATTCTGTTGGTTTGTTGGAATCGATGTCAGTTACTTGAGAAGCTTGTGTAAATATCAGTTGATTACTTTTGCAACTTCATCTAATGTGATTGTTACTTCTAACTTTGCATAATTTTTTATTATATCTTGCTTGCATTCGGATCATTGTTGCCCTGAAGAAGACGAGGCTCGAGATGGAAGAAGAAGGCATACCACCAACCGTGATCAGCTTTGTAAAGGCGTGGCTCATTGCCATAGATGATTCGGAGGCAAGCTCTTTTCCCTGGTGATTCCGAGTTTCAACAATTGCTTCACATTTTCAGGTATTTGCTTCTTGTTTCGTTTTTTCTTGTGCTTACGAGTTTTGCATATATGTTGATGCTATTTGTGTTTATACCTTCTGATTTTAGTTTATTCCATTTGTTTGGCAGATAGTCTTGAAGGCTCTATCAGGCTCCGTGGCTTGCATAGATGTCATTGTGGGACCATAAACCTTATATCATGGATGCATTGGTCGGCCTACTCATATCACTGGTACACAACTCAACAATTACCCTCATGTGACTTTTATTTGATCTGGACGAGGAGCTAGACCTGTTAAAAGTTGCTAGATTACGAGTTAGTGGAATAACTAACCAAGTGTTTGGGGCTTGTTATCGATGAGAACTTCTCTACTCTGTTTTTGTACTCGGATTTGCGTGAAGAGCTAAAGTCTATTGAGAGAGTAGCAGATGGTTTAGATGAATATTTTTTTAAGAACCCCTAATGAGGTTCTACCATTGGAGTATATGAAACAAAATTATTTTAACAAAGGTTTTTAAGCTAAATTTTATAGTTAAATATTAATTAAGAACCTCTCATGGGTTCTTGCATTGGAGATGCTCTTATATATCAAATCAATATCACATTTTAATCAACATTATTAAATCATTTTTATTTAGA
>JAHZTW010000001.1:393005154-393016920 GCA_020283515.1 Alliaria petiolata
ATCCCTCGGTAAAAGATACCGATAAGCTGCGGCTCGCTGAACCCGTGGTGTGGGCAATCTCTCTGGTAAGCTTTGAATCGCACCCAAGAAGCCTTGAATGCTTCAGTGGGTCCTTGGGAGAATGTGGTGATCTTTGTCCTCAGCTCCTCTGATCTCGCATCATCAAAGAAATTGCATAAGAATGCATTCTTTGTATCTTCCCAAGTGGTCAAGGATCCTGGATCAAGCTGCTTCAGCCAATATGATGCATCTCCAGCAAGCGAGTAAGAGAAAAGCTTGTAGAATAGATAATCATATGTCACTCCATTAGCCTTGATGCTTGATGTGAGGTCCTCAAATCTCTCAATGTGGTCCACCGGATGCTCATTAGGAAGACCATGGAAGGGATGATGAGCCACCAGTTTGAAGTAGGCAGGCTTCAGCTCGAAGTCATTCCTCTGAAATGCAGGAGGACGGATCGCAGCTCTATTGGCATAGAACTGGTCTGGGCGGTTGTACTCGCCAAGTGTTCTTCCACGTCCAGCTTCTTCATTGGCGATTTGTATGGCTGGATCGATGATGACGGCGCCAGCCTCATCAAGCCTCTGTCCTCATGCGTTCCTTCTATTGCCTTGTAGGTCGGTTAAGTTGCCTTCCGCATCGCGTATCACAACCACAGTCTCAGCCATTGTCGTCTGCGCAGGGTGTCGATCGATACTGTTGGTGTCGATCGACGCTTGTGCAGTCTTGCGGTTCGTACGTTCCAAACGGCCGAGCTCTTGGTTCAGTGCGACAAGTTCCTTCTCCTTGTTGCTTCTGGTACTGGGCATGCACCTGAAACCAAAGATAAGAAACTAAATTAGTAACAAAAATAAAAACAAAACCTAGTCAAAATCCTAGTACTAGATTTTGTAGGCAGCTATTACTTCCCCGGCAACGACGCCAAAAACTTGATAGGGCTCAGGTTTTACCCTGATAAAACTACTGCAAGTGCACAGCAAAGGCAATCGTAGTATAAGGGGTATCGAAATCCCAAGGGGTTTCTAAATTCAGATTATGCTAGGTCGAATAATAATTAAGTAAAAAATGCAACTAGGCGAAATAAGTAAACAAGATTAAGATGGATTAAAGTTCATGAGACGAAGGCGCAAGGTAAGGATAATTCTCAGGTTGAATCCAAGAATGCAGAATCTAAGTTATTTAGAGATTTATTAAGAAACGTCTAGAACTCGAAACTCTAAGTTAAAACCAATCAACTCTCGTTGCAGAAGTTATCTATGCCTAGATTCCTAATTCCCAAATCTCTTTGCGAATTTAAATAATTAAGGCAAGCAATAAGAACAGGTTCGATTTGTTCACAAAATACATAAACCAAATCTCTTTGCGAATAGATATTTTGTTCACCTATGATTAGTTCAAGTTACTAATAATGCTCTCACATCTATTAAATAACCTAAGGTTTGATTTCTAAGTAATCAATTCAGAAAATCAAGTTAAGTTCAAATCAAGGTGAAGATCCAATTGATTTCCCTAATAATTCTAATGATTCTACAAACTCTTCATCAAACCCTAAATCACCCTAACCTAACTAGCAAACTACTCAGACATAATTATGCAAACACAAATCATGGCTGAAATAAATTACATAAAAAGAATAGAGAATGATACAGGGGTTCGAAATCTGGCTCGGATGAGTTAGAATTGTCTCCCCAAAAGCTCAGGATCAATCTCTCTTTAAGTCTCAAAAACAGAAAATAATGATAAGGTGTTTGGCTAAACAATGCCTGTAAACTATTTATAGAAGAGGATTTTTCGTCCAGGGACAATCTTGTAATTCTTCAAAACTTGGATGATTTCCTTTTTCTGATGGAAATCCAAACAATGTGTCGGTCTTCATTGGTGTCGATCGACACAGATGGTGTCGATCGACACCTTGCGTGTAAATCTACTCTCCCAACTTCATCACTTCGGCTGTTTCTCCAAAATGCTCCAAAAGGTTTCAGATTCTTCCATTTAACTCCAAATGCTCTCCATCCTGTAAAGACTCTAATAGGGCTCTAAAACTAACAAAAGACTCTAGAAAAACACTTATATCATGGTCCAAAAACGGGTAAAAACCATGATATATCAACTCCCCCAGACTTAGCTTTTGCTTGCCCTCAAGCAAAACAGAAACTTAGAATGAAGTAGAAGTTTGAAAACAGGAACTTTCGAGTACCTCTTCAGAACGCCACATTGATTAACACTTCTTGAATCCACATGCTATAGAGCCAACCTTAGGAAAGTTCAGTGTACTTACCACAAGCTTAGCAATCTCCCAGTTTGAATCCAGATCCTTTCCTTGGTAAAATTTCGAACTCTAACAGTAGTATTGCCATAGAACTTTAGAGATTCTTTTCCCTTCCTTAGTGCCTGAACAAGACATTCTCATACAGCTCTCCTATTTTCTCTTCTCTTAGTCAATTGCTGCACATTTTCAGGGTGTTCTAAGATCTTTTCATTGACTCTTTTTTTTCTTTTGAAGTCTCGGGAAATAGTGCTACTCTCTACTTGTGTTCCTTGTGAGGAGACAGGTTCAAGAGCATCACTAATATTGTTCCTTGTGAGGAGACAGGCTCATGAGGTACGCACTATTCCCAGATTTAGACTATTTTTCCTTCTTTTCTTTTCTCAAGGGAAGATCAAGGAGAGACTGCAATTGCCTATCTGTTCAGACTGAAAGAGGAATCAAGTTCTGCGCATACCTAGTTCTTATAAGGGGACATGAACTCACCCTGTTAGATTGATTCCACTTGCAGCTTTCGACTTAGTAAGACCTGCAATCAACTACTATAGCAATGGTTCTTTCAAGTGTCAACGTCTTGTGGTTAGTTCCTAGAAAAACTGAAAGTTCCAACTGATTTTGACTCAAGATAGACTCTCAAAACAAAACACAATGTTAGCAACTACCTCCCCAGACTTGAATAACACTGTCCCCAGTGTTACTAAGAATGAGTTTGGATAGAAAAAATTTGTGCTAAACTGTTACAAAATAAAGAGAAAAATCGGATTACCTGACTCTGCGTGCAGCGTCGATCGACACAGGTGGTGTCGATCGTTGCTGTGTATGATGATGGTGTCGATCGACACAGATGGTGTCGATCGACACTATGTACGTAGACAGAGTTCAGCCACTCGAACATTCATGTTGTTAAGTCAGATTGTTGTTAGAGTCATCCAAGCTATTAGAAAACTCAAACAAAGGGGTTAAAAGTACAAAATAATCCAATAAACTCAATAAGTGCAACAAGTTGAAAACAAATTACTGAACCAAATGAAGCCAAATGCAGACTCAAGAGAAAAAGAAAAACTGACTCAAAGGACTAAAAAGGAATGGAAGAGTCACTCGTCGTCATCAGAACGTGGTGGTGAAGGTGGTCGGACGCAGCCACAGTTGGAAACAACTGTGATGGCGTTCCAAATGGCCTGAAAGCTATGCACCACGTATCTCTGAAATGCAGCTTGCTCCATAGGAATCTCAGGAGCGTCTGGAAGGTGATGAGGACCAATAGGCTCCAAAGTGGCAGGTGCTCTGCGCCTAGAACATGAAGGGCGTGTGGGATCCTCAGCTGGTCTGGAGGAGGTGCCTCTGCGTCTGGCAACGGGAGCGGTCCGGAGCTTGCTCGGACTGGGGTGAAACGCGAGGCGGCCTGGATCCGTGGTAATGTGAGTGAGGTCTCTGTCAGGTAACTGCACCAAACGTTGCACTCTCTGCTCGTCGCTGAAGGCCCACACCCTCTCTGGCTTCACCCAATGAGTCCTCTTCAAGTACTCCATGTCAACCAATGGCTTCACCCAATGAGTCCTCTTCAAGTACTCCATGTCAACCAAAGCATGCGATGTATCAATGGTGCAGCTGGAAGTGTTTATCCCGCAGTGCTGGAAGATAGGAGTGAGAAGACTTCCTATAGTCTCGGGCTTGGTCTTCGTCCCAATGAAAGGCTTCGTCTTCAAGGAAGCCAAATGATGTGCAAACACAGCGCCAAGGTTCGCGTTATCTGGCGCGTCCGAATCCTCATATATCTCAGACCAAAGACAACAATATAGCAGCACCAACTCAGACACGCGCATCTTCCCTGGCTCGTTCTTACACAGAAGTGTAGTAGCGAATATGCGGACCAAGTAGCGAAGGGTAGGATGGCGAATGTCTGTCTGAGTGGAGGTCTTAGAGTCATACCTCCCATTCCCGAAGTGTGACCAGAAATCCTGGTTGTCTGGAAGCTGCGTCTGAAGAGAGACTCTAGTGGCATGCTCATCCGCGAACCCATAGATGCCACAAAGCTCTGGAAGTGGGATCCTGTAGCGAATCTCGCGGATAAGGAAGGTCAATGTGCCTTCCAAAGCATTCCGGACTATCTCGTTCCGGTAGTAGACGTGAGCTGTGGCAATAAACTGGCGGACAAGGTCTGGATATAAGTCATACTTCCGCGTCGCTATAGTGCCCATCCCAATTCTGTTCATCAGCTGCAGGATGTCATCTTTGATGTCTAGCTCCCTCATCGTCTTCTCGCAAGCGAATCGAGTAGGGGTGACTTCCACCTTCAGCCACACATTGTAGAATAGCGTGTCATAGTCGTCCCAAGCCTCGTCGATGCCTCGAAGAGTACACAGGTCCTTTGCGACCTCTTTAGCCGGTGAGTCTTCCCAATTACGTTCGACTCGAATCCTCGCGCTTTCACGTTTTGGCCACGGAGGAAGAGAGGGAATTGCCTCATCATTAGCAGTCCCCGAGGTGGATGCTTCAGTGCGGCGTGGTCTCTTACTCACTGGAGGCATCTGCAATGAAAATGAAAGCAAAATCAAATCCAAAATCCAACAAATGAAACACAAGTCGTCAATACTGGTCGGGTGTCGATCGACACCATGCGTGGATTTCGAACTTGAGCCAGAAATCACGATTTCAACCTCAATTCAACATCAATTAGCAATCCTAACAATCCCAATATCATGAATCGGCCAAGTCTAGACCATCAAACCCAAAGAAAAATCCAAACTCGCAACATGCATCATCAATTTCCAAAAAAATTCAAAATTTTTAAATTATGCAAATTAGAGGATGAAAAACAGTTGGGGAATGATCTAAATCATGTTATACAACCTAAACAAGCATCATTCAATAAATAAATCAAGCTAAATAGGTTGAAGCCCAGTAGTGTTTCACCCTTTGCCCATTCACAGTGAACTCCTCTCCTTTGGAGTTTGTCAAGACAATTGCTCCATATGGTCTAACCTCTTTGATGGTGAAAGGACCTGACAACCGTGAACGCAATTTACCAGGAAACAATTGCAAACGAGAGTTATACATGAGTACCTGGTCAGTTGGCTCGAATTGTCTGGAGACAATTTTCTTGTCATGATATGCCTTAGTACTTTCTTTGTAGAGCTTTGAGTTTTCATAGGCATGATGGCGAAGTTCGTCGAGCTCATTGAGTTGCATTAGGCGCCTTTCTGCAGCAGGCTTCAAGTCGAAATTCATCTTCTTGATAGTCCAATGCGCCTTGTATTCCAATTCCACTGGAAGATGGCAGGCTTTGCCATAAAGCAGCTGAAATGGTGTAGTCCCAAGTGGCGTTTTGTAGGCAGTCTTGTAGGTCCAAAGTGCATCATTCAATTTCGCAGCCCAATCTTTCCTTGTCTTGCCCACTGTCTTCTCCAGAATTTGCTTGATTTGTCTGTTGGTGACTTCGACTTGTCCACTTGTTTGGGGTGATAAGGAATAGCCACACGATGTTGAACACCATGTTTATTCAGCAGTTTGTTGAAAACCTTGTTGATAAAGTGAGAACCACCATCACTTATGACAATCCGAGGTACTCCGAATCTTGGGAAGATGATGGTTCGAAACAACTTAAGAACCACAGCAGCATCATTGGTCTTAGAAGCAATTGCTTCCACCCACTTAGAGACATAGTCCACAGCTACCAAGGGCCTATGAAGTCAATACCCCAGCAATCAAAAATTTCCACTTCAAGGATGAAGTTCTGTGGTATTTCGTGTCTCTTACTGATCTTCCCTCTTATTTGACAAACATCACATTGCGTGATGAATAGCTGAGCATCCTTGAACATAGTAGCCCACCAAAAGCCTACTTGAAGAACCTTGGATACTGTCTTGAAAGTAGCAAAGTGGCCAGCATACTCAGAACCATGACAATGGAACAGCACATCATGAACTTCACTCTCTGCAATGCATCTTCTGTAAACATTGTCTGAACAATGCTTGTACAAGTGAGGTTCATCCCAATAATACCTTCTATGTTCCCTCATGAACTTCTTCTTCTCATAGTCCTTGAGATGTGTAGGCTCAATGTCAGCAGCAAGGAAGTTCACAATGTCAGCATACCATGGTCGATTCGCCTCATTAATGGCAAAGATTGGCTGTCGAAACACTTCGTCCAAGATCCTGCGAACTGATGATGGTCTCTGGTGTTGATCGACACAGATGGTGTCGATCGACACTCGTGAAGTTGGCAAACTTCGAAGTGTTAAATCGCGAATTGTTCTCAGATTTTCGGACCGAGTGTTGATCGGTGTGTATCTGCTCCGAAATCATGCTTTGGAAACGAGTCTCAACAAGGTAAATATTCTCCTCAGGCAGAAAATCATCAATTGGCACGTCATCTTCAATCCTAATCCTTGAGAGATGATCAGCTACTCTATTTTCAACTCCTTTCTTGTCTTTAACTTCTATGTCAAACTCTTGAAGAAGTAGAATCCATTTCAACAACCTTGGCTTGGCATCCTTCTACTGCATCAAGTACTTCAGTGCAGAATGATCAGTGTGAACAATCACTTTTGAGCCAACAAGGTAATGTCGAAATTTCTCAAAGGCAAAGACCACATCTAGCAATTCCTTCTCTGTTGTTGCATAATTCTTCTGCGCATCATCCAATGTTCTGCTGGCATAGTAAATGGCATGAAGCTTCTTGTCCTTCTTCTGTCCCAAAACCTCGCCTACTGCGAAGTCACTGGCGTCACACATCACCTCGAAAGGCAAATCCCAATCCGGAGGTTATACAATTGGAGCACTCACCAAGGCTTGCTTGATCTGTTCAAAGGCTGAATGGCATTCAGTAGTGAACTCGAACTTCACGTCTTTGCACAGAAGAGCAGTGAGTGGTCTTGCAATCTTGCTGAAATCTTTGATGAATCTTCTATAGAACCCTGCATGACCCAGAAAACTCCTCACTGATTTCACAGAATCATGTGCTTGCAAAGTCATCATCACTTCAATCTTGGCGCGATCCACTGCGATTCCTTCTGCTGAAACCTTGTGTCCAAGTACAATCCCATGTGTGACCATGAAATGACACTTTTCCCAGTTCAGGACTAAGTGTTTCTCTTCACATCGCTGCAATACTGCACATAAGTTGTCCAGGCAGTCTTTGAAGGATGACCCATAAACAGAAAAGTCATCCATAAAGACCTCCATAAACTTTTCAATCATGTCTGTGAAGATGGACATCATGCATCGCTGAAAGGTCGCAGGAGCATTACAAAGTCCAAATGGCATTCTGCGATATGCAAATGTACCATAAGGACATGTAAACGTGCTCTTCTCTTAATCATCTGGATATATTGGAATCTGGAAGAACCCCGAATAGCCATCAAGGAAACAGTAGTAAAGATGATTCGCCAATCTCTCCAGCATTTGATCGATGAAAGGTAAAGAAAAATGATCCTTTCTGGTCGCAGCATTCAGCTTCCTGTAGTCTATGCACATCCTGTGTCCAGTCACAGTCCTTGTAGGAATCAGCTCGTTCTTCTCATTCTTCACCACTGTGACTCCTCCTTTCTTAGGAACCACATGAACTGGGCTGACCCAAGCACTATCTGAAATGGGATAGATGATCCCGGCTTCCAAGAGCTTCATGATCTCCTTCTTGACTACGTCCTTCAGGTTCGGATTCAGCCTCCTTTGATGTTCAATCGATGACTTCGTCTCATCCGCAAGGTGAATCCGATGCATGCACAAGTCTGGTGAGATACCTGAAATGTCATCAAGAGAATAGCCAAGAGCTTTGCGAAATTTACGCAGCTTGCTTAGCAATAAAGTGAGCTCTGCATTGTTTAAGGAAGCATTCACAATAACTGGATAAGTTGAATTAGGACCAAGAAACGCGTACCTTAGCCCGGCAGGGAGCTGTTTAAGCTCAACTTTAGGTGCCTTAGCCTCACTCCAATCGGCAAGTGTGGCGATCCTCGTAGGGTGTCGATTGACACTACATGGTGTCGATCGACACAAGGGCGTATCAAGCTCCTCTTGTGTGATCAGCTGCAGGACTTGCTCACTAGCATCCAACATCTTTGTGTATCCAGCGGCTGCATCGTCCAAGTGCTCAATGTCCTTTGTAGAAGTGGTCAATGCTCGCTCCAAAGGGTCTGTAGGATGGTCCTCTTGGAAAACTTTCCTCAGCAAGGTTGGTGAGTGAATCGACATAGAAGGTCTGTCCATCAATTGTTGGCCTCTTCATCAGCTTCTTCAGGTCAAAATTCATCACCAAATCACCAATGTTCAGTGTGATCCTTCCTTTCCTCATGTCAATGATTGCTCCAGCTGTAGCCAAGAATGGTCTACCAAGTATGAGAGGGTCTTTGGATTCCTCATCATATGCTAATACCACAAAGTCTGTGGGAATCAAACAATCTCCCACTTTGATAGGAACATCTTCCAAGACACCTTCAGGGATTCTGACAGAACGATCAGCAAGGACTAGGGAGATTCTTGTGGCTTTGAAGTCTGTCATATCCAGCCTAAGAGCAACTGAAAGAGGCATCAAGTTGACACTTGAGCCTAAATCGCATAGAGATCTCCCAAACTTGTCTGAAAAGATGGAGCAATTTAGAACAAAGCTTCCCGGATCGGAGAGTTTCTCTGGAAGCCTGTTCTGAATGACAGCACTAACTTGCTCTGATATCATCATCACTCCTTCCTCTATATCCATGTTCTTTGTCATCATCCACTTCAAGTATCTCTTTATCACTGGAGTAGTTCTAATGGCATCCATTAAGGGGATTACAACCACTAGTCTATCCATGATAGCCTTGCATCTAACATCAAGTAGCTCCTTCTTAGACTTCTTTGGTATCAAGGGGAAAGGGATCTTCGGCTTGTAGACCTTTTCTTCATCAGTTTTTGTGGTCTTGGTTTGATCCGTTGTTGTCTGCGAAGAGCGTCGATCGACACCCTCCTGGTGTCGATCGACACTTGGTCGTGAAGCCGAAACCTTCGCGTCTGGTTCGTCTGACTTGTCGTGCATCACCATGGGTGTCGATCGACACACAGTAGTGTCGATCGACACTGGCTCCGCGACATCTTCTACATCTTCAAGCTCTTCGAAATCTTCATCACTAACCATTCTCTTCTGCACAAGCTGAAGGTTCTTCCCACTCCTCAATGTGAGAGCGTTCACATGGCGTTTGGGATTGGTATCAGTCTTCCCTGGGAGGAATCCTTCTTGCCTGTTAACAGCTTCTGCAGTTTGAGCAACTTGAACATCCAGCTTCTTCATGTGAGAGTTCAAGCTCTCAATCTTTCCATTCAGGTCCTGATACAGTGAATCAATCTTGCCATTGAAATTCACTGTCAACTTCTGCTGTCCTTCCAAGATCTGCTCTAGCATGGACTCCATTTTGTTGTCTTGAGCAGGAGGTTTCTGGTAAGATGAATTTCCATAGCTCCTTGTGTAACCGATGTTGCTGTTCTGGAATGGGAGTTTTTGAGTATAACCAAAAGAGTTCTGATTTCCTGTGAATGAGCTCTTCTGATAATTCCCATTGAAGCTCATGTTCCCTTGCTGGTTCCCAAATCTTTGACCTTGAAATCCACATCCGTTGATGTAGTTGACATCCTCTTCTTCACATTCTTCACTAGGCTCGAATGTCTCCACTTCATTAGCAAAGTGGACTTGCTTCTTCCCCACCAAAAGATTGTGTACGTTGTCTAGCTTCCTGTTGACCTCAGCAATTTGGCTTCCTCCATTTGCACCAGCTTGTTGTCTCCTTTCAAAGTCTGCGTTCTTGGTGCTGTTGCAAGAGGCCAAATTCTCTATAAGCACCACCGCGTCAGCTGGGTATCTGGTGTTTAAGTTACCATTGCTTGCAGCGTCTAAAGCCATCTGGTATCTCCAATCAGGTGATCTTTGTCCTTAGCTCCTCTGATCTCGCATCATCAAAGAAATTGCATAAGAATGCATTCTTTGTATCTTCCCAAGTGGTCAAGGATCCTGGATCAAGCTGCTTCAGCCAATATGATGCATCTCCAGCAAGCGAGTAAGAGAAAAGCTTGTAGAATAGATAATCATATGTCACTCCATTAGCCTTGATGCTTGATGTGAGGTCCTCAAATCTCTCAATGTGGTCCACCGGATGCTCATTAGGAAGACCATGGAAGGGATGATGAGCCACCAGTTTGAAGTAGGCAGGCTTCAGCTCGAAGTCATTCCTCTGAAATGCAGGAGGACGGATCGCAGCTCTATTGGCATAGAACTGGTCTGGGCGGTTGTACTCGCCAAGTGTTCTTCCACGTCCAGCTTCTTCATTGGCGATTTGTATGGCTGGATCGATGATGACGGCGCCAGCCTCATCAAGCCTCTGTC
The DNA here is from genome assembly GCA_020283515.1 of Alliaria petiolata. NCBI lineage: Eukaryota > Viridiplantae > Streptophyta > Magnoliopsida > Brassicales > Brassicaceae > Alliaria > Alliaria petiolata. The sequence goes on from JAHZTW010000001.1 coordinate 393,015,770, forward strand.
CTCATGCGTTCCTTCTATTGCCTTGTAGGTCGGTTAAGTTGCCTTCCGCATCGCGTATCACAACCACAGTCTCAGCCATTGTCGTCTGCGCAGGGTGTCGATCGATACTGTTGGTGTCGATCGACGCTTGTGCAGTCTTGCGGTTCGTACGTTCCAAACGGCCGAGCTCTTGGTTCAGTGCGACAAGTTCCTTCTCCTTGTTGCTTCTGGTACTGGGCATGCACCTGAAACCAAAGATAAGAAACTAAATTAGTAACAAAAATAAAAACAAAACCTAGTCAAAATCCTAGTACTAGATTTTGTAGGCAGCTATTACTTCCCCGGCAACGACGCCAAAAACTTGATAGGGCTCAGGTTTTACCCTGATAAAACTACTGCAAGTGCACAGCAAAGGCAATCGTAGTATAAGGGGTATCGAAATCCCAAGGGGTTTCTAAATTCAGATTATGCTAGGTCGAATAATAATTAAGTAAAAAATGCAACTAGGCGAAATAAGTAAACAAGATTAAGATGGATTAAAGTTCATGAGACGAAGGCGCAAGGTAAGGATAATTCTCAGGTTGAATCCAAGAATGCAGAATCTAAGTTATTTAGAGATTTATTAAGAAACGTCTAGAACTCGAAACTCTAAGTTAAAACCAATCAACTCTCGTTGCAGAAGTTATCTATGCCTAGATTCCTAATTCCCAAATCTCTTTGCGAATTTAAATAATTAAGGCAAGCAATAAGAACAGGTTCGATTTGTTCACAAAATACATAAACCAAATCTCTTTGCGAATAGATATTTTGTTCACCTATGATTAGTTCAAGTTACTAATAATGCTCTCACATCTATTAAATAACCTAAGGTTTGATTTCTAAGTAATCAATTCAGAAAATCAAGTTAAGTTCAAATCAAGGTGAAGATCCAATTGATTTCCCTAATAATTCTAATGATTCTACAAACTCTTCATCAAACCCTAAATCACCCTAACCTAACTAGCAAACTACTCAGACATAATTATGCAAACACAAATCATGGCTGAAATAAATTGCATAAAAAGAATAGAGAATGATACAGGGGTTCGAAATCTGGCTCGCATGAGTTAGAATTGTCTCCCCAAAAGCTCAGGATCAATCTCTCTCTAAGTCTCAAAAACAGAAAATAATGA
>JAHZTW010000001.1:393018918-393053403 GCA_020283515.1 Alliaria petiolata
CCAAGTACAAAATCCATTGAAACATCAGTCCACGGTTCAGTAGGAATGGGTAAAGGACTATACAAACCGTGTGATTGTGCTTTTGATTTGGATTGCTTGCAAGTAGCACATCGTCCACAAATCCTCTCCACGTCTCTCTTCATGTGTGTCCAGTAGAAGTGATCCTTTAAAATACTCAAAGTCTTGGCAACTCCAAATTTCCCCATTAGACCACCTCCATGTGATTCCCTAACAAACAAGTCTCTCAAGGAACAATTAGGCACACATAAACGATTCTCATAAAATAGAAAACCTTCATGTCTAAAGTATTTCCCAAATGCAAACTTTTCACAGGCTTGAAATACTTCTTTAAACTCAGAATCGGTGTCATACATTTCTTTAAGCTGTTCAAAACCTAACAACTTAGCAATCAGAGTAGAGATTAAGACATACCTTCGAGATAGTGCATCAACAACTATATTGTCCTTACCTTTCTTGTATCGAATGACATAAGGGAATGTCTCTATGAACTCAACCCATCTCGCATGACGTTTGTTTAACTTCTGTTGGCCATTCAAGTGTTTCAAAGATTCGTGATCAGTGTGAATCACAAACTCTTTTGGCCATAAGTAATGCTGCCATGTCTGAAGTGCTCGGCCTAAGGCATACAACTCTTTGCCATAAGTTGGATAGTTCAAAGTGGCTCCTCCAAGCTTTTCACTAAAGTAAGCGATAGGCTTCTTCTCTTGCATCAGCACTGCCCCAATTCCTACACCAGAAGCATCGCATTCAATCTCAAAAGTTTTCAAGAAATCAGGTAAAGTAAGGACATGTGCGTTAGTAAGCTTCCCTTTCAAAAGCTGAAACGCATTCTCTTGAGCTTCTTCCCACTTGAATCCTACTTCTTTCTTGATCACTTCAGTGAGTGGTGCAGCAATGGTGCTGAAGTCTTTCACAAAGCGTATGTAAAATCCAGCAAGACCATGAAAGCTTCTCACTACTCCAACTGTTTTCGGACTTGGCCATTCTCTAATAGCTTTGACATTTTCTTCATCGACTTTGATGCCTTCTGCACTTACAACAAAACCTAAAAACACAAGGTTATCTGTACAAAAAGTGCATTTCTTCAGATTAGCAAACAATGCTTCCATCCTAAGAATATTTAAAACAAATTTCAGATGCTCAACATGCTCATCTAGACTCTTGCTGTATACTAAGATGTCATCAAAGTAAACCACAACAAAGACTCCAATGTAAGCTCGCAGAACATGGTTCATCAATCTCATAAACGTACTAGGTGCATTTGTTAAACCAAAAGGCATAACTAACCATTCATACAACCCTAGCTTAGTTTTAAAAGCAGTTTTCCACTCATCACCCTCTTTCATTTGAATCTGGTGATATCCACTCTTGAGATCAATCTTTGAAAAGACACAAGAACCATGCAATTCATCTAGCATGTCATCTAAACGAGGAATAGGATGTCTATACTTTACAGTGATGTTGTTGATGGCTCTGCAATCGACACACATCCTCCAGCTTCTGTCCTTTTTTGGTACGAGTAGGACTGGCACACCACAAGGGCTCATGCTCTCTCTGATGTATCCCTTTCCCATTAGATCATTGATTTGTTTTTGAAGCTCCTTAGTTTCCACAGGATTGGTTCTGTAGGCTGGTCGGTTTGGAAGGGCTGCTCCAGGCACGAAATCAATCTGATGTTCAATACCACGGATTGGTGGTAATCCACTTGGGTTGTCTTCTGGAAAGACATCTTCAAAGTCCTGCAAAACAGAAACAATCTTGCTCGGAAGCTCCGGCTCAAGGTTAGTAAAACTCATAAGAGTTTCTTTGTATATAAGCAAAAGAATGGATTGCTCAGAAAGCAAAGATCTCTTAATCTCACTAGACCTCACGAAAAAGTTAGAATGTTTCCTCTCGGGTTTGCTCTCACAAGCCTTTAACTGGGTTTTTCTCAAACTCTCGCTCTCTTTTTGGTGTAAAGTGTTTATGGGTTCACTCATTTTGTGTTTCTTTTCCCTCTGTTTGAGCGCAAGTTGATCCTGATAAATCTCTTGTGGTGTCATAGGAACGAGTATGATCTTTTTACCTTTTAATCTGAATGATTGCTTGTTGGTAAATCCATCATGAGTAACTTTTCGATCATACTGCCATGGTCTTCCTAAGAGAATATGTCCAGCCTCCATAGGTAGCACATCACAAAAAATCTCGTCCTCATACTTTCCTATAGATAAAGGAATCACCAGTTGCTTAGTAACTTTCATGTTTCTTTGATCATTCAGCCACTGAAGTTGGTACGGTTTAGGATGCTTCTTAGTCTCCAAGTTCAGTTTCTCCACCATAGTTGTACTAGCAACGTTGGTACAGCTTCCTCCGTCTATGATGAGACTACAAACTTTCTCCTTGACCAAACATCTTGTATGAAACAAGTTCTCTCGCTGCTCTTCTTCTTCAGACTTGCTGCTTGTGATCAAAACCTTTCTAGTAACCAATAAATCTCCAGTAGTCGCATGCTCCTCATAAAGATCCGTAGATGTTTCAGATTCAGACTTCTCTTCTTCAGTTTCGATCTCACCATTGTCCCTTAACACCATAGTTCTTCTGTTGGAACATTCATTGGCATAATGACCTTTGCCGTGACACTTAAAGCACTGAACATCTCGGTTCCTTGTCCTTGGAAGCTCGACTTTCCCTTTAATCTCTTGACTGTTAACATTTGGTTTAGCTTCAAACCGTGGCTTTGGAGCTGTCTTATCTTCTCTGGAGTAATTCGGCTTAGCATTAGATGATCCAGCACCATATGATGGTCGAATTGTACTCTTTCTCTTGAGTTGCTGTTCCACCAGAATAGCTTTGTGTAGCATTTCCTCCAAATCTACATAATGCTGTAGCTCCAAGCGATCCTGAAGATCTCTATTCATTCCACTTAAAAACCTGGCCATAGTAGCCTCTCGATCCTCATCAACATCTGCTCTTATCATAAGAGTTTCCATCTCTTGAAAATAGTCCTCAACGGGTCTACTGCCTTGAACAAGTCTCCTGAGTTTTTGATGCAACTCTCTGTGGTAGTGACTAGGCACAAATCGTCTCCTCATGATGGCTTTCATGTCAGCCCATGTCTCAATGGGACGTTCTCCATTGCGTCTCCTGCTTGTCACCAATTGATCCCACCAATTAATAGCATAATCATAAAACTCAGTAGCTGCCACTCTAACCTTTTGTGTTTCTGTGTAGTGTTGGCAATCAAAGACTAGCTCAATCTTCTTCTCCCACTCTAAGTAGGCATCTGCATCATTTTTCCCCTGAAATGATGGAATTTTAAGCTTCAGACCACTCAAGTTGTTTTCAGGTTGTCCCCTTGCTTCTCTAGCACGTCTGCGTCTCCTTTGACTCCCCTGAGATGAGTGATCATCACGACTGTAGTAGTCATCTTCCACTTCGATCCTCACTGGTCTATGTTGTTCTCTTGCTCTTCCAGCAGGCACATCGTGTGGTTGCCTCTGTCTAGCCTCAGCACGTACCTCCTCTAGTCTTTCATAGACTCCATTTATTTCTATTCTCATCAAACGCTGCATCTCTCCCATCAATGCTTGCATTTGCAAATTAGGTACTGCTTCTCTTTCTCCATCGTTGCTTCCATCGTGATTAGACATATTTATTTTTCCTGCAAAACTCAACAAACAAGTTAGAAGTAAAAATCCTCACAAGTGTTTCTCTCGCAAGTGTTTCCCTCAAACGTGTTTCTCTCAATATGTATTCCCTCAGTGATCCTCTAGAGTTCTTATAGAACTAACCAACCAATTGACTTGTATCCCCAAACAATCTTCAAAGAATAAACCAAGTGTTCCCAAAGAAATCGGATAGATAGAAAGAAAAGAAGAATAACAATTTTCAGAAATGATCTAAAAATAACCAGACTTCTTTGATCTTTGCCATTTGATTTTTTTTTTTTTTTTTTTTTTTTTTTTTTGATTTTGGATTTTCTTTTCTTTTGGCTTTTCTTTTAGATCTTTTTTTTTTGTACTGGTTATGAAATAAAAACGAAAATTACAAGATAGATAGCAAAGAAGATGAATAGATAAGAATATGAAAAGATGAGAAGATGGATGATTGAATACCGAAACCTCGAGTGTGCTCTGATACCAGATGATACGATTCTTCCCAAGAAGGATGCACTCTAGGTGTGGTATAAGGATAATCCTTGACTTCAAGTGACTCGCGAAGCAAGATGATAAGGTATATTAAACCCTATGCCCAAAACTTACAACGATTCAGATGAAACTAGGCGGTGGATTCGTTGTTGATAGAACTCGTGGAGTAAGATGTTAAGGTATATGAAACCCTAAGCCCAAAACTCGCTTAAAACGAAGACTACACACAAAGAAGGTGAATGGCCACACAAAAGTATGCTGAATGACCTTAGATAAACCGGTTTGATCGTTTGGATATTACACACCAAATGATCGAAAAGTTCTCAAGGAACAACAGAGAATCACTCTCAAAGAAGATAAAAAAAAAAAGATGGTTGTGTTTCTCAAATGAGTTACAAAGAATATAAAGAAGAAAAGATGTGTTTAATACCTAGCTAAAATCGATAAAGACTTAACTAAAATCTAGGAAGACTTAGACTAGAATTAAAGATGTGTTTGAATGACTCTTAGACTCATAATGACCCTTGAAAACGTCCAGATCCCTTCCTTCTGATCGAACTAGACTTTTCAACTGTTTTTCCTTCCTTTGGCAGAATCTTGACTATGTAGACGAACTATGTAACTCGACTATATAGTTGACGAATGTAGCTCAACTATATATCTTGACTATATAGGTTGAATCATAGTCGAAGATATGGCTTGACTATATAGCTCGACTATATAGCTCGACTATATAACTTGAATCAAAATCAGGAAGTTTTGATTCTCTTCTTTCTCCATTCCACCCATCTGATCTTGAACTCGGATTACCATACCGTTGAGTGCTTCTTCGAGTTTCTTCAGGTACAAGCAAAGCATCCGCTGGTTCAAGCTCTCCTTCCTCTGGTTCAAGCGTCGCATCCATGATCATATCAGAACTCCAGAGTTAAGCGTGCTTATGCTGGAGTAGGATTAGGATGGGTGACCTGTCGGGAAGTACTCTGCGGAACCGTGTGAGTGAGGCCAAAACACGGGAAAATGTCACGTGGTGATTGCAGGGACAAGTAAATCAGTCGGTCGGACCAACGAGAAAAATAACGCACCGACCGTCGGACAGGGGCGGAGTCCACGAATCCGACGGAGGGATGGGTGACTTGCCGGTAGGAGTGGTCAGGGTGTTACACTTTTCTCTCGTGCGGCGGGGGACGGTGAAGAGGGAGATGCATACGCATTTTATGTATAACACTAATTCACGTTTAGGAGATGGACTAATGGGTTTAGTGGGCTGAAATAACCAAAACAAAAATCTGACCCACCTTTGTTGGGTTACGAGTATTACAAACCCGGTCTAAAAAATGTATTTAAACGGTCACTCATAAAAATTCTAACAAAAGGAAAATAATGTGAACTGAAATTTTAAATAAAACAAAACAGAGGTGAATCTATTGTGAACATTTTAATTTATTGTGTAACACCCCGACCGACGAGTCACCCATCCCTCCGTCGGACTCGTGGGCCCCGCCCCTGTCCGACAGGGCCCCTGTCCGACGGTCGGTGCGTTCTCTTTCTTGGTGGCCCGACCGACTGATTTACTTGTCCCTGCAATCACCCAAGAACGTACACAAAATGTATAATCAAATGAGTAATACTAACATGCATGAATCCACTTTAGCTTCTATCGTTCCCGTGAACACTCACTTACACCATGACAACATAACCCAAGTCCACATATACTCACGACTCTGTAATTAACATGCATCTTCTACGGTTCTTAATACAAGCAGGTTATATTCCATTTTCAGTACTAATCAAGCCTACTACAAAGATTCACCCGCAACACACCACACGACGGAATTAAGTCAAGGTTTTAGCAACACTAAGCATAGGAAACGCATAAGGGGCAGTTAGGATCCATCCTCACCTTAGCCTTAAGGTGATGAGCATGAACGGAAACGGATCGGAAATGAGACGCTAGGTTTTGGAAGGTTGCTTGCTGCACAAGAAACGCCAAAGAAAGGCACGAGCACCTCACGGCTTAGACTTGCGGCAGTGGATCTCGGGCTCCAGCGACAGTGGATCCTCCTCCGGTGATGTACGACTCACGACGGTGATGGTGGTGGCCGGTGGTGATCGACGGCGGTAGTCTGCTTCTCCTTTACCTTTCTTGTAACACCCCGGCTGCCCCTACCGGCGAATCACACATCCCTCCGTCGGGCTTGTGGGCCCGCCCCTGTCCGACGGTCGGTGCGTTATTTTTCTCGGTGGCCCGACCGACTGATTTACTTGTCCCTGTAATCACCACGTAATCTTTTCCCGTGTTTTAGCCTCACTCACACGGTTCCGCAGAGGACTTCCCGGAAGGTCACCCATCCTAGTCCTACTCCAGCATAAGCACACTTAACTCTGGAGTTCTCTTAGGGTAAGTGACCGGAAAAGATAAGTGCACTTTGATGACATAGGTAGCCAAATCAATCCATTTAAACTTATTCAAAATGGGCCGGGCCCGGATCGTTACAATTCTCCCCTACTCAACGGGAATTCGTTCTCGAATTCTGAGCCCGCTAGTGTGAACCTTAACCCCCAAACCCCAAGATAGTCTCCTGGGACATAACCAGTTTGACTTTCCTTGGCTCTGATACCACTTGTAACACCCCGACCGCCCCTACCGGCGAGTCACCCATCCCTCCGTCGGGCTCGTGGACGTCCTGTCCGACGGTCGGTGCGTTATATTTTTCGGTTGGCCGACCGATTGATTTACTTGTCCCTGCAATCACCACATGACTTTTTCCCGTGTTTTTGGCCTCACTCACACGGTTCCGCAGAGGACTTCCCGGAAGGCCACCCATCCTAGTGCTACTCCAGCATAAGCACGCTTAACTCTAGAGTTCTCTTAGAGTAAGTAACAGGTAAGTACACTTTGATGACATAAGTAGCCAAATCAATCCATTTAAACTTATTTAAAATGGGCCGGGTCCGGATCGTTACATTTCTCCTTTCGGATGCAACCAGAAACATGGACGGTGGTGGTTACGGTGAGAACGGCGGCTCCCTTTCTGGTGTTGCGGCTCCTCCGGTGGTGTGTGGACGTGCAGCAGTGGACGGAGGCATCGGTGGTGACTCGATGGTGTACGGCGGCTCCTCTTCTCTCCTCGGCTCCACCTCCCCTCTTCTCTCTCTCCTCTTTTCTTCTTCATCTCCTCTCTCCACATTCTTCGATCTCTCTCTCGGGTTGAGCGGCTAGGGCAAATGGAAGAAGGAGATGTTTACACATATACGCATACACGCGTTTAGGTCGACCAATTAAAAGAGTTTGGCTAAATGGGCCTTAGGGAAAGACTCAAAAATTGGCCCACTGTATATAAACACGGGTCTCACATATTGTATCGCATAAAATCAATTTCAGTGGTGAATATATTGAATATTGAATGTGTGAGGGTCAAAAAGGAGGGCTACAAGCCTACAATGCAAAAGCAAAATTGAACGGTATTGACAAATGGGAAAAACACGATAAAGTAGTAATACGAGGCTCCCGGCCATCCGTTTTCTAAAAGGTACAGGAATAATTTATTATTTATTTCATATTTAAAACAATAAGTTATTCAGAAAATTTGAATACCAATCAACACAAAAGAAACATAAACCAGTGAACCAGTGGATAGCATGGAAGTAGCTGGAAATCTATATCCATAGGTTATGATACGAATCCAGAATCATGGTTACGGATTATCTTAATACATGGCGATAAGAACCCAAGGGTAATACATCATGTGAGAAAATGATATATGATAAGCTCGTCAACAAATCTTTTACATAAAGCATGACCATATTTTGTCGAGAGATTGATGATGAGAACTGAACTAAGAAAAATTCAATAACACAGAGGCATCAAATATTTGTGAGAAATCATGGCTAAATTTAAACTTAAGAAACGTCCATACAACACGGATGTATCAAACATTAGTGAAAAATCAAGGCTAAATCCAACTTTAAGAAATTATGATGGCTCTTTTGCCTTTTTGGGTATATTATTTATGCATGAGTTTCTAAATAGCCTTTGATGACTTAGGAATTATTTATGCATGCGAGTCTTTCTATACATATGAAAGTTTTTTTAATAAACTTTACGACCATGCTTTGTAGGAGATTTCGTTTTTTTTTTTCTTTTTTCATCAGTGGTTTAGACTTTGTTTGATAGAAAGTACAATTAATATAATATAGAGTGATTTATATGCTCTGATAATTTAAAGGTATTTCGAGGTTGAATCGTAACAAGTTATGAAGGATGTGGTTTAACCGTTAGGATTGACAAATATATAAACATTCTAATGACCCCATACGAACATGAGATTGTACAAAAAACATTAACAATCTTCCAACAGCCGTTCATATACGGATTTTATTCCAAATTTTAGTTTAGGATACAAAACGATCACTTTCAATTAAAGAAAAAACTACTGATAATATAATTGTTTAAAACTCCAGAATTCCTGTCCACGGCAAAGTTATCAACAAAATCCCAAAACACCAAAACCACACAAAGATGCGTCCAACATGTTTGGTGTCCCAACATTTTGTCTTCACGTTACTTAGTCGCTTGGGACCACTCAAATCTTGGATCAAACAGTCAAGGGCGGTGTAGGAGTCGAGCTCCGGTTTGTGGGCTCCACTTTTCCCCATGGTTTTACCGACACATCGTCCTCATCATTGTATGCGTAAGCAAACCCTCCATGACGTGTCATATCCATTCCGGCCATCTCATCTTCTGCTGATATCCTTAAAAGATTCATCTTATGTAACCCATAGAACAATGGCCCCATCGTTGCCGTCACCCACCCAACGATCACAATGATTTGGACTATCTGTGCGGCGAGAAGTTTTCCTCCTCCACCCATCAGCAGTCCGTAAGGCCTATTGCTTGAATAAACCTCATTGATGTATTTCTTGGTCGCGAAAAGTCCTGTAAAGATCAATCCCCATGCTCCGCATCCTGCGTGGAGCTGAGCGGCCTCCAGCGGGTCATCGTATTTAAATTTCTTGGCAAGCAAGTTAAACCCGATCAATACCCATGATGCCACAAAGCCGCATACTATAGCAGCCCATGGCTCCACCACAGCACATCCGGAGGTGATCGCTGCGAAGCCGCCTAGCAATCCATTGCAAACGTCAATTACATTCCAGTGGCCTGCTAGAAGCCGTTTACTGAATAGAGTAGTTAACGCCGCGGTGCAGCCAGCAAGCGTTGTGGTGACCGCAGTACGACCCACAGCGCTCCATTGACCATAATATGGCCGAGACTTTTCGTAACCTTTTAGAATGGTTAAGAAGGAACCGGGGTTAAACCCGTACCATCCAAACCACAACAAGAAGGTACCAAGCACGACAAGGGACGCACTGTGACCACGTAAAGCCACTGATCGGCCCGACCTGTCAAATCTTCCTATTCGTGGTCCTTCAATTAATGCTCCCCATAGACCGGCTATTCCGCCTACCATGTGAACAACACCTGAACCTGCAAAATCGATAGCACCTGACCCGAACAAGAGATTCTTGTCAGACCGGGATGCGCTTGCCCAACCATCGCTCGACCAGAACCAGTGTGAGACTGTCGGGTAGACAAAACCAGTCAAGAAAGAAGAGTAGATTAGGTAAGCAACGAATTGGGTTCGCTCAGCGATGGAGCCGCTGGTGATTCCCGCTGCGGCAATGGCAAAAGCCCATTGGTAGAGGAAAAAACTGAAATCGGCGCCGGGGCGTTCAGGGTAAGAGCTTAAGGCGAAAAAGCTATGGTGGCGGCCGATGAAGCCATTGGAAGGTGTTCCAAAGGCGAATGCGAATCCAAAGAGGTAATAAGAGATTGCTCCAGCGGCGGCGTCAAGGACATTGGTAAGCATGATGTTCATGGTGTTCTTGGCACGGACTGAGCCAGCACAAAGCATGGCGAAACCAAGCTGCATAGCAAAGACAAGGTAGGCAGAGAAGAGAAGGTACGTGTTGTCGATGGCGTAAGTTGTGTCGGAGAGTTTGTTAGAGATGTTGGAAAATTGGGAGCATAGAAAGGTTGCTGCAGCAAGGGACAAGGTTGAGTTTGAAGAGGAGGAAAGAAGAACAGCGAGATCTGTGGCAGAGCATGTGTTGGTTGTGGTGTCCATGGTGGAGAGATAGTGAGGGTAATTGACTTCTATGATGTGTTTGCTTCAGACTCTGGAGGTGGGAATCGTATTTAAATTGGAAAAAAATCTATCATTAATATTTTTTTATTACATCGCAAGAAAGAAGATTGAAGAAAATAGGGGTTAGATGCCTTTTAAAGGTTTTAAAGGTTCTAACTATTAGTTTAAGTTTAGTTTTGAGATTTTTTATTATCCAAAAAAAAGAGATGATAGATCCATATATCTGCTGAAACGTTTAGGTTTCTTATTTTAGAATAGTAGTATTATCGAGTCTATAATACCAAAATAAGCACTTTCTAACTAGAGTGACATTATTATTTTTTTTATTATTATAAAAGTTATTTAAAATTTTTTTTAAAAATTTCGGGCCTAATGAATTCGATAAATATTAAATAGGAATAAGTTTATTAATTATAATTTTAAAAAGTGACATTAACTATTACTTATATAATGTGTTACATTATTAACAATTTTTGTTAACTTTATGATTGGTTCAAATTCTTTTTAACTTAAAATTTAATTATTTAACTATATTATATTAAAACAATTAATATTATATTTATTAAATACCTATTAGAATATCTCAACCATTGAGGATGTTCTTTCCTTTGCAAGGTTTTTTAGTAAGGAAGTTTTCCATACAGCGTTGAAAAAAGAAAAAAAGACTAGTTAATAAATAAAAAATATTTCCAAAAAGCTAAGAGAAATTATGCATAGGGAATAAGTTAATCTAGTCTAAGTGAAATAAATTTAATATATATCCATTTAATATAGTTTTGTTCAGTTTTGAATTATAATATTATTTATTAAAAATATCGAATTTTTTTATTCAGATTTATTTTTAATATGTTTAGTTTACAATTAGAATTGCCGTAACATACTATGATTGAATTTTGAATTGTTTGTTTAGCTTAATTCTGAATCGGGTTGACATGTGTCTGTCAAGACTAATTAAACATCTTTACATAGAAGTATGATGTTGAGAAGTTAAGGCCGATGACGATTTTGATACGGTTCTTTTAAATTAAATACTGTTTTTGTATGTTCCTATTTTTAAAAATATCATTTTATAAATTTTTATCAAATTTTTTTATAGAAAATTCAAATTTATAAAACATGTTTATAAAGGTTTATAAAGCATATTTTATTAATTCTTATAACTATGTTTTATGAATTTTTATAAATTTTAAGTTCTTATTAAAGTTTTTAAAAAATAATATTTCTGATATTAAACAACAAATAATGATATTTAAAAAATAGTATTATAAAATTATATTTTAAATATTTTTTCTTTGAATTTAGGGTAGTTTACTAAAATAGTCTTGAAATTTTCAAATTGCACTCATATAACTTTGTAATTATTTAATTACTAGAATAGTTTTTTGAATTTTTTAACCCGATTCTACCCTTATTTTCTTTATTGACAAAAATGTAATTACTAGAATAGTCTTCTAAAAATGTGTTTGGTGTGATTGTAGATTTATGATGTTTGATAGTAACTTTATTTTAGCGTAGTAGATTTATTATTAATGATGGTAGAGTTATTGGCGGAGAATTTTCCTTAGGTTCTTCGGAGAAATTATTGTAGATTTATTCGTAGTGTTGGTAGATTTGTTAAACATCGATAAATTTACTAATAATAATGGTAGATTTATACAATCTTTTGTAATTACTCAAATAATCTTTAATTGGTAGATTTATTGATGCATGTTGCGGTAGAGTTTTATGTTCAATACATAAAACTTATTTTATAACAAATGGGTAAAATATGATTTTGTCCATTTAAAAATCAAGATTATTTTAAAATAAATCTACCACCAATGATGTAATACTTTTTATACTGCAAACAACTCTATTATAACATTAAAAATTCCAAAAAATCTACCGTAATTTTCAACGTAAACGCTGATTGCAAACGCCGGTTGCAGATGTCAATCGCAAACGCAGATTACCAACGTTCTGATTGCAAACGCTAGTCGCACCGATCGCAAACGTTAAATAACGTATTTTTATTTTATTATATATTTTTAATAATTGTAAAAATATATTTTTTAATTTTTAACAAATTATTAAATTATATATAATGACAATTTCGTAGATTAAACAAAGTAACATTTTTTTAAATCTTTTCATATGTTCTCTAAATCTTCATAAAAAAACTATTCTAATAATATTTTTTAATTTATGGGACAAATAAACCAATTTAAACTTCAATAGTGTCCCTATAGAAAAAAGTTTTATACTAGTGAACAAATAAACCGATTTAAATATAAACGGCTCCCTCACAAAAAAACCAAAAGAGAACCACAATATACACCAACTTATATTTTTTACTGCCACTAGTGTGGATGGAGAGGAAAAATGTAACATCTTGGTTTCAGAAATATGAATGTATATATGGAAAGGCTTAAGATAATTGATTTGGCTACCTATGTCATCAAAGTGTACTTATCTTTTCGGTCACTGATCCTGGGAGAACTCCAAAGTTAAGCGTGCTTGAGTTGGAGTAGCACTAGGATGGGTAACCTATCGGAAAGTGATTTTCGATGTCGTGTAAGTGAGGCCAAAACACGGCGAAAGAACGCGTGATGATTGCAGGGTCAGTATTGCATGACTTTCGAGACTCACGGCTAACACACCGACTGTCGGACAGGGGTGAGGACCACAAGCCCGAGAGCAGACGTGTGTACTCACTGGTAGGGGCGGTCGGGGCGTTACAAGTGGTATCAGAGACGAACTCAGGCGAGAGTGTGGAGTAACAAGGGCTCACACCGTCGGGGGTGACGGTCATGGTTCGCAACGAGGACGTTGCGCTCAGTGAGTGGAGGTGAATTGTAACATCCCGGTTTCACGAATATGAATGTATATGTGGAGAAGCTTAAGAGAATTGATTTGGCTACGTATGTCACCAGGTCACTGGTCCTGGGAGAACTCTAAACTTAAGCGTGCTTGAACTGTAGTAGCACTAGGATGGATGATCTATCGGGAAGTGATTCTCGATATCGTGTGAGTGATGCCAAAACACGGCGAAAGATCGCGTGATGATTTCAGGGTCAGTATTTCATGACTTTCGAGCCTCACAGCTAACACACCGACCGTCAGACAGGGGTGGAGCCCATGGGCCCGAGAGCGGACGTGGGTGCTCACTGGTAGGGGCGGTCGAGGCGTTACAAAAAGATAAAATAAGAGTTTCACAAGAACACGTAATAAGTGACATGAATTTATATAATTTTTAGTGCTCGAAATATTTTTAAATATATGCTCAGGTTCTAAATGGTTACCGTAATACGTATGATGCATGTGTAGAGTAGATGGATATCAAAAACAACAATACATTTTTGCAAAAAAGATTATTACAAAAAATTTTGAACATCTTAAAATACATATAACTTTATCCTAACTAGATGATTATCTGCGTTGTGGGCCCCCGCTCCTGTATGACAGTCGGTGCGTTATTTTCTCGATGGCCCGACCCGCTTATTTATTGACCCTGCAATCACCACGTGACATTTTCCCGTGTTTTAGCCTCACTCACACGATATCGAGAATCACTTCCTGATAAGTCACCCATCCTAATCCTACTCCAGCTTAAGCACCCTTAATTGTGGAGTTCTCTTGGGACCAGTTATCGAAAAGATAAGTGTACTTTGGTGACATATGTAGGCAAATCAATTCATTTAAACTTATTCAAATGTGTCGGGCCCGAGTCGTTACAATTCTTCCCCACTAAACAGTAATTCGTCTCCGAATTCTGATCTCGCCGGTGTGTCCCTAACCCTCATGATCCACAGAATGAACTTGCCTTTTTAATTTTTATTTTCAACTAGTAATCCAGTTGATCTAGATCCTCTTATGACCCCGACTCCGTAAAGAGTTGGGAATTTGATGCACTGGTGATAAGTCAAGGGTATCGTCCTCGTTGAGTTGATCCATGAAGTTCCCAAAATTGTGTTGTAAGGAGTTTTGGTGTTGACTACGAAAAAGTTTATTGTCTTTATGACTCCGTCAGCTGAGATCTGTAGTTTGATTGTTCCAACCGTGGTTGAGGTATCACCGTTGTACCCGGTAAGTGTTGGTATCGCATTTCATATGTATTTTTCATCGATTCCCATTCACTTTAAGGTTTTCAAGAAAATAATGTCTGCCGAACTACCTGTATCAATGCGTATACGTGAAACTTCGTAATTTGCTCCAATATCGAGACTTACTATGAGAAAGTTGTCGTCGGAGTCGTTCAGGCTGATTCGGTCTTCCTCGGAAAAGTTTATTTCTACTTCCTGAAACGTCACTTCGTCGTCGGGCTTTTCCGTGTTCGCACGTCACGGATGTCTTTTGATTGACCTTGTTGAGTCCCCGTAGAGTTTAAAGGATTAAGGTTGGCCCACTTAAGGTTGGCCCACTTCTTTTTCTTTTCGCGATCTTCTGATCTCGATCTTTCCTGAGTTTCCTCTCTTTGATTTGATGTCGATGGATCTTTGATCTTGATTTCGCCAAGCTTCCCTTGTGCGTATAATTCAGATAATGTTCTGCCTAGTTGATAGCAGTTTCCGAACTCGCTTGTTGATTTTCTTCCACTCTGACCCAACCCGCACTGCTATGAAGTGCATATTGGATTGTTGCTGGTTCATTGACCGTAAGGTCATCCTTGAATTTCGAGTTGTGCCATAACCCAGCCTGTAGAGCCTATAGATCCGTCTCATCGTGGATGACCGGCATTCTTGCAATGATCTCCTTGAACTTGGCGAGGTGAGAGCAGAGTGAATCTCTAGGTCCTTGGGTTAAGGCCCAAAGTTCTGCTCTTGATGCCGTCTTCTGGATATAGACTGAATATTGTTTTAAGAAACTGACTTATAGTTGTGAAAAACTATCAATTTATCGTTCTTCCAATCGTGAAAACCAATCCAAGGCAGACCCGAAGAGGTGTTCGGTGAAAAGTTTGCATAGCCCAACTTCTTTCTCGTATTCGTTAAAGTGAGCCCTTCAAACCGCAATTTTGAATGCAGTCAAATGTAATTTGGGATCGGTCTTCCCCTCGTAGATCGGAAGCCTTAACTTCTCTACGTCATTTATCGAAGTGTTTTCAATCTTCTCTGAGAACGAAGTTAGCTTGGTTTCCTTTACCACGCAGTCGATCTCCAGTGCAGCGCTTATCGCATAGTCAACTCTGGAGTTTACGTTCTTGAGTCCTTCTATGTTTTCTTCAAGGGTCTTGAGGATGTATTCCGGGCTTGCAAGATCGACCTCCCATTGTAGATCGGATCGTTGAGACGTGAACTAGGTTGGTCCACTCCCTCTTATGGACTACAGATTCCCTTTTGTTCTTTGTGGAGTGAAATTCTGTGGCAGAACTGTCGGGGGTGAAGGATCTTAATTGATATGATTCAGTCCTCTTGTAGGAAGTTGTGATGGGACGCCAGTGCTTCTCTGGCCGTATACTGGTGGGTTTGAGCCCAAAGTCAACCATACCATAGTTGTTATCGTGTTTCCGGTTGATATTACCAAGTTTTATACATCGCTAATGCCCATTGTCATTGTTGATGTTGAAGTTTGCGCTAAGTTATGGGTTATGAGGCTTGTCACTCGTGCAAAATCGTTCTGTATCGCAGCAATCGACTTGTTTAAAACTGTATGGTCACTGTATGTCTTTTCCATATGTTGAGCTACGTTGGCGTGAAAGCCATCCACTCTCTCTTTTTGATCAGAATTGATCTTTTATTGTTCTTCAATGAACTCGGTAAGAGTTTCTTGGGATATATCAGCTTACACCTCTGCGTGGATGTTTAGGCTAGCCAATCCCCCTCCTAGCGCCAAACTGTTGTAGTACAAACTACTACACCGATCAATATTTGTAAATAGAAATAACTTGAAAGACGATCAATAGTCGTCTTTAATTAACAAAGATGTAAAGGGTTTTATCGAACACTTCTAAAAAAACTGAGCTCGAAAAATATGCCGAATCATATCTGACCTAGTTGAGTGAGCAAATACACCATAATATAGAAGTAAATGGCTTTAATATTATCGATTTGGAGTGTCTACAAGAGAAAAAAATAAAGAAATAAATTGAAAAGACAAATAAAGAGAGTTGTGTGTGTTTTTGTCAGTCCACTTGATCTTTACTCATCTTCTTGTTTTAAAGCTTTTGAAANATGTTCGGCCATGAAACATATTCGTGACTCTTTCTGGTTCCCCCATATTGTTTGAATTTCGTTGGCTCTGAGAAAATTTCAGACAGAGGTGGTAGGTCGAGACTACGGTCCTCATCGAATTAATCAATGGCGTCCCCATGATAATGTTGTATAACGGGGGACCTTCGGTTACAAAGAAGTTGACGATCCTAGTCACATCTTCCGCCATGACTGGTAATCTGATCGTGCCCATCGTCATAGTCGTCTCCCCAGAAAATCCGGTCAGGGGGCTCGGGATCGGTGTTATTTTGGATAAATCGACGCCCATTTTGGTGAGATGACATCTACCGAACTCCCCGGGTCGATCAGGACCGAGCTACTTCATGGATGTTCACAATGAGCTCGATCACCAGGGGGGGGTCATTGTGCGGTCTGTCTATGCCTGGGGTTTCCCTCTCCCCGAAGGTGATGATATCGTCGGGACTCCTACTTGGCGTGGACCAATTGATGCTGGCCTTGGCTTTCCGTTGGAAGGCTTTGATCGCGGGCACCGTGTCCCTGCAGTATTCCGAACCGCCCATGATCATGTTTATCCTCTGGGGCGGTCCACCAGATTCTGAGGCGCTATTGTTTCTTCTCCCTCGCTTCGGGGGGCCATTTGGTCGGGCTTCCGGCTTGGGTTTCTCTTCGTGCTCGGCCTCGGCGGGCTTCTCGGCTAAGAATTTCGCACTGAGTTTATCTCCTAAGCTTCGGCAGTTGGCCGTCAGATTCTCGAATGTCTTGTGGATTTCACAATAGGCCTTTTCGTCATATGAGTTGGAATTCCTAGTCCATGCATTCCCGTTTTTTCTTCCTTGGCCTCGTCCGGCTCCTCGCTCGGCGCTGACTTGATAGTTGTGCGCTCCGCGGAAGTTTGATCCTTCGTGGTGAACATAGGAGTTGCTCGAACGGCTTCTTGCATTTTTTGGTTGGCTTGCGTTGTTTGATTGGCTTGGCACTGTCGTGGAATAATCTGATGTGCTCCTTGGGATCGATCGATCCTTCATAGGTTGGGAGACGTATCTTCCCGGGATCGGACACCCTTGCCTCGGTGATGTGCGCTGTGAACGGCGTCATCTGGGCTTCTTCCAACATCAAGTCGATTTCTGTCGCCGCACTCGTCGCCTTGTGCACTTGTGATCGGATCGCTTTCACCTCGGCATTCGTGATAACATGCATATTTTACCCATTTTAACCATCATAAGTGAGTGCTTTAATAAGCATTTCACTAAGGTTTTAATGCATAAATAGTAGAGTATTTGTATGTTCAAGACTCTTTTCAGGTAATCTTAGGAAAAACGGAGCAAAACGGACATTTTCGGAACATGAGCTTTTTGACAGAAGTTTAGCACAAGACGGAGACCTTTCCACCACGGGATCAAGCTGAATTTTGGTGACAAGATAGCCTGAACTACTACCTTTCACCTCGAGGTGGTTCGAGTCTAATCCCACAATTGGATCTTAAGTTATGAAAGAAGCAAGAAGGTCCGTCAGACACATCCTCAGAAGAAGCCTGGCCGCGCCAGGAAAGCTCAGAAGACCAATGGCCGGCCCATGAACCCACGGTGGCGCGGCCACAACACTTGACGAATCCCGAGCCCGTTTTCAAGCCCAAATCAAGCCCGATAGCCACCAAACTTTGTGGAACCCTAAGTGACGCCTAAGAGGAGCTGAAGACCTATAAATACTCATCTCTACTCATTGTTTCATGTTAGGGTAGATTCGTTTGTTGTATTCAATAGTTTTCAAAGGGGATTCATGGATTGATTGCTAGGTTGTTAGATCGAAGTTTGTCTTCCGATTCTCTTTTGTCTACCTATCTTATTTTCGATCTCATACATGTTTGAATAAGTAGCTTGTCAACTGCTTAGTCATATTAGGGTTTTCTGTCTCACCTTATTCGTTCTTATTGCATGAGTCTAGCGTCATGAACTATATTCTGATCGCAGGGTCTTGAGAACGACGAATGTCCTGAATCTCAGATCTAGACCAAAATAGGGTAGAGAGCATCCTTTAAAAGATGTCTGAATGTTTATTGTCCCGATCCTATTGCGTGTTCGTCTAGTACGCAGGATATGAAAGTATACCTGTGGAATGGAAGTTCGCAGATCGACCTAGTTTGATAAAGTTAGGTTGTTAAAACCAGTGAATCAGTTTGGGGAAATCGCCTAGTATCCCAGAGAACAACCTAGAGCACAACGCCTTATTTGCATGTTTGATGTTACTTTGTTCCGTGTATAGAGTCGATTGACGACCGGCTCTATACAAACTTGCTTTACTGTTTCCTGCATTCAATAGCCACTGAAACCGAAACACCCTTCTCCAAACCCCCCTTCTTGTCTTAGGAACGTTTTCTAACCGTCACTGATTCTGTTGTTGGACAGACACTCTCTGTGGATCAATACCTTAAGTACTACGATGCACATCTGTGCACATGCAGGCATTAGGGTTTATAAATTTAAAACTTGAAGAACTGAAGCTCTAAATCCTGTGCATCAATTCGCCCGAGCCAAGTCAGTACAGATCTCGTCGAGCGCATCGCCCCGGCCTGCCGTATTTGGTTCGGCGAAACGATCTTGGTCCATTCTCCGAGTTTCGACCTGGTAGCGAGTCTGCTGGGCCAACTGGAGATCTTCCTCTTCGTCAGCCGAGTCTTGATTTCGTTCCGGGCGGAGAGCTTCTCCCAAAGCTCCGGTGTGTTGTGCCGAAGTGACGTTCGTGTCGGGTTGCGGGATTGGTGCCTCCGCTCGTTCGTCTCTGTTTGCTGTCGTAGTCCCCGAGCTGTCAGTGGGTTCGCCTAGGATTCCGTCAGGTTGCGGGTTTCCTCGCTCGGCGACTCCTCTTCGGTTCAGGCGGGGTGGCTCGGTGATATTGGGCCTCGTCGCCGCTGGCGTCTACTCTCTGGAGATTCGCTGCGTCCGAAAGGTTCCCGAGCCTTTTGCTCGGCTGTTGTTTGCTCCTGGAGTCGATAAGTTGAGTACCGTCGGGTTAAGGCCATTTCTCCTAAGTCTGCCGAGGGGATTTGTTGCCGGCATTAGGCTTCCGATCCGCTGGCTTTGGGCTCGGCTCTCCGTCGACAGATCCTCGAGGGTTTTGCCCTGCTCCGTCGATTTCCTTGCTAGCGCCGCCATCATGTCTTCATCTCGGCTAGGGATGCCGAGATCGTCTCGACTGGCGTTTGCTGAGTAGCTCCGGGTGTCGTATCTCCTACGGGAGGATCCGCTCTTGTTGCGCCTGGGAGATACGCTACTACGATGGAGTTTTCGACGGCGTAGGTTGCTCCGGTCATTTCTTCGGATCTCGTGTGCGTCGGTTCTCGGTGTAAGAATTCTTCTGGATCCCCTCCTTCTAGCGCCCAATTGTGTGTGCTGGAATTCACACAATAGATAATCTGTTCAGAAATTCAAAAGAGGAAGCAAAGATTCTAAGTTAAAGCAAACACAAAGATCTGAAGACTGTATTTTATTATTGCTGCTTAGATAAACTATTTAGGGTACAAGTGTTTTGCTCGGTGAAAACGCTCCCCTGCTACAAATGAACTTAGGATTCTATTTATACATTTTTATTCAGAATCTAGGAAAATCATCTCGTAGATTTTCCTCTCCCTTCCCTTGGTGGCGCTCTCTTCCACGAATCTTCGTCTTCCAGGGTTTCCTCGTGGAATTGGGCTCGGTCCACTTGCACAATAATCTGTCTTGGGCTCGGCCTTGTGCCTTGTCTTGGGCTCGAACTCGCACCTTGTCCTTAGGCTCAAACGAATTCATGGGCTTCTCGCTTGGACCGCCAAAGGGGGAAACGTCGGTTTAATCTATGCGCGAATCGTACATGGTTTGATTCGGCTCGGTTTGGTTCGACTCGGTTTCTGCACAGTTTGTGCACCGAACCGAGCCCGGATTGTGCTCGGTTTACGCATGGTTCGGAAATAGCCTTCCATACTTAGTCATTTCCTCGATCGATCTTGCTTGGGTGAAAACCGACCCCAACAAAGACCATGGAACTTGTTTTGCACCATAGAGACAAAGCCGGGCTTGATCTCAAAATTGTTGTTTTGGACCGGAGGAGGGATGATGCCAAACCGATTGGTGTGGGTGTTTGGTGCATCCCCAGCACCAATGATCCGTGGCTGCCTTGGGACATGGTTGGGGTTTCCATTGCCCCTACCAGCAGCAGCATGTGGTGGAGGAGCTGCATCTTGATCAGCCGTACCGTCTTCAACAAACAGTTCTTGAACCGTGTGATCTCTTTCTCTCCTCAAGCTTGCACTTCCAAGAAGGTGAATGTTGTCTAGAGGTGTGAGCAGATTGTTGTCTCCTCTAGACCACAAATTCATGTATCTGAAAACAAACACAAGTAAGTAGAAAGATTAGTAACCAAATTTAAAAGAAAAACTTAGTTTTGACCAAGTTTCAAATCCTTATGCTTTCCTAATCCAATTTAGCAACAGCGCCAATTGATAAGCAGAGTTTTTCTCACTTTTTCAATACTCAACACTACTCATGTCATTGTAGTATGTGAGGTTATCAATCCAACTTGGAAAGGAAAGGACAATAGAAATGCAAGAACAAGATATATAAGCCGTATGCGAATTTTGATGGGTGAAATGGATTTATAAAAACTACCTATGCAAGGCAAATAAATCCTAAAAGACAACTAAGCTAAAGAACAATACTTGAGGCAATTTCTAAAACTATAGAGCAACAAAATATCAAAGCTTAAAGATTTAAAACTACATGTGCAAATATAAAGAGATCATTCCACGGTTAGTGGTTCCGAACCTTCATCAAACCTTTCCCTACGAACCCAAGGTGTTTGGTGGAAATGATCGGTTGATGAGCAAGAGAGAGCCTTTCTTAATCTTGGCTTAACTAAACCCTAATCTCCACCGTCGTGCCTTAAAAGGAGATAGTTTCTTGGATGAATTTATGAGATTCCTAAGCCCTCATGAGGTAAAGAAATCTCTATGGACTCAAAGACCTCCATCGAGAGTCTTTGGCTTTATTCCCTCCAAACCAAGAAGAGTTAAGGTTAAACATGCTAAACCTCTAGATCTAAACCCTTAAACCTCCCTAAACCCCTCGGACTCAAACCTTAAAGATACTACTCGCTAATCATAATCAAACACTCCATAATCATAAGATTTGAAATGCTAAACATGATTAACGTTAAACAGAAAGAAGATTAAGATTAAAAAGACAAGTTCTTGTTTATCAAAATATCAAAGTGCGATTACAAAATCTTAAAACCTTAACAATGGTAGCAAGAAAAAGAGAGGAAGAAGGCAAAAAGCATAAAGATAAGATATCCCCAAAAATAAGGGTTTTAGCTATTTATAGTAAAGAAGGAATGGTTCCCTCAAAAGAGGACAAAACATGAGCTGGAGGATAAGGAAGCACGCCTGGAGAGAAGAGATCGAGCTGAGTCGTCGATCTCGGGCACCATCTTGGACTGGGAACGAGTTCACTCGCTCGATCATCGGGTCGTTCTAGTTCCACGATCGACCCCCTTGCTCGATTGTCGAGTCGTTTTGATCTAGATCGATCTTAAGTATCGAACTTCACTCCGTTCTTCCTGGGTGGCGTCTTTGGGTCCGTACAGTAGCTCGACCGACGTGATCGATCTAAACCTCGATCTTCTCCTTGAAACGGTCTGAGCTCCTCGATCTTGTGGTCGATCTCGTCTAGATCGACATGCCTTGCTCGATCTTCTCCTCGATCCCAGTACATGTTTTCTTGTCCGAACCTCTCCAAGTGTCCACACGCTTCCCTTTAAACCTCAGCATGTCCACGCATCCACCTCAGCTCCATTGTACTCAAAACAACCTGAAAATGATGCAAATATGCAAGAAACTATGCAAATGCTAATGCAAAGTGTTCTAGCACCTAAAATGAGATAAATGATGCAAACTAGACTATTATGAATATATTATGCATGAAAACCTACTCTAAATGCATGCTAAATATGTGAAATATATGAGTTTATCAACTCCCCCAAACTTGCCTTTTGCTTGGCCTCAAGCAAATCAAAGACAAATCCGAGAGAGAGGTTTAAAAGTGGGAGCTCAATATCCAAGATTGCTAACAAACATGATCAACTCAATGTCCTAGTTCTTAATTCTAAAATGCATGTGAATCCATCCTATTCCAAAAGAGTTAGCCATGCTCATCTCAACAATCAAATGCACTAAGATCTCAATCTAGATAAGTCTCCCTATCCAACAAACTCTTTAACATTCATTTATTGCAAACCGTGAATCATGTCAATGCAATGCAAGTGAATTCATTTGGCTAAGGGACTAGGTTTTGAGATAAGAATGATCTCAATTCATGAGGCTTCCATTGCAAACAAGGGTCTCACTCAAAGAGGATTGAACTTTATGCATAATGCTAAAGGTAAAAGACAAGTGATGCATACAAGACTAGACTCTCATCTACCCATAATGCTATCAATGGTCCAAAAAAAACCCCTCTCATTATTTCCTTTTAAGTTCACTCAACCCTCTAAAGCTACCCTTTTCTCCCAAGGCTATTTGTTCCTTGCAAAACCCATGAATCTCTTCTTTTAAAGCTCTAAGGGGAATCTTCTTTAACCTTTATCTCATAGCGAATGGTGTGATCTTTTAACAACTTAGCTCTTCCTTTTATTCCTAGGTAGCCTTTTTATTTTCTTTGGCCTTTTGGCTCTTTTGATTTTTCTTTTTCTCTTCTTAAGGCTACCTATAACTTTTCAAACTTAGAGCTATACATTTAATCACACAAGATCCACCATTTCAAACTATGCTTCCCTTATTTCCTTTCCAGCCTCTTATCACCCTTGTTCTTTCTACTCCTTTCCACAACTCATCATACCAAATGCAAGCATATAATTTCATTCCAAAGCGCCAAGCAATACCACGACCCATACCCCAAATCCTAAGCCTATAACTAGACCCAAAATGCAAGAGCTAGAATCTACATGAGAGCCTAGACTTGTCGTCTCAAACCTAACACTTTATGCTAAGTTCAATCAAAATAAGGCCTCACAAGTATTTACTCTAGAACATTTGGCTTCAAAGGAGGAAAGATAAGGTGGGAGTACTACTTGAGCTAGCCTGAGAGTGGCAAAGTGAGTAAGAAAGCTCAAATATGTATATTATCCATGAATTCACTTTCAATGCAAGGCATGATAATTAGATGTCAAAATTTAGTTCAAGTGAGTAGAGTTGGTTATCAAATTCAAGACCATATTTCGACTAAGATCTAAGTGACAAGTGAAATGATCCAAACATGGTGCATCCTTACTTTCAAGACTTGTTCAAGGGCATCAAAGAACTACTAACTAGGGCATTGAATTGATTACATGAGTTGACATTCTACAAGGAAAAGCTCATCATTGCTCCCAATGCAAATGAGTGCAAACCTATATGAAATGCAACTAGACTCAATCCTATAATGCAAATGCAACATCTAAATGATTATTATTTGGAAAATTTTCAAAATTTTCAAATTTTTGGGTTTTTCTATGCTTTAGATGAATGCATAAGACTCA
Organism: Alliaria petiolata; assembly: GCA_020283515.1. Classification (NCBI taxonomy): domain Eukaryota; kingdom Viridiplantae; phylum Streptophyta; class Magnoliopsida; order Brassicales; family Brassicaceae; genus Alliaria; species Alliaria petiolata. The sequence goes on from JAHZTW010000001.1 coordinate 393,042,907, forward strand.
AGTATGCAAAAGAAAATAAGAATCACAAAACACATGTCAAATCTCTCAACCTCTCCCCCAAACTTAAATTACACAGTCTCTTGTGTAATAAAAGTCCAAGGGAGACCTCAATCAACATGAAAAGATACAAAAACGAAAATCTAAAGAAAATATATACAAAGGAGGTGGAGATACCTCAAAAACATGAAGAGGAGGAGAAGTGGAGTTAGAGGAAGCTTTGGACACTTTTCCTTGGGCGGATTTGACCTTATACCATGCTCCATGACCTCCAACATCCCTTTTACTAGGATAAACATGAGAATGCCTCCCAAGTGCGCTTGTTTTTAAGTCTCTAGCTCGACATGTTGAAGCTCGGATCACCGGGATCATACTCATCATAGAACCAACCCCTAAACTCTTGCATCCTAACCTCCTCAAAGGGTAACTTCCATGGATCATCAATGCTCTCTTCATTGGTGGAGATTAAACCAACATACTTGGCAAAGGGTTGTGCCATTGGAGATTCTTCTTCTTCACCCTCCTTGGAGGCTTCTTCAATGTGACTATCCTTTTTCTCCATCTTGGAAATGAGTTTCACATGTGTTTCCTTCTTGGTTGAGAGCTCTTTCTCAACAATTGAGCTCTCACTTGCATTCCCTATGCAATCAACAACCAAATCACCTTCACAAGGATCTTCATATCTTATAACAAGATTCTCATCAACATTGCATCCAAGAAGAGCTTCAAGTTCTTCTATAGACCCTTCAGCTTCTTGTTGGAGTTCATCATTGATGTGAGCTTCATCCTCTTGTTCCTCATTCCATTGGGTAATTTTGGTGTTGATGGACTCCACATGTGATGTTGCAACAACTCTTGAACATGGAGTAGGAGTGCCTATTGTGAAGTCAAGCATGAGAATGCTCTCATTAAACTTCTCTTGCTTTTCCAAAATCAACTTCATCAAGTTGAGATTCTCTTGATCATTAGAGATTTGGGAAGAATAGGTTGCTCCTTGATCATACTCCATGTCCCAAGATTGGTATCTCTCACCATATCCATATTGGTTCTCTTGAGCAAAGTCTCCATCCAAAAGTCCTCCTTGATAAGTGGATGAGCTTTCAAAACCATGGTGGCTTGTGGGGTCCCAAGCCATCCCTCTCTCTTGATTCTCTAATATAGCCTTCAACATTGAAGCTATATCTGAATCCATGCTTTCTCCCTTGTGATTGTGCCTTGCAAAAAGAACAAACACTTGAAAGAAAGTTAGTAACCAAACAAACAAAAACAAAAGAAAGCTTAGTCTCAAACTAAACTCAAATCCTAGTGATCAAACAATCCCAATATGGCAACGGCGCCAAATTGATACAAGATTTTTTTGTCTTGCAAGCAATTCCTCAATTGCTCATGTCATTGCAATACTTGAGGTTATCAATCCATCTTGGGAGTTTGATGCAAAAGGAATACAAAGTTCAGTCTAAGCTAAGCCAAATTCGAAATTGAGGAGACAAGGAACTAATAAAAGCAAGCTACTAGCTAAAGGAGACACTACAAGACTAATTATATGATCTAAAACCTTAATTATCACTAATCAAGCACTAATCAAACAATTAACTACTAATCAAGATTACTAATTAGCTAAAAATGAAACCTAGGGATGGAATCATTGATTTGGATATTCAAATGGCCAACCTTGCAATCATTTAAGCAATCAAACAAGTTATCTCTATGCCTAGAACACTAATAAAGACTAATCCATGATGTGTGGTACTAATCCCTTTTCTAATCACCTTAATGAACTAATGATGTGTTAGCATTAAAATGATTAGCAAGCATTAAGCATAAGTCTAATTGGCATGATAAACACCCTAGACAACTAATGATGTGTTAGGCTAGGAATGTAAATCTCTTAAAAAAGTGGTTCAAGCATTTCATCAAACACTTGGTGGGTGTGTGAAATGCTTATGATCCAAAATAGCAAAGATTAGCTATTTGGCATTAGGAACACCTTAATAAGAAGAGAGATGAAAGAATCTATCCTAGATTGCAAGATTAAACCATTAGAAAACCCTAAATCTATCCCATCCCTAAGTTCCTAAGAGACTACTCACTAAACATAGCTAAACCAACAAATCTAAGGGATGAAATGCTAGTAAACATAATTAGAGAAGATAAAGATGAAAGATTAGAATAAACAAGATTCAAATTGCATTCAAGTTAAAAGAAATCTCAAAATCTTCTCAAAACCCCAAAGGGGCGTTTTTTCTGTTTAAGCCCAAGAGAAGATACATAAAAATTAGGTTTTTAAGTATTTATAGGGAAGGAGGTCAAACCGGGTCAACCCGGAACAAACCGGGTTTTGACCCGGGGTAGCAGTCTTGCGGAAATCGCCATATCTCCCTAACCACAGCTCATAATGACATGAAACCACTTCCAGATGAAAGGTGATTCAATTACCTACAACTTTCATGAAGAGCTCGAAGGCTGAATCGAAACGGAAAGTCTTCGTTTGATCCGATTTGTAGCCAAAAAGAAATCGTCTGGGTTCAGTTCGACGAGTTGGTCGAACAAAGTCGTCGAACTGAACCCCTGGTGCAGTGGTTCGACCAGCTGGTCGAACAAAGTCGTCGAACAGAACCCCTGGTTGTTTGGTTCGACCATCTGGTCGAACAAAGTCGTCGAACCCAACCAAAATCGATGTAACTTTCTCACCACGGGTCCGAATGACTTGATTCCAACGGCAATAGAAAGAACTATGGATCCTCTACAACTCTTAAGAAGGCTTCGGAGTCTGAATCTCAGTGCAAGGCCTTCGTCCGGACCCATACATTTCGCACCTCCAAATGCTAGATATGCTTCTAAAGAGACTTCTGCTTCTCATTTGGCTGCTTCTCTTGCTCCTCTTGGCTATCCATGAAACTCCATATGGTCCTCCAAGCCTCCAAAACACCTAATAAGGACTCAATATGTACAAATATGCAACAACCTAAGCTAACACTCACTAAACTCTAATATGTATGCAAATGGGACTAAAAGTGGCTAAATGAATGCAAAAGTACATGCAAAACTATCTAATATGGATGCTAAAATATGCTAAATTATGAGTCTATCATCGACCAATCCTTTCGAGTTACTCCTACGGTCCTCTCTAGAATGGTTTTGACCTGCCTATTAGAAACCTCCACTTGGCCACTTGTTTGAGGGTGATACGGAGTGGCCACCTTGTGTCTAACCCCGTGCTTCTTCAAGAGGTTCTCAAAAACCTTATTGATGAAATGGCTGCCTCCATCACTGATCACTACCTTAGGAACTCCGAACCTTGGGAAGATTGTGGACTTGAAGAGCTTGATCACTACTTTGGCATCATTTGTAGGGCTTGCTACTGCTTCAACCCACTTGGAGACATAGTCTACGGCCACCAAAATGTACTTATTGCCGAAAGAGGATGGGAAAGGTCCCATGAAATCTATCCCCCAAACATCAAAGACCTCCACCTCAAAGATAGGCACTTGGGGCATTTCGTTTCTCTTGCTTATATTCCCGGATCTTTGGCAAGCCTCGCATGCTTTAATGAACCCATGCGCATCTTTGAAAAGTATGGGCCATCAAAAACCAGCTTTTAGGACCTTTGTGGCCGTCTTGAAAAGCAAAAACCATAAAGATAAGATATCCCAAAAAATAAGGGTTTTAGCTATTTATAGTAAAGAAGGAATGGTCCCCTCACAAGAGGACAAAACATGAGCTGGCGGATAAGGAAGCACGCCTGGAGAGAAGAGATCGAGTCGAGTAGTCGATCTCGGGCCCGATCTTGGACTGGAAACGGGTTCACTCGCTCGATCATCGGGTCGTTCTAGTTCCACGATCGACCCCCTTGTTCGATTGTCGGGTCGTTTTGATCTAGATCGATCTTCAGTCTCGATATTCACTCCGTTCTTCCTGGATGGCGTCTTTGGCTCCGTACAGTCTCTCGACCGACGTGATCGATCTAAACCTCGATCTTCTCCTTGAAACGGTCTGAGCTCCTCGATCTTGTGGTCGATGTCGTTAGATCGACCTGCCTTGCTTGATCTTCTCCTCGATCCCAGTACATGATTTCTTGTCCGAACCTCTCCAAGTATCCACAAGCTTCCCTTTGAACATCAGCATGTCCACGCATCCACCTCAGCTCCATTGTACTCAAAACAACCTGAAAATGATGCAAATATGCAAGAAACTATGCAAATGCTAATGCAAAGTGTTCTAGGACTTAAAATGAGATAAATGATGCAAACTAGACTATTATGAATGTATTATGCATGAAAACCTACTCTAAATGCCTCTTAAATATGCGAAATATATGAGTATATCAGTTTCCCCCATCTGCTTTACAACTCGAGATTTACGCACTTCAATATTTACTTTTTCTGCACTGCTCACCTGATTTCCTTTTTACAAGCACTTAAGTTAAATTTCCTTTTCCCGTTGGTTATAGATTGATTGACAACCTCTTCTATATAAGACGTGACTCTGCCTCCTTTCTTTTCTGCAAAAATCGTGACACTTACCCCAAACCCCCAACTTCCGGCGTCTTTGGTTGTCCTGATTCTCTGTTTTGCAGTTGACCTCCTCCATGTGGTTCGATACCCTATGTACTACAACGCACGCTGTGCACTTGCAGCTTCGGGTCCTACAAATTCAAAGCTCGACGAGTCCCCAAAGAAATCTTCCAATCTCAGACAACTATTTAGACCCCATCAAGCTTTTGCCGCCGTTGCCGGGGAGCTTGCGTTTCGCTGTCCAAAGCAAAGGTCAGGATCACAACTCAAAGACATTCTTCTTCTCTAACTTCTAGATTTCTATCTATGAGTTTTAGGAACTACCACACTATAGAGCACGCAAGGATCGACCCTTGTATCCCTCCAAACACACGCCCACCTACGGAATCTCTGCACCATTCTCGGAGGCCACCTTCGACGCTGCTGCCCAACGAGCGCTTCATGCCTCGACCTCAAGGAGGATTCCCACCTCCCATTATCCATTGAAGCGAAAGTCTTCACTCCCAAACGCCACCTCCTGCCTAGAACGATCAGAGGATCGCACCTGCTCCCTTATATCAGCAAGTGGAGAACCTTATTGAGGCGATAACAGTGATGACTGATTATCAAGCGAAGTCTGAGAGATCTTTACACGTCCGGATGGTCTCTATCCAGGCTGAAGTCTTCCACAAGCTCCAGGAAGTCGCCAACAACGTGAAGTTGTTGGAGAACCGCACTTTTGGCAACATCAATAAACTATCAAAAACTTCCGAGGACTTGGCGGATCAAAAAGGTGTTCTGAACCGCGGATTAGAAGATATATGCGCCCTGAAGTACGAGTTTGAGAAAAATCGCAGAGCAACTTACAACATCATGGGCCGAATGGAGAAGAACATCCATGAGATGGAAGACGCCTAACATAAGGCTGAATCACGAGTCGAGGACTTGAGAGAAGAGATTCAGAACATGGCGAAGGCTCAGAAGAAGAACGAATCCATCCTAGCGAAACTGTCCAAGGAACATAAACGGCTCGACGGGGTTGTCAGCAAGGTTATAGGAGACAAGTTCGAACACGGAACCCCAGCCGCAGGAGCCGAGAAAGCACACTGCTTTTTCATTCAGCCCCGACTGGCGCACGAGGCAATAACCCCGATCGAAGCTCCTACGGAGACATCTCCCGAACCTGAAGAAGAAGGACATGCGACGAACGTTACGACAGACGTGGAGAGACCTCTCTCGCTGCACCCTTCCCGGAGGTAGAGAATATCCTAACAAGTGTGGATTGCGATGAAGCATGGGAAAACTACAGTCTAAAAGAATACTTTGAAGATAGCTTACAGAGTAGGAACGAGATTAAGGTTCACTTTGGTCAAGCCAGACGTTCGATTACCTCAGCCAGATCTGCCTACTTTTTCCGCGCTGAGAAATACGAGAGATACACCAACAAGATCACTCGAGAGAATCTAGACGAGTACAACAAGGTAGTTCGAGGTCTTCCCCCTGATACCACGTTCATTGAAGTATGGACATAACACCTTATCGGCCATCATTTTTGCGAAAGCAATGAAACCATGCTAGAGATACAAGATCTTTTCACGCGTGCGAGATCGGGAAGGGCGCTCCGCAGCTTACACAAAACCCGAAACCTCGGGCGATTTCTCATCACGTGTGAAATCAAAGGGATCAATGTCAGGAACGCGCTGTGAGATCCCAGCTCGACTATCAGTGTGCTACCAAGCTATGCAGTGCGAGAACTTTGGATCAGACACTCCTACCCGACTGAAGTGGTAATTGGTTTGGCGGATCAATCACTCACTACCCCGAAAGGAGTCATTTATGATCTCTCAGTCATCATTGGCGATTGTAGAATCCCGGTACACTTCTACATAGACAAAACTTGCCAAGAAGAAGGTGCACCTCTCATCTTGGGATGACCATTCTTAGCCACTGCAGGAGCCATCATGGATTAGCCCAATAGGCGAGTCTCATTCGCCAATATCGATGTGAAAAAGTTCTATCCCGCGATACCATATACCATGCAGAAACATCTTCTTGAGAGGGATGAAGATGCGATCATGGAGAGACTCGAGGAGTCTTCAACAAAAGAGGCTGCGCGAAGGCAANTTTCAAGTAAGTCTTCACAAGCTTGTACTTGAATTTACCTATCTTTTTCACCTCAACTCGATTTAAACAAACTGGGGACAGTTTGATTTAAGTATGGGGGGGGGGGGTTCTTATATTACTAACTACGCTTTGATTTGATGAGTCTTAAGCATACATGCATCATTTATCGGGTCGTTTTATAGAGTTAAAACTTTTTTCTTTTAGTCGGAAACTATGAACTTTGCTAGGTACAAGTCGCTTCGAACAAGGAATCTTAATGACCATTCTCACGGGTTTAGAAGCAAGGTTTACTAAGTTGAACACTGCAAGTGGATCATTCTAACAGACAAACTTCTAATTCTAGAGTACTCGAAGGATCTTGCGTTGCACCTAATGAATCAAAACTTCTCGTTAAGGGGCTTGAGGTACTTCAAACTTTGCTCCTCTTTTAAACTCTGGCATGACTAAGTAGATGCAATGCAACCTCTCCTTGATCTTCCCTTAATGTTAGAAAAGAAAAAAAATATATATAAAGAAAAGTCTTAGTTTGAGAATGGCAACTCGAGTTCCACAAAGGACAATGACGGTTCGCAGACATCATTAAAGCTTTGAAGAAGTGATCATTCTTAAGCTAAGAAGGAAAGACAAGAAAAAAAAAATATGGAATAAGAAAGTCGATAGAAAAAATAAAATGATACCCTAGAAAAGTAGGGAGAAATCGACTAAGGGAAGAGAAAATAGGAGAGTTGTGTCTGAAATGTCTTTGTCTATATGTTTGGAAGAGAAGAGTATAATGTCTCGTCGACCAATACTCCCTCGAATGAGACCGCACGCCTAAAAGGAAAGTATTGCAACGAAGGTACTTGAAAATGTACAACAATGGCGCGCAATCACTACCAAACGCCTGAAGCAAACAACATTTATCACCACCCGCATCATTCACCACCATCCGGAGCAAAGAAGCATGGCCAGATTAAGCCTGAACCTCCACGAGCGTTTTTCAAGATGGTTCATTCCCGAAACCGAATCTCCGCAAGTTCACGAGGATACAAGGACAGAATGAAGTCCTATGCTCAACACCACACGACCGTACACCCACCCAACCCATCCGCCACTTTCAAGCAAGTCTTCGAAAGCTTGTACTTGAATTTAACTATCGTTTTTTTCACCTCTACTCGACTTTTATTAAACTGGGGACAATTTGATTTAAGTCTGGGGGGGGGGTTTCATATATTACTAACACTATCTATTTCATGAATCTTATGCTTGCATTCATTCATTTATCGGGTCATTTGGTCATTTATCTATTTTAAACTCTAGCAAGATGCAATAGGTGCAATCTCTCTTTGAACTTCCCTTATTACATTAAAAAAAGAGAGAAAAAAAAAATTGGTCCAAGAACGGCAACCCGAGTTCCTCAAAGAACAATGATGGTTCGCAAACCTCATAAGTAATCGTTCTTGGATTAAGAAAAAAAGAAAAGAAAAGAAAAGAGAAAAAAAAGTTGATAGAAAAAATAAAAAGATACCCTAGAAAAGTAGGGAGAAATCAACTAACGGAAGAGGATAGAGAAAAGTTGTATCCGAAAATGTCTTTGTGTAGGTGTTTGGAAGAGAAGAGTATGAAGACTCTTTGACCGATTGATGGGGTCTAAATAGTCGTCCGAGATTGGGGGATTTCTTTGGGGACTCGTCGAGCTTTGAATTTGTAGGACCCAAAGGTGCAAGTGCACAACGTGTGTTGTAGTACTTAGGGTATCGATCCACAGGGAGGAGGTCAACTGCAAAACAGAAAATCAGGGCAAGCAAAGACGCAGAGAATTGGGGGTTTGTAGGATTGTGTCACGGTTTCAGTTCCTATTGAATACAGGAATAGAAAAGCAAGGTTATATAGAGATGGTTGTCAATCAACTCTATATCAGACGGGAATCAAAACAAGCAGTGCATGAAAAGTAAGTATGGAAGTGCGTAAATCTTGATTGAAAAGCAGATGGGGAAACACGTAGGTAATTTTCTCGGGAAATCTATGAGGTTCTAACTAGAAATCAAACATACATCGAATTAGACAAACGAGATTAGGCGATTTTCTCTAAACTGGAATCACTGGTTTAACGACCTAACTCTATCAAGCTAGACCGATCTATGTTATGCAAAATTCGCAGGTGTACGTTAATTTCCTACGGCCTAAGCAAACACGCAATATAGATCTGGTTCATAAACGCTCACGTCGCTTTGCGGGTATGTGTGAGCATCCCTTGAGGCGTCGCTCGGGCTAAGCTTGGTTCGGATATGAAATTCAGCACGTCAATGGTTTTCAAAGATCCTAAGATCAGACTCTAGTTAGCTACTCTAGAATCATGCAATAAGAACTCGCTTACACACAAAATAAAATCCTAATCTTCGGCCTAAATAATCGATGCAGATAGTTTAAGAACAGTTAATGAAATTCCCCATAAATCCCCTTAAAGAATACCCAACGAAGGTGATTACTGAGACATAGAAACGCAAATCAGAATCATAGATGAAGAGAATTGCATAAACGAAATCAGAGTATAGAAACAACGAGGGTTCAATAACAGATCTATCTCCCTTAAGAATAAAGAACAAAGAGTAAAGTGATTAAATATTTGCGGCCGCGTTTCTCTCCAAGGGCAGGAGGCTGATGCCAAAAATAGGTTGTAGAATAAGAGTATTTATAGGTCTTTAGGTCTTCTTAGGCGTCAAATAGGGTTCCACCATGTTTGGGGTCTATCGGGCTTGATTTGGGCTTGAAAACGGGCTCGGGAATCGCCAAGTGTTGTGGCCGCGCGAGCGACTGGCCATGGGCCGGCCATTGGTCTTCTGAGGTTTACTGGCTCAGCCAGCCTTCTTCTGAGGATGTGTCTGACGGGCTTTCTTGCTTCCTTCATAACTTGAACTCAAACCACTTCGAGGTGAAAGGTAGTAGATCAGGCTATCTTGTCACCAAAATTCAGTTAGATCTTGTGGTGGGAAGGTCTCTGTCTCGTGCTAAACTTCTATCAAAAAGCTCATGTTCTGAAAATATCCGTTTTGCTCCGTTTTGCATCCTTTTTCCTAAGATTTCCTAAAAAGAGTCTTGGACACACATATACTCGAAAACTACTAAATATACATTAATACCTTAGTGAAATGCTTATTAAAGCATACACTTATGATGGTAAAAATTGGTAAAATATGCATGTTATCAACTCCCCCAGACTTAAACATTTGTTTGTCCTCAAACAAAAAAGAAATCTAAGTAAGGAAAAGAGGTTTGAAAACGTGAAAACTCACCAATACTTGGGAACTCATCAAGTCTAGCAATCGACTTGTTTGAGCCACGTAACTCGGAATTCAAACTCAAGGTGTTTGGGTCTAGTTACCTTAAGCTTTTCACCCATCCCGGATAAGCTTAATGGTCCCTTTGAGTATTTCGAGCTCTCTCTTGTTGACCCCATTATTTATTTAGGCGTGTGGTCTCATTCGAGGGAGTATCAGTCGACGAGACATTATACTCTTCTCTTCCAAACATCTAGACAAAGACATTTCAGACACAAGGGTATCAGGTCAGTTTACTGATACTCCCTCGAATGAGACCACACGCCTAAATGAATAAAGGGGTCAACAAGAGAGAGCTCGAAATACTCAAAGGGACCATGAAGCGTATCTAGGACGGGTGAAAAGCTCAAGGTAACTAGACCCAAACGCCTTGAGTTTGAATTTAGAGTTACATGACTCAAACAGGTCGATTGCTAGACTTGATGAGTTCCCAAGTATTGGTGAGTTTTCACGTTTTCAAACCTCTTTTCCCTACTTAGATTTCTGTTTTGTTTGAGGACAAACAAATGTTTAAGTCTGGGGGAGTTGATAACATGCATATTTTACCCATTTTTACCATCATAAGT
>JAHZTW010000001.1:393056819-393132030 GCA_020283515.1 Alliaria petiolata
CAGTTTAGTTACAAGAATGTGAAACCTTTTATGATATTTTTGAGATTTGGCAGCATACCAAACCAATTTTTTTAATTGATAGTTATGGAAAGTTAATTTTTATAATTATAACAGCTTAAAACCATTGGTTTCTTTTTTTTTAAAGCTGGCGATCATTCATTCATTCAAATGTGGGAAATAGAAAAAAGTACACAATTTAGAAAAGAGCTTAAAACCAGAAAAACATAACACGACACCAGTAGGCATCAAAAGGGGGAAAGATCGGCGGATGGTCATTACCCATAGGAGAGCCTGGCTAACCAGTGTTTGCCTCGAGAATCAGGAGGGGCTGAAGCCAGTGAGGACCAAACCGTGCAATGTACGATTGAAATCTATGGCCATTGGTGACACAGTTCGCTATCGACAATGCAGCTTTGTTTCCTTTCATTGAAGTATGATTCAGACTCCAAGAATCAAAAGAGTGAATGAGATTGAAAATACCACAGAGAAGGTTATGGTGTTGCGGGAACCGGTCCAGGAACATGAAAGCCTCTCGGGCTTCAGTAGAGGATGATTAAAAGACTATGATGCGGTACTGCAGGTTTTTTAGGCTTTCAATGGCTTAGAGGAAGGTCTACAGGTCATCATGGAGTCGGGATTCTGATCTTGAGTAAGCTCGATGACTATGCAACAAAGTCTCTCCTTGGTGATTTCTAAGGAGCCAAGAAGCCCCACTATGCTAAGCCGCATCTACCCAAGAAGAGCCCACATTGCATTTCAGGCCATTATGAAACGGTTTTTTCCAAGTAGTACCATAACTCTGTTGGTGGTTCAAAATATCTCGAGTAACAGGAGGAGGATAGTTTATGAGGAACCATAAGTCAGCATCCTCTCTTGCCTTATTGAAAATCCAATTAGCCTCATGACAAGTCTTCTCAAAGACCAGGGCGTTCCTTGCTTTCCATAACTGCCAGAGAATCCATGGATATGCACGCGTTATCTCTGACGGTAAACTTGGATTTTTTACAGTAGGTCTGCAGGTGATGGAGGTTCAAAAAGACTGAGTTGCGGGAGAGACCTGTTGGCGGCATAGGGATACCCTAGATATTTCAAGCTTCCTTTGCGGTAGGACAAGTGAAGAGTACATGGCATATACTTTCGACACATAGAGCATGTTGGTTCTAAATGAATGCCACTGGTTTGCAGACGTTCCTAGACCGCTAAGGCGCCAGAGACCGCAAGCCACATGAAGTGTTTGATTTTTGGTGATGTTTTTTATTTCCACAGGCTGCGCCACTATTCTTCTCTAATGGCGGTATCTCCCTGGCCTGGGGCAAGTTGACGTTTTGGATACAATCAATGAATTTATAACCACTCAGCGAAGCATATGCCCCATTTTTGTTGAAACACCATTGGTCTCTTTATAATGTGTTTCTGATGAGGACCTCAATCCACTTAACCAGATTTCCACAATGAGGCTACCACCAAGAATAATGCCAGGAACAAAAGATCTACGTGAAGACTTCAACAAAGTTGTGGAAAACTTGATGAATCAAAAAGAACTTGAAAACATCATGGATCAACTAAACAAGCTTGTCATTTCGTCAAAGAACCGAACTCAATAAAGAACAAGGCAAACAAGTTGATAAGACAAGGACTTGGCAAACAAAAATCATACTTGACGATCCAAACGGTCCTAATATGAATTTAAATTCATATATACATGAGTTGCCACTTCTCAAGATAAAACAAGGAGTTACCTAATTTGTCATAAAACCAGCCTAAAGCAACAACAAAGGAAGCTCTCTTTCTCGTCAAATCAAGTAATCTCAAGTTGCCTTATCTCTGAACTCATCCTACACGCCTAAAGGTAAGACAAAGGTTAGCATTCATTTTAATTATTATAATTGCTTTGACTAATCTCTTTGTTTTTGTCTATGATCTCGATTAGCTATAAGTTTAAGCTTTCGTGATCCTGTGGTTTTGCTGTTTTGTTTAATTTTGTAATAATTTCGGCCAAGAAGCCAATCAGCTGATGAACCATTTATAAGGTTCCTTTTGCAGCTTGTATCATTCACCTTTTTGATTAATAAAAATCTCCTTTTGTATTCTTGACAGAATTGCAAACAAAATCCGAGTTCATAGAGATTGTGTGTGATTCCTTTCTCTTGAGTTCTTGACTTATCAAGGCTTTGTGGCATCATACAATCCATCATGTATGACTTTGTGACTTCATGTCATTCACTGATCCCATCTGAGAGAGTTGAACAACCAGCAGATTGAATCCCATCTCATTCCCCTTCAAACCATCCACTGATAAAATAGAGAGAGTTGTACAACCAACTATTTAATTCCATCGATTCACCATCAATATAAGATCATACCCCCTTGATCTTATATCAGTTTCTCCTTTGTATATATATAAAGAATATTTCAAAGAAAATAGAGTTTATATTATTGATAATGTATCTCTATTGATAAAAAAGAGAAAATTCTATAGAGCGAGTAAAATGTTTATCAAAGAAAAATATTCGAGTAATCAACCAGAATTACACTTTACCGGTATCAGAAAGAAAAATATTCAAGTAATCAACCAGAATTGCACTTGACCGGTGATCTTTTTCCGTCTTTTGCATCCATTTTCAGATCATATCCGAAACATATTTATCACAGAAAACACCCCGCTCCCGGCACCTCCGGTCAGCAGCGTTTTAAACTCTTGGTTCTGATCATGAAATCTTTCTTAAACAAAATCCACCAACTTTAACCTTAAACCGCTATTTCTAATCTACAAACATGCAAAAAAAAAAGAAAACAAGTTGAAAACGAGGGGGAGGGATGAGTAATTTGAATTACCCCGGAGAACAAACCCAAACTCCCGAATATGAGATACCATACAACGAACACATAGACCAGAACTAAACCAGCACCACAACAATACGATTACACCTCACACCAAAAGACAGACTACACAAAACATGTGCATCGCACACGACCGACTCCCGCCAGTTCCCGCCACCGCTGGAACCAGCAACCGTCTGTTTCCGCCACCGCCAAAACTAGACAATACACATGCTCATTCCCGCCACCGCCAAAATAAGCAACCATCCGTTCTCGCCACCGCAGAAACTAGACAATAATAATGCCTATTACCGCCACCGCCGGAACAAGCAACCATTTGTGCCACTGCCGGAAACAAGATGATAACACCACATGTTCCCGCCACCACCGGAACAGGCTCCCGTCCGTTCCTGCCACCGCCGGAACAAGACGCAACATCCACCCGTCCCCGCCACCACCGGAACGACTCCCGTCCGTTCCCGCCATCGATGGAACAAGACGCAATACCCACCCGTCCCCACCACCACTAGAAAAAACTCCCGTCCGTTCCCGCCACCGTCGAAGCAAGACGCAACACCCACCCGTATCCGCCAACGACATAACGAATTCCAACAAACAACAACATAGTCGGACTAGATAACGTTGAACAAATAAGAAAATAACCCCCAGCCAGGCTACGTCTCCACTTCACATACAATAATCCACCTTTAATTATTCTTATTTTAAATTTTCATAAAACCAAACACGCCATAGTTTCTTACGACTTAGAACAGCTCCAATGTGGGCTCTAAAGATAAGGTTCTTAGAGTAAAAATTTTAAAAAAAAATCAAAACCATATATAATCTTAAGAATCGGTTCTTAATAGGGAGGTTTTAGAATTGTTAAGAACATCATGTGTCAGTCCGTGAGTGGTCAATTAATTTTGACACACGTCCCATTTTTTTTGTTTACAAACATTCTCCCCACACACCGAGAAGACCAAGACGAAGAAACCATGGCTTCCTTTGTAATCGCTTCCTCTCCCTTCGTCTGCAAATCCTCAAAGGTTAATATCATCATCATCCTTCGTTTCTCGATTTCACAATTTCTCTCTCGCTTCGAATTTCTTAAGAGTTTTTTTTTTTCATAATTCCGCGCAAAAGGATTTGGGGTTTTCTTCGTTTCCTAAATCGTCGCATATTTCGGTTCATAGATATCAGAAGAAATCGATTTCTCGGAAGATCGTCTCCGTGATGGCGCCGCATAGGTCATCGAGCACCACAGGATCGGTCCGAGCTTCTTCCCTATCTCTCATTTTGATTTCTCATCCTCCTTTTCCTTACATGGTTTTGTGTGGGATTTTTCAAATTTTTCAGGTGAAAACTGGGATGACAATGACGGAGAAGATTTTGGCTAAGGCATCAGAGAAATAACAAGTGGTCCCTGGTGATAACATTTGGGTTAACGTCGATATTCTTATGTCTGTGGCCCTGGTGCTTTTGGTATCTTCAAGAGAGAGTTCAGTAAAAAAGCTAAGGTTTGCTTCTTCTTCTTCTCTCCTGATCTTGCTTGGTTCCTTGGTGATCAGTGCACTAATGATTATATTGTGGTGATGGTATTATAATTCTAGAAATGATATCATGACTCATATTGGTAGTTTGTGAATCTTACTATGATTATATTCTGTTGGTTTGTTGGAATCGATGTCAGTTACTTGAGAAGCTTGTGTAAATATCAGTTGATTACTTTTGCAACTTCATCTAATGTGATTGTTACTTCTAACTTTGCATAATTTTTTATTATATCTTGCTTGCATTCGGATCATTGTTGCCCTGAAGAAGACGAGGCTCGAGATGGAAGAAGAAGGCATACCACCAACCGTGATCAGCTTTGTAAAGGCGTGGCTCATTGCCATAGATGATTCGGAGGCAAGCTCTTTTCCCTGGTGATTCCGAGTTTCAACAATTGCTTCACATTTTCAGGTATTTGCTTCTTTTTTCGTTTTTTCTTGTGCTTACGAGTTTTGCATATATGTTGATGCTATTTGTGTTTATACCTTCTGATTTTAGTTTATTCCATTTGTTTGGCAGATAGTCTTGAAGGCTCTATCAGGCTCTGTGGCTTGCATAGATGTCATTGTGGGACCATAAACCTTATATCATGGATGCATTGGTCGGCCTACTCATATCACTGGTACACAACTCAACAATTACCCTCATGTGACTTTTATTTGATCTGGACGAGGAGCTAGACCTGTTAAAAGTTGCTAGATTACGAGTTAGTGGAATAACTAACCAAGTGTTTGGGGCTTGTTATCGATGAGAACTTCTCTACTCTGTTTTTGTACTCGGATTTGCGTGAAGAGCTAAAGTCTATTGAGAGAGTAGCAGATGGTTTAGATGAATATTTTTTTAAGAACCCCTAATGAGGTTCTACCATTGGAGTATATGAAACAAAATTATTTTAACAAAGGTTTTTAAGCTAAATTTTATAGTTAAATATTAATTAAGAACTTCTCATGGGTTCTTGCATTGGAGATGCTCTTATATATCAAATCAATATCACATTTTAATCAACATTTTTAAATCATTTTTATTTAGATATATTTTTACCACACAACAATCAATAATCACATATTAATCATCATTCTGAAAATATTTAAAAATTTATATATTTATACGAGAAAACCACATATATGAAAGACAGAGTTCTAGGTTTCGTAGAACCATGTGGCATGAAAAGCTGATGGTGAAAGAAGGGCTTCCTCCTGCCAATTCTAAATTAGATAGAAATTTATTTAAAAATCTTTAGGTATTTACCTTTGGGATGGCGGGGTATTGAAAAGAAAAGCAGTTTAGGATTTCAAATAATAATCAAATCAAAAGAAGCTTTTGGGCGTGAACAAGAAGCGTTCTTCGTACGCCGGCCGGTAGCTCTACTAAGCGAAGAACCGGGTTCCTCCCTTTTCTTCGTGAATAACATGTGGAGTGGAGGTAGCCTAGGCGTTCCTCTAGCAAGCTACCTTCGCCTACCTCCCAATATCACGCAAACACACCATAGCTACTGAATTTAACCCGTATCTAAGTATTACGGAATATGAAAACATGTATTAAGAAAAAGTCTTAGATTTATCTTCACCTTAGCCTTAACGACGATGGGCAGGAACGACGATGACAAGCCCGCAAGACGGAATGTGAAAACTAGCCTCTAGGTTCAAGGACTAGATTACTTGCAGCACAAGCAAAAACTTGAAACGCCCCTAACCTTCTCGGTTGAGAATTGCGACGATGGATCTCGGGCTCCGGTGGAAGTAGTTCGTTCTCATGTGATGTGCAACTAACGGTGGTGCTGAGTGGTGGCCAGTGGTGGTGGATGATGGTGGCGTCTCCTTTCTCCACGATTCTTCTCTCTCGGGTGCAACCACAACAACGTGGTGATGGACTGTGAATGTGGCGGTTCCCACCTTCGGTGACGGCAAACTTCTCTAGTGGTGGATGACGTGCGGTAGTAGACAAAGGCAGCGGTGATNGTTTTACCTTAGAGTGTCGAGTTCTAGACGGTTCTTAATAAATCCCTAATAGACTTAGATTCTGCATTCTTGGATTCAAACCTGATAATTATCCTTGCCTAGCGCCTCGTCTCCTGAACCTTAATCCATCTAATTCCGATTTATTACTTGCTTTAATTGCTTAGTTTTAAATTTCATTATTCGATCTAGCATAATCTAAACCTAGAAACCATAAGTGTAGCTTTAACTTCCCTGAGGATTCGATACCCCTTATACTTCAACTGCATTGCTGTGCACTTGCAGTAGTTGATTATTTGGGTAAAACCTGAGCCCTATCATCTGCGGAACCGTGTGAGTGAGGTCAAAACACGGGAAAAGGTCACGTTGTGATTGCAGGGACAAGTAAATCAGTCGGTCGGGCCGACGTGAAAAATAACGCACCGACCGTCGGACAGGGGCGGGGGCCACGAGCCCGACGGAGGGATGGGTGACTCGCCGGTAGGGGCGCTCGGGGTGTTACAAGTGGTATCAGAGCCAAGGGAAGTCAAACTGGTTTTGTCCCAGGAGACAATCTTGGGGTTTGGGGGTTAGGGTTCACACTGGCGGGATCAGAATTCGGGGACGAATTCCCGTTAAATGGGGGAGAATTGTAACGACCCGGGCCCGGCCCATTTGAATAAGTTTAAATGGATTGATTTGGCTACCTATGTCATCAAAGTGCACTTACCTTTTCCGGTCACTTACCCCGAGAGAACTCCAGAGTTAAGCGTGCTTATGCTGGAGTAGGACTAGGATGTGTGACCTTCCGGGAAGTCCTCTGCGGAACCGTGTGAGTGAGGCCAAAACACGGGAAAAGGTCACGTGGTGATTGCAGGAACAAGTAAATCAGTCGGTCGGACCGACGTGAAAAATAACGCACCGACCGTCGGACAGGGGCGGGGCCCACGAGCCCGACGGAGGGATGGGTGACTCGCCGGTAGGGGCGGTCGGTGTGTTACACTGGATGTCAGAAATATGTGGTTGCAAAATTTCTCGACTTCAAAATGGTGGATTCCAAACCCATCATGGATCAAGTGGAAGTACTCCAATTGATTTGTCATGACAAAGCTGCTGAGGGAATGTCAATCTGTGACATTTTCACCGTGAATAGCTTCATCGAAAAGTTACCTTCGAGTTGAGTGAATTTTAAGAACTACCTCAAGCATAAACGGAAGGCGATGACTCTCGAAGAAGTCATCACCAGGCTGCAAATGAAAAATAGAAACTATCAAGCAAATGGTGTACAATTCCATGAGCACAACGTCAATGTGGCAACCCACAAGGGCAAATGAAAATACAAAGGTGTGGCTGTGAAAACGACATCTCCTTTCAAACCAAGGTCCTCCACGAACTTCAAAAAGCGCAACAACGCTGAAACAAAGTTCAAAGGGAAATGCCACAAATGTAACAAGATTGGTCACAAAAGTGACATGTGTCGCAGCAAGCCCAAAGACAACGGGAAAGCTCAAGCCAATTTGACAGAAGAAGACATGTGTGCTATGGTCTCGGAAGTCAAAATGGTGGAAGACAACCCGAAACAGTTGATATGGGTCTAGTTTTACCCAAATAATCAACTACTGCAAGTGCACAGCAATGCAGTTGAAGTATAAGGAGTATCGAATCCTCAGGGAAGTTAAAGCTACACTTATGGTTTCTAGGTTTAGATTATGCTAGGTCGAATAATGAAATTGAAAACTAAGCAATTAAAGCAAGTAATAAATCGGAATTAGATGGATTAAAGTTCAGGAGACGAGGCGCTAGGCAAGGATAATTATCAGGTTTGAATCCAAGAATGCAGAATCTAAGTTTATTAGGGATTTATTAAGAACCGTCTAGAACTCGAAACTCTAAGGTAAAACCAATCAACTCTCGTTGCAGAAGTTATCTATGCCTAAATCCCTAAATTCCAAATCTCTTTGCGAATTTAAACAATCAAGGCAAGCAATAAGAACAGGTTCGATTTGTTCACAAATTACCTAGACCAAATCTCTTTGCGAATAGATAATTTGCTCACCTAAGATTAGTTCAAGTTATTAATAATGCTCTCGCATCTATTAAACAACCTAAGGTTTGATTTCTAAGTGATCAATTCAGAGAATCAAGTTAAGCACAAATCTAGGTGAAGATCCAATTGATTTCCCTAATAATTCTAGTGATTCTATAAACTCTTCATCAAACCCTAAATTACCCTAACCTAACTAGCAAACTACTCAGACATAATAATGCAAACACAAAACATGGCTGAATAATATTGCATAAAAGAATAGAGAATGATACAGGGGTTCGAAATCTGGCTCAGATGAGTTAGAATTGTCTCCCCAAAAGCTCAGGATCAATCTCTCTCTAAGTCTCAAAAACAGAAAATAATGATAATGTAATTGGCTAAACAATGCCTGAAAACTATTTATAGAAGGGGATTTTTCGTCCAGGGGTAGATTTGTAATTCTTCAGAACTTGCTCTTCTTTCCTTTTCCTGATTGGAAACCGTCAAGCTTCGCCGTCTATCCTTGGTGTCGATCGACACTGATGGTGTCGATCGACACTCAGCTCGTGAATTCCAGCCTCTTGACTTCATCACTTCGGCTGCTTCTCCAAAGTGCTCCAAAATGCTCCAGATTCTCCCATTTAGCTCCAAATGCTCTCCATCCTGTAAAGACTCTAAAAAGACTCCAAAACTAGCAAAAGACTCTATAAAAACACTTATATCATGGCTTAAAAACGGGTAAAAACCATGATATATCAACTCCCCCAGACTTAGCCTTTGCTTGCCCTCAAGCAAAACAGAAACTTAGACTGAAGTAGAAGTTTGAAAACAGGAACTTCCAATCACTTCTTCAAAACGCCACATGAATTAACACTTCTTGAATCCACATGATATTAGAGCTAACCTTAGGAAATGTTCAATGTACTTACCACAAGCTTAGCAATCTCCCAGTTCGAATCCAGATCCTTTCCTTGGTATAAATTTCGAACTCTAACATTGGTAATGCCATAGAACTTTTCTGATTCTTTCCCTTCCTTAGTACCTGAACAAGACATTCTCATACAGCTCCCCTATTTTCTCTTCCCTTAGTCAACTTCTGCCCATTTTCAGGGTGTTCTAAGATCTTTTCATTGACTTTTCTTATTCTTCTTTTTTATGGGATCTCTGGAATAATGCTACTCTCTACTTGTGTTCCTTGTTAGGAGACGTGTTCAAGAGCATCACTAATATTGTTCCTTGTGAGGAGACAGGCTCATGACAAAGGCACTATTCCAGACTTAGACTATTTTTCTTTATTTTCTTTTCTCTTAAGGGAAGATCAAGGAGAAACTGCAATTGCCTATCTGTTCGGACTGAAAGAGGAATCAAGTTCTGCACATACCTAGTTCTTATAAGGGGATCTGAACTCGCCCTGTTAGACTGATTCCACTTGTAGCTTTCTACTTAGTAAGTCCTGCAATCAACTCTTATAGCAATGGTTCTTCAAGTGCTAATTTTCTGTGGTTAGTCCCTAGAAAAACTGAAAGTTCCAACTAATTTTGACTCAATAAAACAGATTTTGAAAACTTTTGACTCAAGACTTAACTGACTCTCAAAACAAAACACTAAATTAGCAACTACCTCCCCCAGACTTGAATAACACTGTCCCCAGTGTTACTAAGAATGAGTTTGGATAAAAAAAGGAAAAAAAATGTGCCAAACTGTTACAAACAAAGAGAAGAATCAGATTACCTGACCTCTGCGCGTAGCGTCGATCGACACAGGTGGTGTCGATCGTTGCTGGGTCTGAAGGTGGTGTCGATCGACACAGATGGTGTCGATCGACACTCTGTCCGTAGACAGAGTTTTGCCATTCGAACATGATTGTTGCTAAGTCATATTTGTTGTTAGAGTTAGCCTAGCTGTTAGAAAAACTCAAACAAACGTTAAAAGCACAGATAATCCAATAATCTCAATGAGTTTAACAAGTTATGAAGCAAAGTACTGAAGCAAATGCAGACTCAAGAGTAAAAGAAAAACTGACTCAAAAGACTAAAAGGAATGGAGAATCACTCATCGTCATCTGGTCGTGGTGGAGAAGAACGTGGTGGTGAAGCAGGTCGAACGCAGCCACAGTTAGACACAGTGGCAATGGCGTTCCAGATGGCCTGGAAGCTCTGAACCACGTATCTCTGGAAAGCAGCTTGCTCCATAGGAATCTCAGGAGCAGCTGGAAGGTGATGAGAACCAATAGGCTCTAAAGTAGCCGGTGCTCTGCGCCTAGAAGAGGATGGTCGTGAAGGCTCTGCAGCTGTGCGTGATGAAGTGCCTCTGCGCCTAGTAACGGGAGGGTCCCTGAGCTTGCTCGGGCTAGGGCGGAAAGCGAGGCGGTTCAAATCTGATGTGATGCGAGTCAGGTCCCTGTCTGGCAGCTGTACCACTCGCTGCACTCTCTGCTCGTCGGTGAAAACCCACATCTTCTCTGGCGTTACCCAATGAGTCCTCTTCAGATACTCCATATCAATCAAAGATCGTGATGTCTCAATGGAGCAGGGAGAAGTGTCTATCCCGCAGTGCAGGAAAATAGGAGTAAGAAGGCTCCCTATAGTCTCTGGCTTAGACTTCGTCCCACTGAAAGGCTTGAACTTCAAATAAGCCAAGTGATGTGCAAAGACCGCACCTAGGTTCGCGCTCTGTGGTGCGTACTGGTCCTCATAGATCTCAGACCAAAGACCCCGGTAAAGCAATACCAACTCAGAAACACGCATCTTCCCTGGCTCGCTCTTACACAGAAGTGTAGTGGCGAAGAGACGAACCAAGTGATGTGGTACGACACTGGTTCAACAACCCACATTTGTGTTGGACGTGCAATGTTCAGCACCTACCAGAAAAGTACATCGACCGAACAGCTGTTCATGGGAAACTCTGCATTCTCCAAGATACAGAGTCATGGAAAAGTTGTGCTGAGGATGACCTCGGGGAAGGAACTCACTCTTCAGAATGTCAAACATGTGCCGGACATGAGGAAGAACCTAATCTCTGGCACTCTGATGAGCAAGGCCAGATTTGCTGCTAATCTTGAGGCAGACAAGCTCGTGCTGAGGAAATTTGGGGTGTTTGTTGGCAGGGGTTATGAGAAGAACGGACTGATCAAGATGTGCGTCATGACAGTCCTCCGCAACAATGACGCTTCTAGCTCTAAGAATGTTATTGCTAATAATGTTGCTTCTGTTTCAAATGTTGCTGAATCTGTTTCGAAGATTTCACTCAATGACAAAAATCCAGTTGCTTATTTGCTTGAGTCATTTAATATTTGGCATGAATGATTAGGACATGTGAATAACAAATCTATAAAAAGATTAATGAACTTGAACCTAATCCCGAAATGCAAAACAAGCAAAGAAAAATGTGAAGTGTGCGTACAGGCCAAACTCACAAAAACGCCATCACCTCAAGTTGAAAGAACCACCGAACCTCTAGTCTTAATCCATACAGATTTATGTGATTTAAAATACGCACCAACTAGAGGCGGTAAAAGGTATTTTGAAACGTTCATAGATGATCATACAAAATATTGTTACGTATATTTATTACGTAGCAAAGATGAAACCTTGGAAAAATTCAAGGAATATAAGCGCGAAGTTGAAAATCAACAAAACAAAACTATTAAAATACTTAAAAGTGATAGAGGAGGTGAATATGATGGACCATTTAATGCCTTTTGTCAAGAACATGGATTATCCATCAAACCACTGCTCCTTACTCACCGGAATCCAACGGAGTTGCGGAAAGAAAAAACCAAACTTTTAAAGAAATGATGAATGCGATGTTGCAGGAATCTGGGTTAGCCCAGGACATGTTGGGGGGAAGCATTGCTTACCACAAATTTTATCGTCAATAAAATACCACACAAAGTCACGGAAAAAACTCCTAACGAACTTTGTAAAGGTATTCCGCCATCGTATAAATATTTAAAAGTGTGGGGGTGTCTAGCAAAAGTTGCAGTGCCACCTCCAAAAAAGGTCACAATCGGAACAAAAACGGTGGATTGTATTTTCATTGGATATGCACACAACAGTAGTGCTTATCGATTTCTAGTTCATCAATCAGATGTACCAGATATTCACATAAATACAACCATGAAATCAAGAAACGCGTCTTTCTTTGAACACGTTTTTCCATGCAAGGTTAAACAAAACCCAAAACAAACTCGTGAAGAAAGTGAAGCGATCACCTCCGTAAACGAGGCAAGCCCTTCGGGCACATCATTTGATGATGCAGAAGACGTCGAAGATGAACCTAGACGTAGCAAAAGGGCTCGTAAGAAAAAATCTTACGGTGATGATTTCTTAATGGTCTTTCTTACAGAGAATGAACGAAGAACTTTCGCCGAAGTCATGTCCACACCAGACGCACCTTCATGGAAAGAAGCCGTTAATAACGAGTTCGACTCTATTATGCAAAATCATACATATGAGATAACAGACCTACCACAAGGGTTTAAACCATTAGGGTGTGAATGGATTTTCAAAACAAAATTGAAAACTTATGGCTCAATAGACAAATACAAGGCTAGGCTTGTAGTGCAAGGATTCTGGCAAAAAGAAGGCTTGGATTTCTTTGACACATATTCTCCGGTAACGAGAATAACCTCTATAAGAATGCTAACAAGCATTGCTGCTTTAAGAGGTCTAGAAATCCATCAAATGGATGTTAAAACTGCTTTTCTAAACGGAGATTTAGAAGAAGAGATTTATATGAAACAACCAGAAGGTTTTGTCGTCCCAGGACAAGAACATAAAGTTTGTCGACTTGTGAAGTCGTTATATGCAATTCTAGGGATCCAAATCACTAGAAATTCTGATGGAATTATCCTGTCTCAAACTCATTATGCTGAAAAGATACTTGAGAGGTTTAAAAACTACTCAAACAGGACAGGGAAAACTCCAGTAGATTCTCAACTTCACCTTCAAAAGAATTCGGGTGAAGCTGTGTCACAACTGGAATATGCAAGAGTGATCGGAAGTCTGATGTACTTAACAAATTGTAATAGACCAGTTCTAGCGCATGTAGTAAATGTACTAAGTAGCTACACAAGCAACCCAGGACATAAACATTGGAAAGCTATAACTAGAGTATTAAACTACATACGTTATACCAAAAATTATGGTATTCGCTACGGTAAAGAACCCACAGTTTTAGAAGGATACAGTGATGCAAACTGCATTTCCGATTCTAAGAACTCCAAATCCACGAGTGGATATATCTTTACGCTTGGAGGTGGAGCGGTGTCCTGGAAATCTTCCAAACAAATTCTGTTAGCCAGATCAACCATGGAATCTGAGTTTATAGCGCTAGATAAAGCCGCAGAGGAAGCAGAATGGCTTCGAAATTTTTTGTAAGACATTCTTATGTGGGAGAAACCACTGCCAACATTACGTGTACACTGCGATAGTCAATCGACTATAGCTCGGGCATTGAATAATCTCTACAATGGTAAATCTCGTCATATTAGGAGACAATATAAAATCATTATACATTTGATTATATCAAATCATTATACATTTGATTATATCAAGTGGTGTAATCACGATTGATTATATCAAATCGACTGACAACCTAGCGGATCCATTTACTAAAGGTTTGTCACGAGATCAAGTTGAAAATTATCAAGAGGAATGAGTTTAAAGCCTACAAATTAAGACGAAGTTTGATGGAAATCCTACCTATGTGACTGGAGATCCCAAGATCTAGGTTCAAAGGGACAACTAAATCAAACGGAATCTGTAAAGAGTATTGTGAGACTTGTATCTCTACCCAGTTCCCAGGATGATAAACAGTGCTATAAACATGTACGTGATAAGGTTAAGCGTTAGCTTCTAATGATGAAATAACTTTGTAATAGTGGAGTATGACAGGATACTTATGAATACGTTATTGGAAGATCACCTAGTGAGTGTGAAATAAGGTTGTTTCTAGGAGAATAAAGTAAGGCTATATTCTCCAAGTTCACTCACAAATAACCAAGCAAGTTCATGGCCAAAATGAACACAATAGAGAACTCAGTTCTACGAGAAATGAAGCTGTATTATAGCTGTTGTCTCGGTTTACATCAAAATCCTGGAGGTTCAAGACATCTAGTTCACCTCCTGGCCAAGTAAACCCGACAGATATAAAAATGAGTACTTCAAAGCTGAAAAATGCTACTAACTCAAACACAGTGAATTTTTGTTTAAACTCTCGAAAAGTTCGTATGTCTAGTTAAAGAATTAGTAGAGTCAATCGAGTCGTCATTTGTTTAGAGTAATTTCTATTCATGTGGGGGATTGTTGGATCCAAAATTCAAAAGCTAATGGGCTTTCAAGAATTTGGAAAGAGTGAAAAGAAATGGGCTTCGGCCCAAGTGTGCTTAAATGAGAATGAAGGGGGTCGGGCCGGTTCGCGGTTCGTGGGTTTGCGGGTTTGCGGAATGGACCTTCGGACCGTAGAGAAAATTTTATTTTTTGAACTCTTAAATGGGCCAATCGAATTAATTTCCTAAACGCAAATGGGCCTTCGGGTTTTCCAAACTCAATTTCGAATGGAACTTTTGGTTTGGACAAATAAATTTGTTTAGCTCCAAAGTCTAATTCCATGTGGCAAGGTCTATGGATTTGTAAATTTCAAATAAATTTGTTTTAACTCCAAAGTCTAATTCCATGTGGCAAAGTCTATGGATTTGCAAAGTTCAAATAAATTTGTTTAACCCATTCGCAAAGTCTAACCCCATGTGGCAAAGTGAAAAGTTGAAATAATTCTACACTCTTGTCGGCCATCCCTCTCAATCTAACGTGGCCACGGTATCTCCACAAATCGTTGGCTTTAAAAGGCCACCAGCTCTCCGCCTATTTAAGGAAGAGCTCTCTCTCATTTTAAAAACACACAACATCTCACTGTCTTACTCAACAAACCTTCGATCCTCCACTTCCTCCAAAGTGAGTCTAGAGAAGTTAATTTCACGTTCTTTCAATTTCATAGCTTCCGAATCTCGAGAGTTTAACGTAGCGTTGATTAGAGTTCGTAGATTCCGTTTTCCGAGTGCTGCGAAACGGTCTCGTATCGGTTGTATCTTGGGATTCAAAAATCGTGTTTTTCCGTCTCATTACGGGCCATTTATTGAGTTACGGAAAGAGGTTTACTCGCCTCCGATATTCGGTTTTACACGCTTCCGTGTACTCGTTTTTGTTTTTTTTGTTTTCTTCGAAGATCCATTTTTCGTTTCTTCGTTTTTTCTCTTTTCCTTTCTTGTCCTTTAATCGTTTTTATTACTTACAAAACTTCTTTGCGTAGCTTCGTATAAACTTCCATTTTTCAAGATTTTCGTATAAACTCGTACTTTCAAAGTTTCGTATAAACTCGTACTTTCAAAGTTTTCGTATAAACTTGTACGTTCAAAGTTTCATATAAATTCGTGTTTACTATAAAATCGTTTCGGATTCTCCGCATTTCTTAATTCCGTTTTTGCGGTTCCTACAATTTTGTTGGTTTAAGGAGTTGTCAAAGGGGATCTCATGGATTGTTGAATTAGGTTGGGTGTAATCTGTTAAACATTCTTCATCTATACTTATTATTACATGTTGCAAGATTCGCGACATACCTACTAATATTAAGTTGGTTTACCAACCAAAAGTGTTGTTAGATTGTCTGAACCAGTACTAGATGAGCTTACTGTTATAATCTGCGAGAGTTGAGTTATAAAACTTTGTGAACATATCGATTTCAATCCTATTGCATGTTTAACTGCATAATTGCTGGAGAGAGTTAAGTAATTGAGTTGTTGATGAGCCACTTTTACGAGTGGTGATGAATCATTCAATAATCTTCTCCATCGCCACCACCACCTCCTCCATCTTCCTCACTGTCTTCTTCTTCTTCTTCTTCTTGCTCTCTTTGTTGAAGTAAATAATCTTCTCCATCTTAATTTCAAATCTTTCTTGATGAGCCACTTTTACGAGTGGTGATGAATCATTCAATAATCTTCTCCATGATGATTTCAAATTCTATGAGAGCAAGAAGAAGAAGAAGAAGAAGACAGTGAGGAAGATGGAGGAGGTGGTGGTGGCGATGGAGAAGATTATTGAATGATTCATCACCACTCGTAAAAGTGGCTCATCAAGAAAGATTTGAAATCATCATGGAGAAGATTATTTGATTCATCACCACTCGTAAAAGTGGCTCATCAATTATGTATTACTATTTTTTATTGAGATGGGATATTTCAGATCATGACTCTCATAGAATTTGCAGGGGTTTATGGATATCTTATGCAGATAAATAAAAAAGTGATAATTCAAATAGATGTGTTCTTAAACTCGAATATTTAATCCACTATATTCTTTCTTAATCTACTATATCCCACATAGTGTAAAAATACATAATTGACCATCGAATTAATTTTAAGAAGAAAAAGAAAAAAAATCTGCAAAAGAAAAAAAAAAGAAATGACTTCGTTCCCGGCTCGCAACTGAACTCGAGCTCGTTCGCCGCCGCCGTTTCTTCGCCTAATTGTCTTCGCCTTCCTCGAGGTGCATTGAGGTGGAAAATCCAGGTCCGTTCTTCAACACTTTGAGCTGCATTTTTTGGAATTGGAAATTGAGATATTAATTTGGGGCATTAGATATTTTGGTATGCACATTGTGTGTTTTACCATGGTTTCTGGGTCGATTAGGACTTTAAATCGGTAACAAATGGATTTCAGTAGTTGAATCGTATTGAATTGTAGGTGGATTATAACCCAAAACGATCCAATTTGAGTTCTTGCGATAGGAGATCTGGGTAAAAATAGTAATACTGATAAATGTAGTACAACTAGTAAAACTGATATTACTGGAAATCAAGATTTTTTAGTAAAACTTGGTGCAACTAGTATTATTGAGTAAAGAGAAGGTATAATTGTGGATAACTAGTATTACTGATTGAGTTTTGTTTTGTTTTGGCAGGATACAATGAGCAACAACGTCGGCATACATTTTAAATGCCAAGGTCGCATGTATAGTTTAATGTTGAAGACATCAGTGGAGAACATAACTTTGTCGATGATAGAAGTTAAGATATACAAGAAGCTTGTGTTAGATGAAAGTAAGGTTAAATTGCAATTGAGTTACATTCCACTGCTGGTGGGATTTGAGGAAGTGTTGACTCTTTCTGATACTAAGGACTTGTGTGTTTACCTGACGTCCATTGATAAAAACAACCGTAAATGTATTTTGTATGTGGAGATCATCACTACATCAGAACGAGCGCTCATATCGGAACTGCCCGAGCAGCTGTCGAGAGCGGGCAGTGGATGACATCAGTAGATGAACTATGTCGGGTTTTCTAAGGTATAAATTCCAATGTCGCATATATAGTTTAATGTTGAAGACATCAGTGGATGACATAACTCATAAAGAGAACCGTAAATGTATTTTGTATGTGGAGGTCATCACTATATATAATACTATATATTATTCATGTGACTATTGGGTAATATTGATATAACTGAGCATTACAGATCAAACGTATATCTGGTAAAACTGGTATTACTGAGCAAAGAACGTATATTTGGTAAAACTGGTATTACTGAGAAAATAGCATATATATGGTAAAACTGGTATTACTGATTAAAGTTGATAATGGAAAAAAATAATTTTGATTTTTACAAAAACTATACCAAAATTACTCAACAGACTTATTGGCGTTGTAAACGTCGCAAATAAATTTCATAATGTGTATTAAGTATGAAATTATATCATACAATATTGGGTTATTAAAGAAGAATCTACACAATATACTCCTTATATTTTTAAGATTACTTTATAAATAATAACCAACTTAGGATGACAAAGTTACAGAAATCTTAATTTCAAACATATCATTACATAAAACAATCAGAATTATATGCTAATCAATTTATATCAACTGTAAAACTAAGAAAACAAATGTTAAGGGTAAGTAATACTAAGTAAAATGGAAAACACCCAAAGTATAACTATTTGGAACTTTCGTACAACTACTATATTCTATATAACTAAGTATAAAATTGGCAACGCACATGTGACTAAAATTTTGGCGCCCAATACTCAAAATCCCCAAATTTCTTCCTTCTCTTCTCTCTTTCTTTCATTACCTAGTTTCCTCTCTCTCTCTCTCTCTCTCCACTCTCTTTCATTCCTCATCATTTTTCCTCACCTCTCTCTCTCTCTCATTCCTGATTTCTTTTCTCTTCTCACGAGCTCTTGATTATGGACCCGACCTATAGTGACGAGAAAAGGAACAAGAGGCTAATCGATAGGCTTTACTACATAGACGATGGTGACTATGAACATTCCGACAAGATGTCCAAGTGGTGGACGAATTCAAATGCAAAACCAACAACACAGTTCTACATAGTAATACCAGTAGTACAAATTATGCAAAACCAACAACATAGTTCTACATAGTGTAATACGAATTCAAATGCAAAACCAACAACATAATTTTACATAGTAATACCAATAGTACGAATTCAAATACAAAAACAAACAACATAGTTATACATAGTAATACCAGTAGTACAAATTCAAATTCAAAGCCAACAACATAGTTTTACGTAGTAATACCAGTAGTACAAATCCAAACAACCACTATACGAAAAAGATATAGTCTTCACTCCTTATACTTTCTGTTTTGCCGACCTTGTCGCTGGCCTACTCGTCCCGACAGTCCGCTTAACACCTTTTTGACGTCTCTCCTGATTGCTCATTCACATAAGCTTCCAACGGTGCGACTCGTTCGGCCACCCCATCAACCTTGTCCTTAATTACCTTTATATGTTCTCCTATATCTTATTTCATGGTGTTTACGAGCTCTACCAATTCAGTTAAAGGTGAGAAATTTTGATTGAGACATAGCAACGAACACTTCACTACAAGAAAACATGGCTTTTGTCACGATTTTTTACGAGGAAAATAAATCGTAGCAAATTAGCATTGAATTAACGACGAATTTACGAGGAAAACGATAAACGTCGGTAATTCGTCGTAAAGAGGGACGAAAAAAAATCGTCGTAAATTCGTCGTAAATACCAATGAATTTACGACGAATTAACGACGTAATATAGTGTCGTCGTTAATTCGTCGTTATATAACGACGAATTAACGACGAATCATATTTGTCGTGGATTCCTTGCAATTTCGTCGTAACTTCCAACGAATTAGCGAGAAAATAATTCGAAGCAATATACCAACGTATTAGGGAGGAAAATAAGGTAGATGAAAACGTGTTTTACTGGTTTTTTTGCCACGAAAATATTTCTTGTTAAATCGTTGGTAATTCGTTGGTAATTCGATGTAAAAAAAAAAGTCTATATATAGAACCTACACTTCACAATGAAAACCACAAAAACAAATACTTCTCTCTTCACCTACAAAAAAACTCTTCAAAAAAAAAACTCTTGTTAAACACTTTTTCAATATCTTCTATTTTTTTCCATATAAGAAAAAATATTTTCTTATATATCGAAAAAAATGTCAATATACGAATTACGAAGTTGGATGTATAATCGTAAAGATTCGGAGGGATCGCTGACGAAGGAGTTTCAAGACGGGCTAGAAGGATTCATGTATCAGGCGGGAAGTTTGCAAATTACCGTTGAAAGTGGTATGATGTACTGTCCTTGTCAAAAATGCATGAATAGGAAATTTCTTCGTATCTCAAAAGTGTGGTCGCATCTATTAAATAGAGGGTTTTTTCCGCACTACTATATTTGGTATAATCATGGAGAAGGGCATGGGGGAAATGCTGCTAGTAGTAGTGGTAATAACCAAGCAGTTAATATTGATGCTGAGTCAAATAATGTGCATCAAGTTGATGATCATGGTGAATATGGTGATCATGATAGGATTCATGAGATGGTTACAGATGCATTTCATGAAAACACGGGTACATTTCTAGCTGCTGGTCATGATAGTAATATTTACGACGAGGAACCCAATTTAGATGCCAAGAGATTTTATGATATGTTAGATGCTGCAAATCAGCCACTCTACGATGGATGTAGAGATGGGCACTCTAAATTGTCCTTGGCAGCTAGGATGATGACCATTAAAACTGATCATAACTTAGGTGAGGTTTGCATGGATGATTGGGCTGATTTGATTAAGGGGATTTTGCCTGAAGATAATTTAGCTGCTGAGAGTTACTATGAGATACAAAAGTTGGTTTATAGTCTTGGGTTACCTTCTGAGATGATAGACGTTTGTGTAGACAATTGCATGATTTATTGGAAAGATGATGACAAGTTGCAGGAGTGTCGTTTTTGCCACAAGCCACGGTATAAACCGCAAGGTGCTGGTCGTAATAGGGTGCCGTACCAAAGGATGTGGTATCTTCCAATAACTGATAGGTTGAAAAGATTGTATCACTCGGAAAGGACTGCTGCATCCATGAGATGGCATGCTGATCATTTGCAGACAGATGGGGAGGTCAATCATCCGTCAGATGCAAAAGCGTGGAAACATTTTAAGACGGTACACCCCGACTTTGCTAGAGAGAAACGGAATGTATATCTTGGTCTTTGCACAGATGGATTTAGTCCATTTGGTATGTCTGGTAGGCAATATTCTTTATGGCCCGTAATCTTAACGCCTTACAACCTTCCCCCAGACATGTGCATGCAAAGAGAATTTCTATTCATGAGTATATTAGTCCCTGGTCCCAAGCATCCGAAGCGATCCCTTGATGTGTTTTTGCAGCCTCTAATAGCGGAGTTGAAGGAATTGTGGTTTAATGGGGTTCGTACGTATGATATTTCAAGGAAGAAAAATTTTACGATGCGGGCGGTTCTTATGTGGACAATAAGTGACTTTCCCGCATACGGGATGCTATCAGGGTGGACTACGCATGGGCGGTTGTCTTGTCCTTATTGTCTGAATCGAACAGAAGCATTTCAATTGAAGTACGGTAGAAAAACAAGTTGGTTTGATTGTCACCGCCGATTTCTACCCTTGTCGCATACATACCGAAGAAACAAGCGGTTATTTAGAAAGAACAAAGTTGTCCGTGTTCCTCCTCCTGTATGTGTATCCGGGGCAGATTTAGAAGCACAAATTGATCATTACGGTGCACAGCAAACAGTCGTCCGAGGTGGAAATTGGCACAGTACAGCGAATATGCCAGGTGGATATGGGGAGCATCACAATTGGCATAAGAAAAGTATTTTCTGGGAGCTTCCGTATTGGAAAGATCATCTGCTTAGGCACAATCTCGATGTCATGCACATTGAGAAAAACTTTTTTGATAACATCATGCATACAGTGCTAAACGTAAAGGGGAGAACCAAAGACAACGTAAAATCAAGACAGGACTTGCCCGACCTTTGTTCGAGGAATGAGTTGCATCTTTCAAGCAACGGGAAAGCACCAGTTCCAATATTTCGATTGGGTGCCGCAGAAAGGTCATCATTGTTCAATTGGGCAACATCTGATGTGAAGTTCCCCGATGGGTACGTTTCGAATCTATCTAAATGTGTGGAAGGGCAAAAGTTTTCAGGGATGAAGAGTCATGACTGTCACGTAATTATGGAACGCTTGTTGCCTTTTGCCTTTGCTGAACTTCTACCCGCAAATGTACATGAAGCAATTGGAGGTAATTAAAATTCTGGCTTTTTAATTAATTATATATATGTAAGTATGTCTAACTGACTCATGGCATTGATTAATTATTGATAAATTTTATACTTGTTTGTATTGTTATTGCAGGCATTGGGTCATTTTTTCGTGATCTTTGTACTCGTACTTTGACAGAAGATGTAATTGCACAATTAGATGCAAATATACCAATCCTGCTGTGCAACTTGGAGAAGATATTTCCACCATCTTTTTTTGATGTTATGGAACATCTACCTATCCATCTTCCTTATGAAGCAGAACTTGGGGGGCCTGTTCACTTTCGATGGATGTATCCGTTTGAGCGATTTATGGGTCATTTAAAGCGGAAAGCAAAAAATCTAGCAAAGGTTGAAGGTTCAATCGTTGCGGGAAGTTTAACAGAAGAAACTTCTCACTTCACGGGATATTATTTTGGATCAAATGTGCGGACACGGAAAAGGGCTCCTCGACGATATGATGATGGAGGTGTAGGTCGAACATACCCGGTGGAAGGTGTCCCAGACATTTTCTCATCAATCGGACGCCTATGCGGAAAGTTGAAAGAAGTATGGTTCGCCAACGAACATGATCATCATAGCGCACATACGTATATCCTTCTAAATTGCGAGGAAGTTAGTCCATTTGAAATGTAAGTGAAATAAATTTATATGTCATATCATGTATATATATATATATCTATATATAGTTTGGTTGGTCATTCAATTCACTCATATATATATATATTGCAGGGAATTCGATAGACAGGTACGTGAAGCTATTGACGGAGTTACAAATGAGGAAATCAGCACTCGTAAAGATCGCCACTTTTCTCAGTGGTTAAAGTCGGAAGTAAGTGCATGACGTACGTTTATATATATTAATTTACTAAATAATTCAATTAATAATTAATAACAGTTATTTTTAATTATTTTTATATAGG
Organism: Alliaria petiolata; assembly: GCA_020283515.1. Lineage (NCBI taxonomy): Eukaryota > Viridiplantae > Streptophyta > Magnoliopsida > Brassicales > Brassicaceae > Alliaria > Alliaria petiolata. The sequence continues at coordinate 393,079,716 of JAHZTW010000001.1, forward strand.
TTGCGGATGGAGATACGGCATATCCGCTTTGGTTTCATGAATTAATCAAAGGCCCGATTTGGAAAATCACTACTGCATCCATGTATTGTACACGTGGATATGTGTTTCATACATTCAAATACGGCAATCAAAGGACTACTGCAAACTACGGGGTTTGTGTGAGGGGCGAAATTGATTTTTATGGGGTGTTGCAAGACATAATTGAAGTTGAGTACCCCGGGTTGGTTGCAATGAAATGTGTTCTCTTCAAATGTGATTGGTTCGATCCAACTGTTGGTCGAGGTGTGCGTAAAAATAAAAATGGGACGGTGGACGTCAATAAATCACGGCGTTACAACAAGTTCGAGCCATTTATCCTTGCATCGCAAGCAGAACAAGTCGCCTTTGTTCCTTATCCCCGAGTTCGCACAACAGGCATCCCATGGTTAGCAGTTATTAAAGTTTCTCCAAGGGGAAAAATTGTTGATCTGCCAATGCAACAAGATCATTGCTATGATATTCTTCAACCAGATGAGAGTACCGGCGATATTCTTCTAATAGATCCGCAAAATAGGGAGGTTGATGAAGATCTTCCAGAGGATACTACTGATGAAGAAGAAGCGCCAGAGTTTGAAGAAAGTGATTCACCCGATGATGAAGAAGGTGAATCAGATGTATCGGAAAATGAATATGATGGTGATTTATAAAATCCATGTAATATAAACGACTTTTTATTAAATATATAGTTACGACTTTTTATGTTATAAATGTTTAACTGAACTTGTTGTTTTTGCTTTAAAATGTATAGTACATGTATAAAAATCTTATGTTTTTTATAAAAATCTTTGTATTGAATGTTACGGTTTTTCATTTTATAAAAATTTAAAATTTTTTATGGTATGCTTAAAACTATATGAGTATCTAAATTATGTTTGATATAAATATCATACTCTAGTTAAACGTATAAATTAAAGAGTTTAGGGTTTAAAAAAAAAATTACATTTTACGACGAATTTGCGAGGATTCCTCGCAAATTCGTCGTAAATGTCCAATTTTACGACGAATTTGCGAGGAATCCTCGCCAATTCGTCGTAAAATTCATACCCTAAACCCCAAACTTGCAAACTCTAGTTCAATATATTTGGTTATATAAATGTTTGACTGAAGTTGTTGTTTTTGCTTTAAAATGTATAGTACATGTATAAAAATCTTATGTTTTTTATAAATTCGAATGATAACGTACTACGAGTGATACTTCTTCTTAACGACTATGATTCTTTGTATTGAATGTTACGGTTTTTCATTTTATAAAAATTTAAAATTTTTAATGGTATGCTTAAAACTATATGAGTATCTAAATTATGTTTGATATAAATATCATACTCTAGTTAAACGTATAAATTAAAGAGTTTAGGGTTTTAAAAAAAAATTACATTTTACGACGAATTTGCGAGGATTCCTCGCAAATTCGTCGTAAACCTCATACCCTAAACCTCAAACTTGCATAGTGTAGTTCAATAAATTTGGTTATATAATTGTATAACTGAACTTGTTGTTTTTGCTTCTAAATGTATAATACATGAATAAAAATCTTATGTTTTTATAAATTTGAATGATAACGTATACTACGAGTGATACTTCTTCTTAACGACTATGATTCTTTATATTGAATGTTATGGCTTTTCATTTTATAAAAATTTAAAATTCTTTATGGTATGCTTTAAACTATATAAGTATCTATATTATGTTTGATTTGAACAAAATATAAGATTTTAAACGTATAAATAGTTTAGGGTTAAAAAAAATTATAAAAATACATTTTACGACGAATTTGCGAGGAATACTCCCAAATTCGTCGTAAATGTCCATTTTTTACGACGAATTTGCGAGGATTCCTCGCAAATTCGTCGTAAACCTCATACCTTAAACCCTCCTCCGTATGTTTGACCATTAGAGATTTTTTTTTATTATTGGGGATGACTTTGGGACGAATTAACGACGACTTGTAAGTTTGGGACGAATTACCGAGGAATCGTCGTTAATTCCTCGTAAAATGTGGCGTCGTAAATGCCTCGTAAATTTGGGACGAATTAACGACGACTAAGAGGGTATTCGTCGCTAATTCGTCATAACTTGGGAGGAATTAGCGACGAATCTAAAATCTATATATACTTGCCGAGATTTCTCTCTTTCCCCTCACTTCTCAACTTTCTCTCAAATCTCTCTAGATCTCTCTCTCTCTCTAGAAACCTACTCGGATCTATCCCCAGATTTATCAAATATTAGAAGGTAACGATCTAAATTTATATTTTTTTTTTGATATATTTAGGTTTGGATAATGTTAGGATATCGAAATATTAGAAGAATGTTATAATATCGAAATATTAGAAGAATGTTAGGATATCAGAATATTAGAAAAATATTAGAAATATTTTATTGTAAGTAGATTTTTTTTTAATTTAGAAATTTTTTAATTTTAGTTATTAATTATATTTATTAATTATTGTGCAGATGAGACCTTCTCGTCGTAACCGTTATTATCAGTTTTTACCTGATAATGGTGGTGGGGCTTCGTCTGGGACAGTTCTGATTCCAGATTCGTCTCAGCCATACACTACTTCCGCTACTCCGTCGGAAGTTCCGCAGACACAGACCCAGGCCCTTGCACCACCGCCACACTTCCGGCCACCTGGTGTTCCTCTTCCATATGCCGATATGACGGTTGATGATTTGATTGCACAACCGGGAAGAACTAATGTTACGAGATTAGACCCGCGTCATATAACCGGACAATGGTACGTTTTTTAATTTAATATTTTATTTTTATGTTTTCAATATGTGATTTAATTTTTTTTTTTTAGGTTCGGGATCGAAAGCAAGGTCGGACGTTCCGTTGCGGATATCATCAAGTCATTTTTCACCGAGCCTCACGCAAATTTCTCTCAACTCTCGCCGGAAATCTTCGAAACTTGGTTCAAAATGTTTGCGGTAATAAATGTTTTTTTTTAGTTATAAATTTTCAAAATTGATATTAAATAAATTTTTATTTAATTTGTTTTTTTTTTAATTTTTTTTAGCAAAAATACACTTGGGATCCTGTTGATACCCCGACCGTGCGGGAAGCGTTCAAGACGAAAGTGATGGGACGTCTCGCAGGCACCGTTTCGGACTGGAAAAGAAAATGGGAGGTCATAGGCGACGACGCAAAACCGATATACATCGAGACGTCGGTTTGGGACGGATTGGTTCGCTACTGGCGGGACCCCCACTCGGTCTTCATCTCTGCAAAGTGCTCATCTTCCCGTAATACCGTTGGTCCGGACGGTTTACCCGCGGCATTGCCTCATACAACCGGTCAAACGCCTTTTGCGGGCCTTCGTTTACAAATGATAATTAAATTATTAATTACTCTCACTAATTCTTTTTCTTTTTTTAAAAAAATTTTACTAACAAAATATTTTACAAAAAATGTAGGCATCCGACAACGGAGGTGTTTTGCCTCCGATGACTGAAGTTTTTGCGAAGACACATCGCAAGAAGGCGTCGGGGCTCTTTGTCTCTGACAAGGCCGAGAGGATCTACAACGAAGTCACGGCGAAGATTTCCGAGCGAGAGTCCCAGATGTCTCAGACATCACCTGGCGGTTCTTCGGTGCAATCCGGGGGGTTGACCACTCCCGACATCGATCAGATCTACGAGGAGGTATAATAATAATATATCTTTTATTATTATATTTTTTTTTCTAATCATAATTTGTTTATTTTTTTTAAAACCTAGGTTGCCCCTAAGAGAAAGGGGAAAGTCGTAGGGATGAGATCTATTCATCATGTCCCGTCTGCTTCGTCTTTTGCTCCTCAGCGGTCTGCCGAAGATGATTCGGTCGTCCTACAAGCCAAGATAGCGACTCTCCAACAAAATCAAACCGAATATCAAGAACAAGTCAAGGCTGAACTTTCGGAGTACGACGCTATCTTCGAGATAATGGCAGTGGGAAATCCCCAGATCGCCGCACTCTTGCAAGAGAAGCGGAGACGACGAGCGGCAACAACACATGCCGGGCCCAGCCATTCGACCGAGGATGACTTGACCGAGCAAGAACGCGAATCACGCCGCCTTGCGGCTGAAGCTACTGAAGAAGCACGACGGATTATCCCGGATTTCGATTATGGCCTAGAGTAATTTTATTTTATTTTTCTTAAAAACCAAAAATATTTTTTTTTAATTTTATTTTAAATTTTAATTATATATTTTCTTTTTTTGTAAATATTTTTTTTTATTTTAATTTTAAACGTTTACTACATATTTATGACGAAAATGAGTTTGCCTCGATTTAAGGACGAACTCTGTTGCAACGGTTTTACAACGATTGTTTATTTTGCCACGAATTTACTACGATTGATTTGCTACGAATTTACTACGAATTTTCATTTGCTACAAATTTACTACGATTTGTTCCCCTCATTTTGCCACGATTTTACGACGATTATTATTTTGCTACGAATTTACTACGATTATTTTTCTCTCAATTTGTCACAGATTTACGACGAACTCTGTACCTCGCGATTTAACGACGTATTTACGACGACACTATTAACGATGATTTTACGACGAAATCTGGATCTCCCAAAATTAACGACGAATTTGCGACGAATTTGCTTTCGCGACGATCGATTATCGACGATTGAACTTTTGTCGCAAATTCGTGGCTAATGTCGATTTACGACAAATTTGCCACAAATTTGGCCCTCGTAAAACGCATATTTTTTTGTAGTGCTTGGTGAGCTAAACATACCATGTACACACTTTAAACTTGTGAGTATTTCCATCGCATAATCTAAGATAAAAGATTGATAATTCTGCGAACAGAGAGAAGAATGAGAAATTTTTTGAACAAGAAATTTTCTCACCAAATGTTCGATGTTATGCCTCAATGATTATTTGGTGTCCTCAATATAGTTCTACGTAGTTATCCCTAGTTGTACGAAAAGAGATGAGTGAAAAAGGAGTTAGGACTGAACGGCTCGCTAAACGGCTCGAACAGCTCGAGTTTTCTCATAATTTTTTTGGTGGATCCGAAGGAGTTGGGTGGGATGGGTGGAGAGTGGGTGGGAGGTGGTATAAGAAGTAATTTGGAGAACTATTAGGGTTTTCGGTCATTTACATCTATTTTCAGTCTTAAAAATAAATCTAAACTAAATTTAAAAATAGGAGGAATTTTTCAGTTTTTGGTTTGAAAAATAGGAGCATTTCAGATAAATGCTTATTCTATGATGCTTAACGCTTATTTTATTGATTGCTTGCATCGTTTTAATACCTTTTACTTACTGTATTCATCTCTCACTACACGTAAAAATCATATATTTTGTGTTAGCTTTATTTTTCTCTAACAGATTTGTAGTACATATTTTTGAAATCTGTGGATTCCATTTCAACTACTACATTTGTTTACAAAATTTAAAAATTAAAACTCTCAACACATCGGTGACTGTAAAGCTCTGGTACAAAACATCAATGTCAAAACAACAATGTCAACACACAAGACTTTTAGAAATAAGCATAAAATGGAGGGTTACAATTTACAAAATATCAACAATGTGCTTTTATTAAGGTCTTTCGTCATTCAAATAGAGTAGCACATTGTCTAGCCAAACATGACCTTATTAACAATTTTTTTATATTTAAGTTGTATTTATCCATCTCTTCGGTCTACTCATACTCTTTGGGTTTGAAAATAAAATAAAAAACAATTTAGGCCTTCACACATATTAAGAAAATTTTAGAAATTATATTTTTAACCTTGTTTTTATTAACCATTACTTAAATAATAAAATATTTGACAATACAACACTAACGATAATAAATATTATAATAAATAATAAATAATAAATATTATAAATATAAATTAAGTAAAAAATATAATAAGTACACCTAAAAATTGAAAACATCTAAATTTTTTGAAACAATTGTATTTGAATTTTCAAATCAATTAAAATTTATAAACCAGTAACCCCCACTAATGTTTTAACCTCTTGTTCCAATCTCACAATGTTGTTAGCAATTGTCTCTATCTTATTGAACAAAGCCTCATTAACGCATTTTAAGGCAGTTATCATTCACTAGCTAAACAAATTGATCATACAACAACAATGAGAATCAAAATTGACATAAAAGAAAACTTTGAAAGCATTCGTATTCATTTCACTTCACTCATGTAATTGACAATAATGAGAATCAAAATTACATTCACCGCTCCAGCAAAAAAAAAAGATTGTATCATCATATTCAAATCGGTTTTTGAAGTCTTTGTCACGAAATGTTTTCCACACCAAATCTACTCGACACACCCACGACTCTTCCAGTTTGGTCAAGCACATGATGTTTGATTCGAAGCTACTGATAAATTACTTAAAACCTGTTCATGTTTACAGTCAAAATTCAACCTACACAAATGAGGTTCACCATGAATTTCAATTGACCTTCAGAGAAGCAAACCACGAATTCCAATCCCTAACAATAAATTTACGCTCAACAGATTTCAACTTGCCCATCTCTACCTTCCAAATTCAAATTCGGAAAACCCATATTTTTATGGTTTTTTCTATTATGAATCGATTTAGGAAATTATGGCCATGTTTACTTTCCAGAGTGTTAATTCTATGTCTGAATGTTTCCGGATCCACTTTTATTGGTTTCAGATGTAATGAATGTTTAAGAAAATCAAATTACAATTTTATACGAAATCAATCAAATCACACACAAAATTTGAATTTCGAAAGTAATGTAGCTCTGAATCTTATAAAATTTTCTTAAAGAGCACAAAATAAAGTTTGTTAATCAAAAATAGCCCCATACGCTCATTTTGATCATAAATAGTCTTAGGAAAGCCTTCGTAAAAGTGTCTAACGGCTTCCTAAATTTCATTAAAGTTAGGAAAGTTTTCCTAAATGTGTATAACGGCTTCCTAAATTTGAATTAAGAAAATCTTCATAAATGTGTATAACGGCTTCCTAACAGATTTATTAAAAGTTAGGAAAGACTTCATAAATGTGTATAAAAGCTTCCTAATAATATTAATAGTGATTCACAAGATTTTTGGGACTATTACTGAACTGAAAACTTAAAATAGGGCTGTTTGAAGCAATTTCTCTATACCGGTGTAGCGTTAGATGAATGCCCAAACTTTGTATAAACTGATCAAGATATGATAGTTCCAAAGGAGCAATAATATATGCACTATATATTGCTGATTCCCTTCTTGTTTTCCTATCATTTTCTATATGTTGATTATTTTTCTAGAATTTCAATTCTTTAAATAATTTATTTAAATGACCTTTTAAAATTGGAAATACCAGATAATCCATCTTGCTGTTTCTCTAACGTTTACCGACCTAAAATATTAACGACTCTCACACTATTATTTTATTTCTGTTATAAATATGTACATGTTGCATTTGTAAGAAATAAGTTGATAAGGGAAAGAAGATTAATTTTCTCTTCCCCATTCATATCTTCAGCACTTTTTTTATACATAATGTATATATATCTATCACTTTTACATCATAATTTATAATATGTTTGTAACACCCGTCTCATCCCTTCCCGAGAACGGCGTGCCACGAACCCTCTTTTAAATCAAGTTACTCGAATTATTACAAAACACTCTATTTATTACTAAATCGATAAAATCCATATTTCCAAATCGTATCAAATTATCTTACAAATACCATTTTTAACTTAAACTTCAAATCCGAACTGAAATAACAACGTTCTTAAAATAAATAACGATTATTAAAATAAAAACCCGTGTCTTCTGATAATATGCATATTTCACCCATTTTTACTTTCATAAGTGAATGCTTTAATAAGCATTTCACTAAGGTTTTAATGCATAAACACTAGATTTCGAGTATTTGGTTGTTCAAGACTCTTTTCAGGTAATCTTAGCAAAAGACGCATATTTTGGAGCAAAATGGACAATCCCGGAAACAGTGCTCGAGGATAAAAGTTCAACATCAAACGAAGGCCTTCCCACCACAAGATCAAGCTCATGTTTGGAGACAAGGTAGCCTTATCATCTGTCTTTCACCTCGAAGTAGTTTGAGAACAATCTCACGGTTGGATCTCAAGTTATGGAAGAAGCAAGAAGGTCCGTCAAGCACCCGGAAAGACGAGCTGGCCGCGCCACGGCCAAGCTAGACGACCAGTGGGCGCACCACGGCCGGTCGCTCGCGCTGTCAGGCCACTCGCAGTTCCCTAGCGCATTTGAAGACCAACTTAAACCCGCAGCCGTCTCATGCAAGCCAAGACCTAATCCACGACCTAAGGGACTTGAAGACCTATATATACTCGTTGTCTAGGTTTTTTTTTAGGCATCACAAAATACTCTAAGTTACAGAATTCTTTTGGTGGCCGCGAATCTCTGATTCGTGGTTTTCACTTTGTTCTTCGAGGGAGATTGATTTCTTCTTGAACCCTCTTTGTTTCTCATCGATTTATACAAGTCATGCATTCATCAATCACGTTTTCTACTTCTTCTTTCATGTCTGAGTAGTTTATTTTCGTTGGGTGTTCTTTAAGGGGATCTATGGGGAATTTTATTAACTGTTTTAAGCCGATTGTTTAGGCCGAAGATTAGGGTTTTCTGTCTCACCATACTCATTCTTATTGCATGAATCTAGCGACATGAACTAGAGTTCTGATCGCAGGGTCTTGAGAGCGACGAACGTCCTGAATCTCAGATCCAGACCATAGTAGGGTAGAGAGCATCCTTTAAAAGATGTCTGAATGTTTATCGTCCCGATCTTATTGCGTGTTCGTCTAGGACGCAGGATACGACAGTATACCTTTGAAATAGACGTTCACAGATCGATCTTGCTTGTCAGAGTTAGGTCGTTAAAACCAGTGAATCATTTTAGGGAAAATCGCCTAGTCTCGTTTGCTTAACTTTTGTGAGTTTGATTTCTAGTTAGAACCCCATAGATTTCCCGAGAAAATCCCCAACGTGTTTCCTTCATCTGCTTTTCAATCGAGATTTACGCACTTCAATATTTACTTTTTATGCACTGCTCATCTGATTTCCTTTTTACAAGCTTTTAAGTTAATTTTCCTTTTTTCATTGGTTATAGAAGAGATTGACAACCTCTTCTATATAAGGCGTGATATTGCCTCCTTTATTTCTTGCAAAAACCGTGACACTCATCTACAAACCCCCAACCTTTTGTGTCTTTGCTTGCCCTGATTCTCCGTTTTGCAGTTGACTTCCTCCATGTGGATCGATACCCTAAGTACTACAACGCACGATGTGCACTTGCAGCTTAGGGTCCTACAAATTCAAAGCTCGACGAGTCCCCAAAGAAATCCTCCAATCTCGAATGACTATTTAGACCCCATCATCTTCCCAAAACCATCACCAAGCTGAAAGACTACTCCTGTAAACCAGCGCGATCACCTGAAAAGGAGAGGGATGAGCATTTCGACAAAGCTCAGTGACTGCAGGCCCTAAGGACCCACGATATACATCTCGCACATGCATAACCATTCCAGACGAAAGTTCTAAGCTAATGCACACAGCAATCACGTCCGAAGACACTCATAGATCAAGAAATGACATCCTAGACCTAACCGGTGCTTCCACGCCCATTACCAGCGCACACCCGTGGCATATAGCGACACACACGCTGTCCGTCCCCAGAACGCATGGCTCGTCAGGCCACAACGATGGAATTATGATACACGACACGCCAAACCATATCCAACACACAAACATAGTAAGAGAATCGAACATTCATTACTATGTCGTCACACAGGCAAAACCGCTTCAATAGCCTACAGCTAATCCCACCCGCACAAGTGATTTCCCTCACACAGTACAATCACCTGCAAACACTATTCACAATTCACTCAATCATTTTCCGTTTAACAATCTATTTTACTAAGTCCATCAATTAACAACAGCAATACAACAATTAATATTATAGTGTTATTACAGCGCTTACTAATCCGGTTCAGACAACAATAAAATACGTGTATGCATATAGATACAGCGCATGTATGCGCACATTAACAAAGGACTACTCAGACTAAAACGAGTATGGATATACGAGAGATAAATCACAACCAGTCCTCACCGTAGCAAAATCACTATGAGTTTCTCGTCATGCCGTTTGGGTTGATGAATGCCCAACTACGTTTCAGGCTCTCATGAACGATGTGTTTTGTCCGTATCTGCGGAAATTCATTTTGGTTTTCTTCGATGATGTATTGATCTATAGCACGTTCATGGTGGAGCATTTATCTCATTTACGGTTGGTGCTAAAGATCTTTGAGGACCACCAGTTATCTGCTAACCGTAAGACGTGTCTCTTTGGTCAAACTCAGGTGGATTACTTGGAGCACATCATTTCACAGCACGGTGTAGCTACAGATCCAGCTAAAACAGAGGCAATGCAACTTTGGCCAACACCACGATCGGTGAAAGACTTGCGTGGCTTCTTGGGACTCACTGGCTATTACCGTAGGTTTGTAAAAGGTTATGGCATGTTAGCTCGGCCTTTAACCAACCTTATGCGGAAAGACAACTTTGTGTGGTCAAATGTTGCTCAAGATGCTTTTGACATACTGAAATTGGCTATGATTACTGCCCCTGTCCTCGCTTTACCTGACTTTGGAGAGGAGTTTGTGGTTGAAACAGATGCCTCGGTTTTGGTCGGGGCGCAGTTCTGATGCAAAAGAAACAGCCTATTGCATATTTCAGTCACGCTCTTACGGCTAGGGAACAGTTCAAGCTGATTTACGAGCGTGAACTGATGGCTATTATTATGGCCGTGAACAAATGGAAACATTATATGATTGGGCGTAAATTTTTGGTGAAGTCAGATAAGAAGAGCCTGGAATTTTGCTTTATCAAAAGGAGGTTTCCATGGAATATCAGAAGTTGCTCACTAAACTCATGGGATACCACTTCGATATTTCTTACAAGCCTGGCAAAGACAACACAGTGGCATATGGTTTATCCCGGTATCCACTGCCCTCGTCGACTTGTTTGGCATTGACAATTCCAGCGTTAATTCAACTGCATGATATCTACTCTGAAATTGCTCCAGATGAGTCCTTAACTAGACTAAAGCAACAGGTGTTGGAGGGCGTTGTTGCCAAAGCTGGTTACTCAATCCGTGCAAAACGTGTTTGGTACAAGAATCGACTCTTGATCCCTAAGACGGCAAAGGTCATTCTTGTTCTCCTTCATGAGTGTCACGTCGGTAAGATGGGGGGGGGGGACATTCTGGTGTGCTTAAGACATTGAAGCATCTTCAACAGTTCTTTCAATGGAAAGACATGCGGAAAATGGTGCATAAGTATGTTTATGAGTGTGGGATTTGCCAAACCCACAAGTACAGCACACTGTCTCCGGCAGGGTTACTGCAGCCGCTACTTATTCCCACTCAGGTGTGGCAGGACATTAGTATGGACTTCATCGAGGGCTTACCGGCATCAAACAAGATTTCCATCATCTTTGTCGTGGTTGATCGCCTCAGTAAGTACGCTCACTTCATTGGGTTTAAACACCCTTTTACTGCTTCGGATGTGGCTTTGAAACTTGTGCAGGAGATTGTTCGCCTTCATGGATATCCGGGTTCGATCGTCTCTGACAAAGACCGTGTTTTCTTGAGCAATTTTTGGAAAGAGTGTTTTCATTTTGCGGGAACAAAGTTGTAGTTCAGTTCCGCTTTCCATCCTCAGGCAGACGGGCATCCGAAGACGTGGTTTAAGTATCTTTTGTGGGCAGAGTATTGGTACAACACTAACTACCATTCCCCTTTGCATACTACTCCTTTCAAGGTGTTATATGGTCGTGATCCTCCTGCCCTTATCCTTTTTGAGCAAGAGTCTACGGTAAACTTTGACCTTGAGGGTTTGTTAACAGACAGAGACAGGATGCTCTAAGAGATTAAAGGGTTTTTGGTTCAGGCGCAGGACATGATGAAAAAGTCTGCAGATCAGCATCATCGCCATGTTGAATTTGCAGTGGGCTCCTTTGTTTTCTTGAAACTCAGACCTTACATACAGCAATCTGTGGCCCGTCGTGTCTGTCAGAAGTTGGCTGCACGGTTATATGGTCCTTTTGAGGTGCTAGAACGCATTGGTAAAGTGGCTTACCTCCTGAAGCTACCGGTTGCCTCTATAGTCCATCCGGTCTCCATGTTTCTCAGTTGAAAGAGGTGCTTGGGACTGGTTTGACAGCCTCTCCTTTGCCTACGACTTTCTCGGATGCATGTGAATTGATCCTTGAGCCGGAGGAATTGGTAGAGACACGTTACACTGCAGATGGTCACTTGGAGGTTTTGATACAGTGGAAGGGGTTGCCATCTTATGAGAGCACTTGAGTCCTTGGTCGTGCGTTTTCTCAGCAGTACCCGGATTTACAGCTTGAGGACAAGCTGCGCCTAAAAGGGGCGGGTATGTATACCAACCAAAGGATATACTACCGGAGGAACATAGGAGTATTGCGTGGAAACGTTTCAGAGGAAGCCAACGTGACAAGTTGACCCTCATTTATGAAGTAATCAATAAAGGAGCAAAGATTCGGATCACATCAGAGGCTTTTCTATTGTAGATATAAATACCAATTGTCGTTCTATTTTCCCTTTCATGCTTATTGTGTTGTAGAAATCGGAGAGACGTGATGAGTCTTCCGTCGGCGATCGTGATGAGATCGACATTAGTTACTTTAAGCATTTTGTATTTGGATTTCTCTTTTCATATAATAGTATTTTCAATTCTTATTACGAAGTGTTAAGATACAAAGGGGTTCGAGGTTTTATCTTAACAAATTTATAGTTGTCATCATGTACCACTACGAGAGAATTTATCTTCCACAAGGAAGATATTAACATACGGTTTTATTAACCGTTTGAGAAACCACAAAGAAACCACAAAAATCATGGAACATAACCGATCAAAATGTGAGTTGCAAAACCAGTAATATATAGTGATAAAAATAATTAATATGAACAAAAATAAAATGTACTACTTTTGGTACTGCTAATTTTTTGTTTTTTAATGATTGGAAATTATTAAATTCCTAAAGCTCTGCGAATTATCAATCACAACCAAAAAAAATTAATTCTAAGCATTGGACCATTTATCTGATCATCATCCATTTAACAAAATTAGGGGTGGGCGTTCGGATTACCGGATCGGATCGTATCGGGTATTTCGGATTTCGGATAGTTCGGGAGTCTAGTTTTTGGTACCGATCGGGTATTTTTAGATTTCGGATCGGATTCGGTTCGGTACCCTCCGGGTTCGGATCGGTTCGGATATTATATCTCGGATCCGGTTTTTTCGGATTCGGTTCGGATTCAAGTATTTTTATCCGAAAATAGTAACCAAATATAACCAAAATTACTCGAAAATAACCGAAAATTTAAACATGAAAGTTTAAAAGTAAATAAAGTAATATAGATTATAAATCCAACCTTGACCAAAAAAAAAAATTATAAATCCAACTAAACATTCAAAATTCAAAACTAAAATAAACATTGAAGTTCCAACTTCAAATTCTCACAAAATAACAGAAATACAAAGAACATAAAACCAAAAAAAAAAACCATTACATAAAAACAAAATAAAATAACTTCAAAGATAATTTATGTATTTACATAAAACCAAACTAGAAATATATACGTATTTTTGGGTTATATTTTATTTATATAAAACCAAAACTATAATTTCATAGGTGAAACTGCTTTCTTGACGTTTCAGAAGAAAGAGAGACTCCGGAGAAACGATTAGGTTTTACAGATTTTTGTATTTGAGAATGATACTTTTTATATTTTGTGACTTGAAAACCGGTATAGAGAGAAGTGCAATCGGCGAGATAAGAATAAAAGTTATAAATTGTACTCCCTCTGTTCCACATAGTTTTATTTTTTAGATATTTCACAGATATTAAGAAATAAGAAACAATCATTACTTACTTTTTTTCTATTATTTTTTGTTTGTTTTTGAATTTAATTTTACTTTCTCTATTACTTTTTGTTTGTTTATTGTCTTGAAAAAAGGAATATATTAAATTTAATCTAGAAATCAATCTTTGGGGAACAAAAATAAAATCTAAAAAATCAAATTATGTGGAACAGAGGGAGTATCTTAGAAAGGATAATTCGGATATTATTTTCGGATATCGGATCGGATCGGATATTACCGGGTACTCGAACTAAATGAAAATTACTCCCGTTCGGATATTTTGATGAATCCGGATCGGTTCGGATCGGTACCGGATCGGATTTTCGGATCCGGGTAAAATGCCCACCCCTAAACAAAATTATGACTTGACACGAAAAATATCACTGTCGGAGAAAAATAGAGAGCGGAGGATTGGTTAATTAATAAAGAAAAATAAAATGAAAATTAGAAATTGGTGCTCGCTCCGCTCCTATTGAATGCGTCCACCTACAAACCAAACCCACCACTCTTCTTCTTCTCCTTCTTCTCCTCGAGGTTTCTTCTTCTGCTCCGAAAAAATTTCTTCCTTCATCATCTTCTACTTTTCCCTCTGTTTCTTCTTCTCGATTTCTCAAACACCAAACCTGACAGACCCATCTCCTCCGAAGCCCTCTTCCTCCGTCGCTCCCCTTCGTGGGGATGCCGAATCTTCTCCACCTGCCTCCTCCGATCCATCGCCTGATTCCATGATTTCTTCCAGAGATCCAAATTCTCTCTTCAGCGGCGGCGGAATCAGGTTTTCAATTGAAAATCTCTCTATACCCAATTCGTCAAATTTCGATTCTCAATTGGGAAATCTGTTGATTTTGTAGCTTTCTAGCGGGAAATCAGCCTGTGAAGTTTAGTTATGGGTACTCTAGTCTCAAAGGTAAACGAGCAACAATGGAGGATTTCTTTGAAACTCGAATATCTGATGTTGATGGACAAATGGTTGCTTTCTTCGGTGTCTTTGATGGTAATGTTTTAACCTTCTTTGTAAACACATTTCTCTCGTTCTCTCTGATGCGTTTTGTTGATTTAGGTCACGGTGGTGCAAGAACAGCAGAATATCTTAAAAACAATCTTTTCAAGAACTTAGTAACTCATGATGAGTTTATCTCAGACACGAAGAAAGCTATTGGTACATGAATGAGAGAAAAAGTTTGAATCTTTTTTAGTATTTGTTTGTATCTGTTTTCACCTTTTGAGATTCTCAGTGGAAGGGTTTAAGCAAACGGATGAGGAGTATCTCATTGAAGAGAGAGGACAGCCTAAGAACGCTGGCTCAACCGCATCAACTGCATTGCTTATAGGTGATAAGTTGATTGTTGCTAATGTCGGTGATTCAAGAGTTGTTGCGTCTAGAAATGGTTCAGGTTTTGCTTTCTGTTTCTCTGCAGACACTAAATTGATTCACCTTCTTAAACTTTTGTGTGTATGTGACTGACGACGCTCTTTTGCTTGTAATGTAGCTATTCCACTCTCTAATGATCATAAACCTGATAGATCAGATGAGCGACAAAGGATTGAAGATGCTGGTGGCTTCATCATTTGGGCTGGTAAAGTTTCTTTTGTTCTCTCTTAAAAGTCATAAAGAGTGTTTCTGCTTTATTTGTACTTGACATGGAATTTAGAGAAATGTGATGATACTACATTGTTTTAAAGTAATTGTGGTTTGTGCCATTTAGTTAATAATTCTTTCCTTGTAATACAGTAGGAACATGGCGAGTGTTTCGGCTTATTATACACATTTTTGGTGCTTGATATGGAATTTAGAGAAATGTGATGATACTATCATTGTTTTGAAGTAGTTTGTGGTTTAGGCCGTTTAGTTAGTAATTTGTTCCTTGGAATACAATAGGAACATGGCGAGTTGGTGGAATTCTTGCGGTTTCTCGGGCATTCGGGGATAAGCATCTTAAGCCATATGTGATTGCGGAGCCAGAGATTCAGGTACTTAGATGGTTTACTCTCTTGTTGCAATGTGATATGTCCCTAGGACAATCAAGTGTTGATCTAAACAATTAAAATAAGAACAAGAACACAAGTTACTTCAATTTTCTCTGCTTCATTAGGTCTTTAAATACACAAAGAAAACCAATAGATCGATCGCCATGGATCCTACAAAAATATGAAAACTGAATTATGAAAATAGGAGAGTGGTGACATGGAAATCAAATCCCTAATCCCTATAACTTAGGAAAGACTAAACGTTCTATTAACTTTACCGGTTTGGTGTTGGGAGATCCGGTTTACTTGATCGAACCAGTTGATGCCCGTCACAATGCATGGTCGTCGAGCTCTCTATATTCCGAGCATTGAGTTTAAGGATCTTGTATGTGTTTTATATCACATTTCTTGGTTAAGTTACAAATTGTGTTGCCTTTAGGAATGCCCTTTTTTTTGCTGATTGAAATGTGAATGCGCTTTTACTCACACTCAGAACTCTTGTATCTTCTTAGGAGGAGGACATAAGCACGTTGGAGTTTATTGTTATTGCTAGCGATGGATTGTGGAATGTGTTGTCAAACAAGGTTAGTTTTAAGATAAAAAGCTCATCTCGATTCATTTGTTTTTAACACTATGGTTAGTTTCTCTTGATGGGACTTTTTGCAAACTTTGTACATAGCTAACCAGTAACCGCACTCTCAAACCTACTTGTTTTTAGGATGCCGTGGCAATAGCACGGGACATTTCAGATGCGGAAACAGCATCAAGAAAGCTGGTTCAAGAAGCATATGCACGGGGTAGCTGCGACAATATCACTTGCATTGTTGTTAGATTCGAGGTTTCTTGATAAAGAACCAATGTCATATATGGTTCTGCTGTGAATTTATTGTTGCATCTCCTTCCATGTGCTGGTTATATAGATGGAAAAAACGAGATAATTATGAGACTTTCCTCTAATTTTTCATACAAAACGATTTTTATTTGCAAAGATGATACAATTTTCATACAATTTGTCTCATCTTACTTCTAATTAGTCTTCAAGGTATAATCAATAGGACTAGAGATCAACTTATGTTTCTGCTTCTTTAGTCTTAACATCATCAATCTCTCCCTCGTCTTCCATTGTGGTATCTTCTTCCTTTTTTATCTTCTTGGTTTCTAAGAATTCGAGGAGACCTTTGAGTGCGATATCAGCGTTCTTACTCGCCATGAGCTGCTGCGTGATTTCGGCCGGTGTTACACTCACCTCGAGGACGAGCTTCTCAATGGGACCTAACAGGACATGGTCATTAGTCTTGAGGTACAAAGCCACAAGCTTCTTGAACACAAAGGGCGTGCAATAGTCCATGAGAATGTGAACGTCCATTCTTCCTGGCCTCAGCAATGCCGGGTCGAGCTTCTCCTTGTGATTGGTTGTAAAAATTATGATTCTTTCTTCTCCGCAGCTCGACCAAAGCCCGTCTACGAAGTTCAACAGACCAGACAAAGATATCTGTCCACAAGGGAAGACTCAAAAGGTTCAGAGACAGACAAGTAAGTAAGAACAGAGGAATTTTTCAACTCACCCCATCTTCAAACTTCTTGCCCTTTGGTGGCTCAGCAGCTTCTTCTTGGCGTTTACAAGAAGCGTCAGATCCACAATCAATGTCTTCAATCAGAAGAATTGACCGGTTCTTGGTGGAGGTGAGGATCTTCCGTAACTCACCATCGTCTCTAAGGCTCTGAAGCTGGAGATCATAGATATGGTACTTCATGTGATTAGCAATTGCAGCCACCATAGAGGATTTACCAGTACCCGGTGGACCGTAAAGAAGATATCCTCGTTTCCAGGCTCGTCCCACGCTCTTGAAGAAGTCTTTTCCTTTAGAGAAAGCGTCAAGATCTTCGATCACAGTGGTCTTGAGGTGTGGCTCGATGGCTAGCGTCTCGAAGTTCGTGTGGTGATTGAAAATGGTGGATTCCCAGTAGTAATCTTGTCTGTTGTAAGTGTAGATCTTGAGATTCTCGCATTGGCGCAGTATCTTCGCTGCTGATTTCGCCAAGTAGGTGAAGTATTCTTTCATTATCTTCTCACGAAACTCCATCTTACATGTCAGATTAAAGTACCTGAAAACATGAAACATCCAGGAAACCTAACACCGTAAGAACAAACAAGATTAAAGGGATGTATTGATTTGAAAGAATTTATAGTTTTAATGAGTTTTTAGATAATTTTGAATGAATTAGAAAATTTATTATGATTTGTTATTTAAATTTTCTGCAATCTCATTTAAAACCAAGAGATTTTTAATTTTGTATTTTCAACTAAAAAAAACTCAACAAAACACCTTGAAATAACTAGAACTCCAAAAAATCTACAACTTAAAATACCTTTAATATGAAAGTATGTTTTCAAATCACTAGTTTAATAACACTGGATTTTAAAAAAAAAATTAAAAAAATATGTTTGAATAACATATGATTTGTCATTTTAATATAAATCATTCTAAATTCTAGATTGAATACACCCAATAAAACAGTGTACCGTTTCTCGTAGGGAAAATTCTGAGTTTCAACAGAGTGTAGACTCCACTCCAGATGAATCCCTTCGAACTCATCGATGATCTTGGTTTTTATAGGGCACCCTAGTTTCGGCTGATCCTCTGGATTCTTGAGATTGCTCTAACCCACGACGAGTTTACCCGTGGAGAGTCCGGCGAGACGCGTCTCTAAGTTTACTTCGGCGGCACGGAAAGTCTGGTTCTCGTCAGACTCCCACTGTTTCTCGATCACAAACGTGAAACTCGACTGAAAGTAGGACGAGAAGAAGAAGTCTACAACTTTCACAGTGATGTAATCTCGGATTCGCTTAGGCACAATCTCGTTGAGGATTGTACGGAAGAGCATCATGACTGCAGAAAAATATGTGTAGAGAGAGAAAACTGCGGATACATAAGGGACTTGATTATAGAGAGACTCCATTTTTTCTGTAAGGAAGATGATGAAGAGCTTTGGTAAAGAGAGAGAGTATGTGTGCTTATAAAGGGTTAGAAAGAGTGGTCAACAAGAGAATTTGCATTTCTATCATTTAATTGCAAGCAATTAAAGTTTGGCTTTTTTATCATTTAATTAAAGAAGTGCTAAAACAAGGAAAAATATAAATGATAACATTGAAAAGTTGACAGAAACTAATTTTTTTTTTGGAGAAATTGGAAAATTTATTTAATAAATTGACATTTGTTTTTCTAAAAAAATGTATTTAATATTTTAGAAAATTTAAAATTTATTACCATTCGTAAATTTTAATGTTAAAGTAAAATGAATCTTTTCATTTTAAAATCCTATCTTTTTTAAAAAATAATATTCTGAGAAATTAAATGGAAAGTGTGTAAAACATTAGAAAACAATGGAAAATGCAATTGAGAAAATTACAATTTTGCCAGAAATAAGAATAACATTTTCAAAAACAATGTAAAAAACATAATGAAATATTTATTGATGTATATATATACATATATATATCCAAATATTTAAAAAATCTGGCGTGAACTCTGGGCCTAGCTCCTCCCACCACCCTAGAGTTGGGCTTGTAAAACCATATAAACACACTTAATTACACCAATAAGAAATCACACAATTTTACAAAATTATAAATAAATATCTTGGTCTGGCCCTACTCTGAGTCCAAGTTAGGCAAAGTCTAGGGGTGGAAAAAAAAACCGTAACCGAAAAAACCAAATCATACCAAACAGAAAAAGTGATATGGTTTGGTTATGGTTAAATCTAAAAAACCATTTGGTTATTATTTTTTAAAAGTATTGGTTTAGGTTTGGTTTGGTTAAAAACCGTCAAACCGAATGGTTTTTATGGTTTCAGAACTAAAATTTAAATAATTTATATTTTCTTATTTGCTTAGTTTAGTTTATGTCCATATTTTATTATTAGGCTTAATTATCTTTATAATTTACTAAATCTTAAACTTATAAATTTAAATATAATATTTAAAAAACATCTACATATAAATATTTATAATATAATATTTACAAATACAAATTATGAATAAAAATATTTGTTTTTTAGTTTTTGGCTTTTATAAACTTGGTTTATTGATGATTTAAATTTATTTCCTATGATTTGGATTTTATTTGTTTAACTTTTTGTTTTGTTTCACTCATATCTGTTATTATTATTCATATTTATAGTTTGAATCAAAGATTCAAAGTTTTCGTAATAATATAATTCCGAAAAAATCGAAACCGAACCATACCAAATCGAACCAAGTAAAAACCGAAAACCGAAAAAAACCGAACCATACCAAACCGAAATATATATGGTTTTTATATGGCTTGAATTTTTATAAAACCGATAAACCGTAAAATCGGAAAAACCGAACCGAAACAAAACCGAAAACCGAAGTGCCCACCCCTAGGCAAACCGATGTTTGTGACCTGCATATTTATAAATAAAATCGGGCTCTAAAATTTGAAAATATCTTTTTGATCTACTCGCAAGATTGAAACAAATCTCACCCAAAAGATCCAGGATTCGAAACTCTAGATGGCAAAATGGCCAATTTTTCTAAAACTTAGGACCGGCTTTGGTCAAGCACGTTGGAGTTTATTGTTATTTGCTGCGATTGACTGTGGAATGTGTTGTCAAACAAGGTTAGTGTCCAGAAAAAGCACATCCCAATCCATTTGCTTTTAACAGTTTAACTATAGAATTTAGAGAAGGGTGTTTGTATAAGAACTCAAGATCAAAAGAATAACTCTCTTTTATTACTTTTAAAAACTCTCTCAAAAACTAAAGCTCTTGAATCCTTAAGCTCTCACAAGTTATGTCACATCTCGACATAACCTTATATAGCCACACGCCTTATGCTTATCCTAATCCTAATGTATATTTAGATAACTCCTAAACATAACATCATTCCTAACTCACTTAGGATTCCTTATCAATGTAGGATTAGGATGACATGAACCTTAAGCTTTCTTCAAGCTTATCCCAACAATCTCCCCATTAAGCTTGAAGTCGACTTTTTCAAGATCTTCGATACCAATGAGTTCTCTCATTTCTGTGAACTTGACTCTCCCAAGAGCTTTCGTTAAAATGTCTGCCATGTGCTCATTCCCGGGACATGTATCACCTCTACTTGTCCATTCTCAACACATTCTCTTATGCAGTGATATCTTGTATGGATGTGTTTACTTCGACCATGAAACACCGGGTTCTTGGTCAATGCAATCGCCGATTGGTTATCAATCCGAATGACGACTTTTTCACTTGGTAGTCCAGTAACTTCACTAAACAAATCCTGAAGCCAAATCGCTTGCCTTGCCGCTTCAGTACCTGCCATAAAATCGGCTTCGCATGAGGATAAAGCCATCGTGTCCTGTTTTTGAGAGCACCACAAGATCGGACTATCTCCAAGATAAAAGGTATGTCCTGTTGTGCTTTTACCATCGTCCGGATCGACATTATGGCTACTATCACTGTAGCCTACTAGCCTTGGTATTCTCGTAATGGAGCGCTTAAATCTTAGATCGAGAGCTGCAGTTCCTTGCAAGTACCTCAGACATTGCTTCATTGCGGTTCCATGTGATTCCTTCGGATCCTGAGTATAGCGACTGAGCACTCCAACACAGTATGCTAGATCAGGTCTTGTGTGAAGAAGATACCGAAGACATCCAACATTTTTCCTAAATGCAGTAACATCAATACTCTGCGCGTCTTCAGATTTTTACAGATTCAATCCGGATTCCATCGGCGTATGAACCAAGTTGCAGTTTTCCATCCCAACTTCTTCTAGGATTTTCAACGCATCCCGCTTTTGGTTTAATACGATTTCTCTTTCATGTTGACATACCTCGATCCCAAGGTAGTATGTTAACTTGCCAAGATCACTCATGTCGAATTTGGTAGACATCTCCTTCTTCAATCCCTCAATAATCACTAAGCTTGTTCATGTGACAAACAAGTCGTCTACGTAGACTGCCACAAGAAGAAAGGAGAGACTTACCGTTTTTCGATAAAATGATGGCTCTTTAGAACACTTCTTAAACTCGAGCTCAATTAGGATTTGATTGAGCTTATTGTTCCACGCCCTCAGTGCCTGTCTCAGGCCATACAAGGCTTTGTTGAGTTTGTACACTTTGTCCTCATGTCGTTTCTCTTCAAACCCCTCAGATTGTTTGACATAAACTGTTTCCTTCAGTTCTCCATGAAGGAAAGCTGTTTTAACATCGAGATGATGTATCTCCCATCCATGTGACGCTGCTAGATTGATGAGAATTCTAATTGTTTCAAGCCTAGCCACTGGAGCAAACACTTCATCGAAATCGATTCCAAGTCTCTGAACATATCCTTTCGCTACTAGTCGAGCCTTGTGCTTGTTGATACTCCCATCTGAGTTACGCTTCAACTTGAACCCATTTTAAGCCGATTGATTTTGCTCCTCGCGGAAGATCCACTAGATTCCAAGTTTTGTTTTTCACGATGAAACGAATCTCGTCTTCACACGCAAGAATCCATTCTTTTGATTCCCTAGTTTCATCGAAATCTCTCGGCTCATTGTTTATGCATAACAATAGTCTTTCTCCGTCCTCTTCCGCAAAGTATAGCACATAGTTTTCCTCGAGAATTTTTGGTCTATGTCTTTCTCTTTGCGGATATCTTGATCCTTCCGACAATTGTTGATGGATCACATGATCGAAACCCTCTTGACCATCAACTCCTGCATCCTCTTCTTCGTGTGATTCATCTGAACAATTGTCATCTTCTGCACCATCAACTCCGCTCTCTCCTGTGTTCTCTGCATACTCGTGAGACTTTTCTCCGATTTCTTGTTCACCCGTCACTTGTATGCCACGATTTCCGAACTTCCCTAGTACCACATTGAAACTATCGTTGATTTCTCCTGTGGAATGTTTCCAATTCCATCTCTTAGTCTCATCGAACACGACATCTCGGCTCACCACTATCTTCTTAGTTTTCGGATCATATAATCGGTATGCTTTCGAACCTGGTTCGGTGCCTAGATGAACGAGCATCCTAGACCTATCATCCAACTTTCTGAGCTGCGGTTTCTCTATCTTTGCATACCCGTTACATCCAAAAATCCGAAGATGATCAATGTTTGGCTTCTTTGATCGTAGAATTTTGTATGGAGTTCTATCCTTCAATGTCCTTGTGGCTATTCGATTTAAAAGATACGTCGTGTGTCAGATTGCTTCTCCCCACAGATAGTTTGGTAACCTCATGTGTTTCATGATACTTCTCGTCATCTCCATCATAGTCATGTTGCGTCTCTCAACAACACTGTTCTGTTGAGGAGTGTACGGAGCTGTAAGGGGTCGTTTGATCCCCGAGTTATTGCAAAACTCATTAAAATCGTGGGAAAGAAACTCTCCTCCCCTATCTGTTATGAATGTCGGCATACTGACTCCCGTTTCTTGCTCCACCAGTGATATGGCTCAAATTTACCCTAGAGCTACTCTCTCAAATTAAGAGATCAGTTGTAGTACTTAGGGATCGAATCCACAGAGAAGGGATAGTCACACAGCAGTTTTCTAATTTCGAATTAACCTAAGAAATAGTATGGAATTAAAAGACAGAAAGCAATTAAACGATTTAGATTCAGGAGACGAAATGCTAGGTTCAGGGAAATTCTCAGGTGATCTAAATTGCAGGTCTAGACAGAATGTTAGGAATTATTAAGATCTGTTCTCGAACTCAAATCACTAATGTAAAATCAACCAACTCTCGCTGCGAAGATTATCTATGTCTAAACCCTAGAATTCCAAATCTCTTTGCAAATTCTAACAATTCAAACAAGCATTAAAGTTCAGGTTCAATTGTTCACAAAACCCTAAACCAAATCTCTTTGCGAATAGGTATTTTGCTCATCTAACATTAGTTCAGGCAATCAATAATACTCTCGCATCTATTAATTAACCTAAGATCAGATTCTAGGTCATGAAGCTAGAATAAGCATTAAACACAAATCCAGATGAAGAACTCCAATGATTTTATCCTAACAATTCATCAATCACCTTTGAAAAACCCTAAACCTAACTAGCAAACTACTCAGACATGATTAATGAAACAGAAATCATAATTTGAATAGAAAGCATGAAAGAAATCAATAGAATAAATAAAGGGGTTCAAAATCTCTCAAGAACAGAGTATATGATTTATCTCCCCAAAAGCTCTAAAATCTCTCTCTAAAATTATTGTGTGTTATAAAGTCTAGCCTAAACAATGGCTGAAAAACTATATTTATAGGCAAACTCGCGTCAGGGGCAATCTTGTAAATAATGAGAACTTCAGCTGATTTCCTTTTTCTGATGGAAGTCCGTGAAACTTGGCGGTCCTGATTGGTGTCGATCGACACCAATCAGGACTTCATCACTTCGGATGCTTCTCCAAAATGCTCCAAAAAGTTCCATAATCTCTAATTATACTCCAAACGTAGATAAACCTGCAAAGACTCTAATAGGACTCTAAAAATACCAAAAGACTCTATAAAAATAATTATATCATGGTCCAAAAATGGGTAAAAACCATGATATATCAACCCCCCCAGACTTAGCTTTTGCTTGCCCTCAAGCAAAACAGAAACTTAAAATGAAGTAGAAGTTTGAAAACAGAAACTTTCGAGTACCTCTTCAGAACGCCACATTGATTAACACTTCTTGAATCCACATGCTAAAGAGCCAACCTTAGGAAAGTTCAGTGTACTTACCACAAGCTTAACAATCTCCCAGTTTGAATCCAGATCCTTTCCTTGGTAAACATTTCGAACTCTAACAGTGGTATTTCCACAGAACTTTTGAGATTTTTTTCCCTTCCTTAGTGCCTGAACAAGACATTCTCATGCAGCTCCCCTATTTTCTCTTCCCTTAGTCAACTTCTGCCCATTTTCAGGGTGTTTTAAGATCTTTTTATTGACTCTTCTTTTTCTTATGAAATCTCTGGAAATAGTGCTACTCTCTACTTGTGTTCCTTGTGAGGAGACGTGTTCAAGAGCATCGCTAATATTGTTCTTTGTGAGGAGACAGGCTCATGACAAAGGCATTATTCCCAGACTTAAACTCTTTTTCTTTCTTTTCTCAAGGGAAGATCAAGGAGAGACTTCAATTGCCTATCTGTTCGGACTGAAAGAGGAATCAAGTTCTGCGCATACCTAGTTCTTATAACGGGACCTGAACTCGCCCTGTTAGACTGATCCCACTTGCAGATTTCTACTTAGTAAGACCTGCAGCCAACTACTATAGCAATGGTTCTTTCAAGTGTCAACTTCCTGTGGTTAGTTCCTAGAAAAACTGAAAATTCCAACTGATTTTGACTAAATAAAACAAAGTTTTTTTCAAACTTTTTTTTTTTTTTGACTCAAGACAGACTCTCAAAACAAAACACGAAGTCAGTAATCACCTCCCCAGACTTAAACAACACTGTCCCCAGTGTTATCAAGCCCGAAGTTGGCTAAAAGAAAGATTAGAAACAACTTTAAAAGACCAGATAGAAGACTTACCTTAGTATGCGCGTGGTGTCGAATGACACTTGATGGTGTCGATCGACACTGGCCGGTGTCGATCGACACTGGCCTGAGTCGAGTCTAATGTCGCTTTTTTCAATTGACTGAAACTAGGACTTAGTAAAAACAAAACGAAATATAAAGAAAAACGTACCTAACAGTGCGTTGCCTCCCACTCAGCGCTCGTTTTCAGTCATTAGCTTGACTATGTCGGGGTTCAGACGTCTGGTGGATCAAAGGGTGGCATTGAATGCTTCCCTGACGAATGTCTTCTCATCCATGGTGGCGTATAGGCATTAGGTGCATGTAAGCGGCCAAGGAAATGAGGAACAACAGCAGGGTGGGACTTGAGTTTGGGTGGTATACTTCGTTTTCGTGCAACATCATCAAAAGAAATACCAAGCCCTCTACGAAAATCTCGTGGCTTGCATAAGTGTGAAGCATCTTTTGAAACTTTGGTATTCTTATTGACAAGATCAGGGGGTTTGGAATTGATTCCAGGAAATGCATACCTTTGCTTCCTTCGAGGTTTCTGAGCTGAAGGATGTGGAGTCGTCTGTTTGACCACATGCGATGGAATTGCAGCATTGGAAACAACTTCTGGTATGCTTCGCGTAGGGTGTCGATCGATACTAGTGGTGTCGATCGACAACACACCAGCAGGTCGAATCTCTGCACTTTTTCTGCAATTCAGCTCCACAATCCTTGTCTCCATGATGAAAACGTCTTCCTCCATCAACTTGGCATTGTTTAGTCCTTCATCTTCACCCAAAGTCCTGAAGAGATGATTGGTTCCACTCCAAATCTTCAAGCTCCACAGCTTTCTCAAAATTTTCCTCCAATGCCTCTTGAACAACCAGTTTTTTCACTTGCTCTGTAGAATCCAGCTCCTCTCCAGCGATCACATCAATACATGATATGTGCTTGGAAATTTCAGTAGTAGGGACAGCTTTGTAGAACACTTCTTTGTCAACATTAGAGAAAAACATTCTCTTATTGGGAATGTCTACAATAGCTCCTACTGTGGCCATGAACGGTCTTCCAAGGATGAATGGCATAACAGACGCTCTGCTTACTTCCACAACCTGAAAATCTGTTGGAACTAGGCAATTCCCAACTTTGACAAGTAAATTTGGAATTGTACCATAGGAGACTGTGGTAGAAGAATTGGCGAATTCAAGAGTCATGCTTGAAGGGTGAATGTCAGCAATCCCCAGCCTCTCTGCAATGTCTTTTGTCATGAGGTTCACGCTAGCTCCTGAATCGCAGAGGGATTGTTTAAACTCAACTCCACCAATGGAGCATGGAACCATAAACATCCCAGGATCTTCAACCTTAAGCAGCTGCTTCATTGGTGGTGGTGTTTCCCTTGCTTTGTGAAAGAGTTCTTCCATCTCTTCAAAGCTTTCTCTGTTATTCTGGAAGAAGGCACACAAAGGATATCGCTCATAAGCCTCATCAAAGGAGATCTCCTTAGGAATCATTTCCACCTTCTTGTTGAAAGCATCTAGTTTCTCTGCACTAATGGGCGGCCTTAGATGTTTGGGTAGAGGAGGAGTTGGAACCTTGGCCTTGTAGACCCTTCCCAACGCAACTTTTGAAGCTTCACGTGATGTCTGAGAGTGGTGTCGATCGACACTGACGTTTTGTGTCGAGGATGCTGTGTCGATCGAGCTTGATTCGTCTGGTTTCTCCTTGAGCGTCGATCGACACACAGTAGTGTCGATCGACATTGACTCCGCAGCATTTTCTACATCTTCAAGCTCCTCGAATTCTTCAGTATTTGGCCCTCTTTTCTGCACAGGCTGAAATTTCCCTCCATTCTGGATCTTAATGGCATTCACATGGTGTCTCGGATTCACATCCGTCTTTCCAGGAAGAAATCCTTCTTGTCTCTTTAAAGCTCCAGCAGTTTGAGCAACTTGAACATCCAATTGCTTGACATGAGTATCTAGAGACTCAATCTTCCCATTCAGATCCGTGTATAAAGCATCAATCTTCCCATTGAAGTCCACAGTCATCTTCTGCTGTCCTTCCAGAATTTGCTCTAGCATAGACTCCATTTTATTTTCTTGTGCAGGAGGCTTCTGGTAAGAAGAAGAACCATAAATTCTCTGGAAGTTGTTGCTCTGAAAAGGCTTCTGGTAAGAGGAACCATAGCCTTGCTGATTGTTGAATCTCTGGCCTTCCAAGGATGAATGGCATAACAGAATCTCTGGTCTGGTCGGTTGTACTCGCCAA
Source organism: Alliaria petiolata (assembly GCA_020283515.1). Taxonomy (NCBI): domain Eukaryota; kingdom Viridiplantae; phylum Streptophyta; class Magnoliopsida; order Brassicales; family Brassicaceae; genus Alliaria; species Alliaria petiolata. Next base: position 393,107,386 of record JAHZTW010000001.1, read on the forward strand.
GCGTTCTTCCACGTCCAGCTTCTGCATGTGCGGCTTGTATTGCTTGCTCAATGATAACAGCTCCATTATCATCAAGTCTCTGTCCTTTGGCGTTCTTTCTGTTGCCTTCTCCGTCGCACATGTTACCTTATGCATCGCGAATTAAAACCACAGGATCAGCCATCGTCTCCTGCGCAGGGTGTCGATCGATGCTATCAGTGGTGTCGATCGACATTCGTGCAGTCTATCGGTTCGTACGTTCCAGACGACCGAGGTCCTGGTTCAGTGCGACTAGTTCCTTGTCCTTGTTGCTTCTGGTACTGCGATTAAGCATGCACCTGAAACAAAAAAAAAAAACTAAATTAGTAACCAAAAACAAAAATTAAAAACCTAGACAAAATTCTAATACTATAAATCTGTAGGCAACTAATCTCCTTCCCTGGCAACGGCGCCAAAATTTGATATGGCTCAAATTTACCCTAGAGCTACTCTCTCAAATTAAGAGATCAGTTGTAGTACTTAGGGGTCGAATCCACAGAGAAGGGATAGTCACACAACAGTTTTCTAATTTCGAATTAAGCTAAGAAATAGTATGGAATTAAAAGACAAAAAGCAATTAAACGATTTAGATTCAGGAGACGAAACGCTAGGTTCAGGGAAATTCTCAGGTGATCTAAATTGCAGGTCTAGACAGAATGTTAGGAATTATTAAGATCTGTTCTCGAACTCGAATCACTAATGTAAAATCAACCAACTCTCGCTGCGAAGATTATCTATGTCTAAACCCTAGAATTCCAAATCTCTTTGCAAATTCTAACAATTCAAACAAGCATTAAAGTTCAGATTCAATTGTTCACAAAACCCTAAACCAAATCTCTTTGCGAATAGGTATTTTGCTCATCTAACATTAGTTCAGGCAATCAATAATACTCTCGCATCTATTAATTAACCTAAGATCAGATTCTAGGTCATGAAGCTAGAATAAGCATTAAACACAAATCCAGATGAAGAACTCTAATGATTTTATCCTAACAATTTAATTTGACCTAACAATTCATCAATCACCTTTGAAAAACCCTAAACCTAACTAGAAAACTACTCAAACATGATTAATGAAACAGAAATCATAATTTGAATAGAAAGCATGAAAGAAATCAATAGAATAAATAAAGGGGTTCAAAATCTCTCAAGAACAAAGTATAAGATTCATCTCCCCAAAAGCTCTCTAAAATCTCTCTCTAAAATTATTGTGTGTTATAAAGTCTAGCCTAAACAATGGCTGAAAAACTATATTTATAGGCAAACTCGCGTCAGGGGCAATCTTGTAAATAATGAGAACTTCAGCTGATTTCCTTTTTCTGATGGAAGTCCGTGAAACTTGGCGGTCCTGATTGGTGTCGACACCAATCAGGACTTCATCACTTCAGATGCTTCTTCAAAATGCTCCAAAAAGTTCCATAATCTCTAATTATGCTCCAAACATAGATAAACTTGCAAAGACTCTAATAGGACTCTAAAAATACCAAAAGACTCTATAAAAAGAATTATATCATGGTCCAAAAATGGGTAAAAACCATGATATATCAACCAGCGCCTTAAACTTCTTGAATTTGTTGAATGCATCGCTCTTTTCTTTCAACAAAATTGTCCACATGTATCTGGAGTGATCATCAATAAGCACAAAGATATACCTATTTCTAGCTTGTGTGCTTGGCGTTATGGGGCCACAGAGATCTCCATGTATCAGTTCAAGGATTTTAGCTGCTCTGTATTTGGTCGCCTGAGGAAATGCTTGTCTAGTTTGCTTCCCAAGCAAGCATGAACCACAGATTGTCTTCTCAACTTTGACACTAGAGATTCCCTTAACAAGTTCCCGCTGCAACATATATTTTATTGTATCAAAGTTGGTGTGACCTAGTCTCGCATGCCATCTACTCAACTCACTTGTCGTCGCCAGATGTAGACAAGCTGCATCTTTGATCCTCATGCGAACCTTATACATACGGTTCTTCGATCGGCTTGCTTTGACAAGCAGCTTTCCCTCGTTGTCATGCATTGTCAAGCATTCTTGTGGCGACCCAACCCGATAATCCTAACCAGGCCGGCCGTCCCGAGTCTAACTCTAACCAGATTCCAGACTTAGCATATTTTTCAGATTTTTCTTAAACTTAAACAACGCATTCGATTCATAAAAAGCCCATTCTTATTGCATAATTATTCCAAATCCAGATAACAAAGGTTCATAAAACATAAACTAACTTAGCCAAATTCATTCTAAGTCATAACAGAAATGCAAGCCAGATAATCCAGAAAAACTCATGATAGATAAATCCCCAAACCCAATCCTAATCCACTTCTTTCTTCACTGCCTTCAAGTCCGCCTTCAAGACTAAATGTCCCGGATAACATCTTTACCTGCACACTCCACACATAAGAGAGGCATAAGCATTATCACAAATGCTTAGTGAGTACGGTCATCCCGTACCACCAGCCAATACTAGAAAATGCAATCAAGCAACAGTTATATAATTCGCATTAACACTTAGCAAGCAAGCACAGAAAACAGAATCACGGTTCTATGATCATCTCAACTACTTGTGAATTTCCTCACGGCCTCGGTTCTACTCAAGCGAGAATCACACATCCCCTTGAGCTAGCAACACGATCCGGACATTCACACAGCTAGTTAGACACCACGTATAAACCACGGTATCCAATACCAATCACAGAAACACATTGACCTTGCTAAGCATACACTAACTTACACAAGCAATCAATGAAAACCAGATAACCTAGCAATCCTACGGTTCCAGGTCAGCTACAGTCACGCACTCACCTTAGACACAAAGGCAAACGTTTCAGTCGGAAGAAACTCGGTGATTTCTCGGTCAGAAACGGAGATAGTCGGACGCACTTGCGTTCTCTCGGCTATCGCTACGGTTAAACCCGCGAGATCCAATCTCCTCTCGGCTATCTTTCAAACCGCTCACTTTTCCTCGGACAATCTTCTGTATTCCCTCGGAAACAGGCTAAAATAATCAGATTAGTCGAAGTTTACTCGACAGAAACTCAACCAGAAACGAAATAGCCGACACTTACCGAAATCTCTCGGCCAGAATTTCCTTCTCTCGGATATCTCTCGATCCGATCGTATAACTCACGGCTATCTCTCATATCTCTCGGCTAACACATGCCTACAATCAGATAACTCGATTATCTCTCGGTGAAAACAATCCAGAACAGAAATCTCACGGTGAAATCTCAACAGAACAGATTTCTCTCGGTGAAAAAAAGATTACCTCGACTATCTCTCGGATGCTTCGCGATCCGATCGAGAAATTCCTCGGCCGAATGCACTTCCCTCGGCAAATTGACCCTTCCCGTTCGTTTCTCTCGGACAGAAATCCCAAAAGCTCGACGGCTCTCGAAATCTCTCGACGGCTACACTTTTCTCTCGGGAACAAAATCGCCTCTAGGTTTTCTCTCGAGAAAAGTCACGCGGCCACGAGAGAAAACTCTTAAATAGGCCGAGAAACCCTAGCTCAACCGCCCTTCCTCGGTTTAACTCACGCGGTTTCACTTTCTCTCGGCCAAACCAACAAACTTTCCTTTTTCTCTCGGCCAGACTTAAACCGCTCAGCCAAACACGGGATAAAACACTTTTCACTCGAGATAAACTGATTTCCCTCGAGTTAAACCACGTTCCACGGCCCAACAGCCTTGTTCCTCAACACTTAGACAAAATCCCCAACATTTACTCGGCCTAGCCACAGTACGGTACTAAACCTCACGGACGTACCACGGTTTGGTACCACAGACATACCACGGACGGTACCACGGACGTACCACGGACGTACCATGGACGTACCACGGACGTACCACGGACGGTACCACGGACGTACCACGGACGGTACCACGGACGTACCACTGTACAACACACATAATTACAGAAACGGACGAACCTCCACTGTACCAGGACATACATACAACGGTCATCCCATGACCCGCACGACCATACTTAGGATTTCTGGTCGCGGATGCTACAATTCTCCTCTCATCCGTATGTCACATCCAGATTCTGTAGCTTGACCAAGGCTGATGATGTTACTCTTCAGGTCTGAAATAAAATAGACATCGGCCATCATTCTTGATTCTCCATTCATATCAATGAATGATATCGCGCCTTTCCCTTTGATGTCTATACGAGAGTCATCGCCGAATCTTACTTTCCCTGTAACAGTTTTATCAATTTCAGAGAAGTATCTCGGATCTCCGGTCATGTGGTTGCTAGCCCCGTTGTCAAGGTACCATACATCGTCAGTGGTTGGTTCATACTTGCTGGGAATGCAATTCTTCTCATTCAGGTATACTATTTCATGCACCATGAGCTCATATGCTTCTTCCGTATCATGATTTCCATCTTCTTCTGTTTCTTGTAATTTGAGCAGGCGGTCCGGACAAACAGAAGCATAGTGACCTTGTTTATCACACCGAAAACATATCACCTTTGAAGTATCCCTTCCACCGTTTGATCGTCCGCTACCTCTTCCCTTGTGACGACCTCCTCTGCCCCTTCCTCTATAGTCTCCATAGTCACCTCGACTTGATTGGTTTGAGTGATTCGCTTGTGTGTCAGAGTTTGCGTACATCAGCTTACTCTGATCTTCTTGATTGTCTTCTTCTTCGAAGATACGCTCTTCATAAGCTTTAAGGCATCCTACGATATCCTCAAAGCTTGTCGTATTTAGGTCTAGTACTTGTTCAAGCGAGGCCACGATGTGTATATATCTCTGTCGAGGAAGGCTCTTGAGAAACTTCTTGACTAACTTTGGCTCTTCAATGGTTTCTCCTAGGGCAGAAGATTTCGATGAAATCTCGGATGTCTTCCGGCAAAATCATCAATTTTATCCGAGTCTTTCATCTTGAGGCGATCAAACTCTGCCATTAATGTTTGTAGCCTTGCTTCTTTAACTCTTTCAGCTCCCATATGTCTTGCTTTGATCGCTTCCCAGATCTTCTTTGTTGTTTCTAGTTCGCCGACTTGCAGAACAAGTGGCTCTGGAATCGATTGAAACAAGAGAGCAATAGCCATGTTGTTCTTCTCGGCATCGGGTGCTCCATCGTTGGTGTCAATAACCTCCCACACCTTATGTACTTTAAGTGTTACCTTCATTCTCATAGCCCACACCGTGTAATTCGCTGCATTCAACATTAGGCACATGATCGATGAAGGTCCTCCTCCTTCTCTCGGTTTCGCCGTTGCCACGACGAGGTCAGATACCAATTATAGATTTTAGAGAATGGTGTTTGTATAAAAACTCAAGATCAAAAGAATAACTCTCTTTTGTTATTTTAGAAAACTCTCTCAAAAACTAAAGCTCTTGAATCCTTAATCTCTCACAAGTTATGTCACATCTCGACATAACCTTATATAGCCACACGCCTTATGCTTATCCTAATCCTAATGTATATTTAGATAACTCCTAAACATAACTTCAATCCTAACGATTCCTTATCAATGTAGGATTAGGATGACTTGAACCTTAAGCTTTCTTCAAGTTTATCCCAACATTAACACTATTGTTAGTTTTGAAAATGCACATTTCTCGTAATGGGACTTATTGGAATCGTTCTCTAGATCTATCAAAAACAAGGAACTGAGTAAGTACCTATCTAAGTAACCTAACCAGTAACAACAATAGCACCAGCTTCTAGAATAGCATCAAGAAAGCTGGCGCAAGAAGCATACACACGATAATATCACTTGCATTGTTGTTCGATTCAAGGTCTCTTGAGAAAGAATCAAAGTCATATATGGTTGAATGGTTCTGCTGTGAGTGTTTCATCTTCAGCGGTTGTTTTTAATGAAACAGTGGATTATATAAATAATTAAAAAAGAGGATATACTTATCAGACTCTATTCCCCATAATTTTTCATACATCCACATGCATTTCAGCTACAATTTGTCTCATCTGGTCTGAAGAAATGAAAATTATTGCCACAATGAACTGAAATACAGAGTTACATCTAATTAGTTTTCAAGATAATCAATAGCACTAGAGATCCACTTATGTTTCTGCTTCTTTAGTCTCAGCATCTTCAATCTCTCCCTCATCCTCCACTCCAGTATCTTCTTCCTTTTTCATCTTCTTGGTTTCCAGGAACTCAACGAGACCTTTGAGCGCAATATCAGCGTTCTTACTCGCCATGAGCTGCTGTGTGACTTCAGCCGGAGTTGCACTCACCTCAAGGACAAGCTTCTCAATGGGATCAAACAAGACATGATCATCAATTTTGAGGTATAAAGCCACAAGCTTCTTGAACACAAAGGGTGTGCAATTGTCCATGAGAATGTGAACGTCCATCCTTCCCGGCCTCAACAACGCCGGGTCGAGCTTCTCCTTGTGATTGGTTGTAAAAATTATGATCTTTTCTTCTCCGCAGCTCGACCAAAGCCCGTCTACAAAGTTTAGTAGACCAGACAAAGATATCTGTCCAGAAAGAGAAGAATCATAAAGTTAAGAAACAGAGAGGTTTAATAAAACAGAGGAATTTTTTCAACTTACCCCAACTTCAAACTTCTTCTTGCGCTTTTGGGGCTCATCGTCATCTTCACCGCCATCATCTTCCTTTTTCTTTGTCTGACGTCTACGAGAAGCATCGGCTCCACAATCAATGTCTTCAATGAGAAGAATTGACCGGTTCTTGGTAGAAGTAAGAATCTCTCGCAACTCACCATCGTCTCTAACGCTCTGAATCTGAAGATCGTAGATATGGTACTTCATGTGGTTAGCAATTGTAGCAACCATAGAGGATTTACCAGTACCCGGTGGACCGTAAAGAAGATATCCACGTTTCCAGGCGCGTCCCACGCTCTTGAAGAAGTCTTTTCCTTTAGAGAAAGCGTCAAGATCGTCGATCAAAGTGTTCTTGAGTTGCGGCTCAACGGCTAAGGTCTCGAAGGTCGTGTGGTGCTCGAAAATGGCGGATTCCCATTTGGACCGGTCTTGGTTGTAAGTGTAGATCTTGAGATTCTCTCGATGGCTCATGATCTTCTCTGCAGATTTCGCCAAATATGTGAAGTAATCTGTCATTATTTTCTCTCGAAACTCCTTCTTACATGTCAGATGAAAGTACCTGAAACAAGAAGCATCCACAAAACAGTGTTAACAAGAAAAAATCAAGATTAGAGTCGAAGAGATGTTGAAAACAGAGTGTACCGTTTCTCTGGGAGATACTTCTTAGTCTCAACAGAGTGAAGAGTCCACTCAAGATGAATCCCTTCAAACTCATCTATGATCTTTGTGTTGACAGGGATTCCGAGTTTTGGCTCAGCCGCTGGATTCTTGAGATTGCTTGAACCCACGAGAAGTTTTCCGGTGGAGAGTCCGGCGAGACGCGTCGGTAAGTAAACTTCCGCCGCACGGAAAGTTTGGTTCTCGACAAACTCCCACCGTTGCTCAATCACAAACGTGAAATTCGACTGAAAGTAAGACGAGAAGAAGTCCACAACTTTTAAAGTGATGTATTCTCTGATTCTCTTAGGCACAATCTCGTTGAGGATTGTACGGAACAACATCGTGATCGCAGAGAAAGATGTGTAGAGAGAGAAAACTGCAGATACAGAAGGAACTTGATTATAGAGAGTCGCCATTTTTGATGATGATGAAGAGCTTTGGTAAAGAGTGAGAGAGATTATATGCTTATTTATAAAGAGTTGGGAGAGTGGTGAACAAGAAAGTTTGCATTTTCAACATTTAATCAAAAAAGAAAAAAAGAAGATTTTGATTTTTAGGGAAAGTGAAGGAAACTTAGTGGAAAGCTCCTCCGAGCATAGATGAGAAAATGGAATACGTCATTTACGTCAAGAGAAAAAAGACAATGCGAGTCGCATCACACTTAAAAGAAAAAGACGTACACAACTATAAACAAATTAAGATGTGTTTTTATATATGTGACTATATTTGTTTTAAAACTAACTTTCTATTTAAAATATACGTAAATGAATTATCTATGTATGCAAATTAACAATGAATGACGTAGTCATACAAGTCATTAGGTCAGAGGCGTGCAAATATATTATAATTTCGTGATAAAGTATATATGGGTCTTTTTCTTTGCTAAAAATTATATATGGATCTTGGAGGGTTACCAAAAACTATCATTCTCTTTGGTTTCTAAATATAGTCTACAGTCTACACCATGATAGTTTATAGAGTTTGAAGATAAAAAAGTTTAGTTGAATCAGTTATAGGAAGAAAATGTTTGAAATCATTTGTAAGTGGATACCCAAATATATTCGATGAGAATTACCTCCAAAAATATACAATGAGTAATCATATAAAATATTATGATAATATGTTGTCTATCAATTTCTACTAATGTTTCTGGATTCAAACATTTTTCTTTTTATAATTGAATGAAAAATTTATTTAGATCCAAAAATTGTTTTTATATTTCTGTTTTCTTATGTTTTTTTTATAAACTCAGATTGCGATCTTGATGGTGTCTGGTATTTTATGGTGTGTGTCTTCTGGATTCAAATTGCATATCTATAGATCGAAACACAAATTATAAAAGATGAATTTCAATTCAATTTAGATCGGTTTTTAACGAAATCAGGAGTTTTGTATTTATTTATTTTTTTGTTCACGAAATCAGGAGTTTTGTAGTTAACGAGCCTGATTGACCGTAGAGACGTAGCGTAGCCTAGTGCTGATAAACACTATACAACAAAACAATTGACATCTAGAAGTTAAAACAAAACAAAAAAATAAGAATTTGAAAAATGTATGTAAGTTATGAGACGCCAAAGAAAATGAGTGGAAACTGACGTGTGAATGAAACTTATTATATATGTACAACAAACGAGACTGGTCGGTCTATTTCAACGAAAAGAAAAAGGGAAAAAATAAATAATCGAGAAAGGACTTGTTGGCGAAGTTACAAAGATTCTGAATGGAGGGTTGTAATTAGTTCGATTCTTGTTTTTATATAATTAATATTTTGAAAGACCAATGTTAAAGATGGTCCGTGGTCGTGCCAGATGACAAAGAAATAAATAATGGATAATTGGAAAATTAAGAAAGCAACGTTTGCCTTAGTGTAAGATTTTCGGAAAAAAAAAAAATTATGACGAATCGCGACACATTGTTTTTCTATCGGTTTTTTGCAGAGAAGGTTTTTTTGCAGAGAACCGATTCTTTGAATAAAGTTCGCCATATCTTTTTTTTTTTTTTTTTTTAAAGTTAAAGAACGCCCATTAATCTTTTCATTGTGGATGCTCTAAAGTATATGTGGTGATTTCTTTTACTGATAGTGTTAAGTTTGGTTGTAAGAAGTAATTATACCCTACGATATAACCATTAGAAGTTGTTGCATCTTCGCCTGTCAAAAGGAAAATGGAGTAGTTATATTAAATTATAACTAGGTGATAACCTGCGCCCTCCGCATGATAAATAATTTATTATTTATTTAATTTTGTATAATTGAAAAATTAAACTAATATTTCAGTCTAATCTTTTTATATATTAAAATCACACATATCGTAGTATTTTTTTATTGTAACCTAGAAAATATGTTTTAATTTGTTATAATTTTTTTACTTTTTTTTTATTAAAATCAAACATATCGAAGTCTTTTTTATCGTAAACATATTTTCTTCCTAAGCAAAAAAAGTATTGTGTATATCATAAATTGTGTATAAATTATATTTCATTAAATAATATTTTTAAAAACTATTGTTTTATTCATTTTTAAGAAATGTATTGTGTAATATGATGTATATTATAAATCATCACATAACCTAAAATTCGATTTTAAAGAATCTAAAAATTAAAACATAATTTTCTGGTTATATTAAAAGTAATAAATTGATAAAGACATATAATGTAATTAGTCTAATGAAAAAAGGAAATTTGTATTAAAAAATGAGAGAATAAGTGTGGTGGTGACACATCAACAAAATGGCACCATTGTAAATATTTCAAAAAAATTCGTATTAATTTGTTATAATTTTCTAATTTTTTGTATTGAAATCACACATATCTAAGTCTTTTTATTGTAAACATATTTTTCACACATATCTAAGTCTTTTTTATTGTAAACATATTTTTCTGCCTAAGAAAAAAATAGTATTGTGTATATAATAAATTGTGTATAAATTATATTTCATTATATCATAAATCATCACATAACAGAAAATTAGATTTTTAAAAAATCAGAAAATTAAAACATAATTTTGTGGGCATATTAAAAGTAATTAAAAGTAATAAATGGTTAAAACCATATAATGTAATTAGTCTAATAAAAAAAAGAAATTTGTATTAAAATAATGGGAGAATAAGTGTGGTGGTGACACATCAGCAAAATGGCACCACTGTAAATAGTTCAAAAAGTAAACATACTCTCTCAAAATGTTTCTCAATTAATATATAGGGGATTTTTGCCTAAGAAAAAAATAGTATTGTGTATATAATAAATTGTGTATAAATTATATTTCATTATACCATAAATCATCACATAACAGAAAATTAGATTTTAAAAAATCAGAAAATTAAAACATAATTTTATGGGCATATTAAAAGTAATTAAAAGTGATAAATGGTTAAAACCATATAATGTAATTAATCTAATCAAAAAAGGAAATTTGTATTAAAATAATGGGAGAATAAGTGTGGTGGTGACACATCAGCAAAATGACAGCACTTTAAATAGTTCAAAAAGTAAATTTACTCTCTCAAAATGTTTCTCAATTAATATATAGGGGATCAGATCCACGACATTTTAACTTCCACCGTAGTTGTGTCAGTATAACACAATTGTTGTGAGAAAATCATTATAAGTAGACACAAAACAAATAATTTTTTTAAGCATACACTACAGGAAAAAGAAAACGCAAAACATCGATGGTTAGACTTGTTGGCGAAGTTACATTTGTTGTTAAAGTCTAAAGAAAAGGGTTGAATTTCAGTACATTTGAGAATTGATGTATATTTATGCAAATGAAAAGCAAAATTGGGTTAAATCTATGCAAATATTACATGACATATAGATTTGTAATTCTTAAGCTGACGTATTTATAAAGAGAAATGAGTGTCAAAAATCAACCAAATAAAATTTTATTACGTTCATTTTTTTACAATTATAACTGAGTAAAAAGATTTTCTTTTCAAATTTGTATTTTTTAAAGCGTTATAGTGTTTTTTTTTTCTTCTTTTTTTTCATCTAAATATATATTGAATTGAAATAAGGATGAACAAAGTTTAATACATATATATGAATACAGAGATCCATTGGGTGAGATACATGTACAACACCCATTACCAAAAAATGATACTATATATTAGCCTAAAGAGTAAAAGGCCAAAGCAACTTACCAAGAAGAGGAGATGATTTTCTCACTGTTGAATAGATCGGCCAACCAAGACAGGTCACTAGCAGCAACATAGGATTGAGAAAACTTATATTTAGTCAGGCTTCCAGCAATGAAAAATGTTCCTCTATTGGAGGCTCTGACTTCACTTTCAACTTTCCAAACTTTTAATGATGTAAGACTCGGAATCCACCTCCTCTTATGTCACACGGTTTCCAGACTTGCAGCTTAATGGATGATGAGTGAAGGTAGATATGAGAGTGAAAGGTTGCTGTTTGATTCCACAAACAGCAGATCGGACAGAAAGCTTGATTCCACAAGCAAACTGGACGAGATGGATTGAACTAGAAAGCTTGATTCCACAAGCAATCTGAACAAGATGGATCGAATTCACCACAGAGATTGTGAGGGGATCTCTGATACTGAACAAACTCGGACTTAGGTGATTCCACACACTAAGAACAGAGCAGATTTTCTTAACAAGAACACAGCTTGTAGAAGAAGAGAATACGGCGTCTTTATTAATATCAAAAAGGGTCTAAAGATTACAAGGCTGCAGGGGGACCTTATAAACTGGTCCTATCAGCTACTGACCTAATTTGGTCGACACAAATGAAAAGAAAAGACTCAAAACAACAGGACTTGTAAAAAGAAACAACAAAGCGTTCAAAATACAGAAAAAGGAAAGTTTTCTAAAATAAAAAGAAAACTATTTAAACTAATGTAGTCCTTGCTGAGGCTCGACCAGTGGTCCCTTGGAGCTCTAAATACCACTGTGACATTGTAGATTAGTTGCACAAATTCATAATAAATAGTACTTACCTGGTTTGTGCTCGGATAGGCTGGTTTTGAAGCTGAGGTGTTCAAGGCTGATGATAGTCCGTCCAGCTTGAAATATTTGATGAATCTTTCCTCTTGAAGTCCATTGATGTAGAAATAGTTGATATCTTCAAGTGTTTCCTCGTGCTTAGCTTCAGAATCCTCGGCTAGCTCCATTTGTCTTCTATGGGCTTCACAGCTTGTTTTGGTGATATCTTGACGCTCCGATATGATCTCTGGGAGATTCTTGATGTTCTGAACTCTATTTCCTGTCAAGTAAACATTCATACCTTGGTTGGGTCGAGGCTGAGCTTTCTTGATGCTCAGAAGTTCGAAATTCATCTTTAAGTCAATTTTAGAAGCATCAGGATATGTCATTGTGGCTCCTTTGCTCTGGGGTACTTGATATTGATGGTTGCTCGATCTGGTGTAATATTTGGGTATTACACCATACTCTCCCTCTTCAAAAAGTTTTGTCCTCAAAACTGTTTGACCTGTATCAAAAGAAAGCAAGTTAGGTCTCATTCTCTTTTGGGAGTTTAGGTAATTACCTCGAGTTTGATGTTTTGGACAATGCTGGTATGAGTCTGGTGGTTTCTCCTTGATCTGAATGGAACACGTGAGTCCCTCTTCTTGATTATGGATCAGTGCTGTGTCGCCTCTAGTGAATTCTCCTTTTTCACTTCTGGTTTCTTCTTTGATCAACAAAGGAACAATGACTCCTCCGCCACGTTCTGGCCTCTTTAAAACCTCCATTGTTATTCCTGTACCTGTCTCAACATTTCTTGACAAAGACAAGTGTGTTATACTAGTACTAGAATTTTTAAAATTCATCTCAACATGTTTTCCTTTAGATCTTTCTTGTTCTGGTTTTATTGATGAATTCACTTTTACTTTCTTAGTGGGACATGTTCTAGCAAAATGGCCTCTTCGGTGACATCTATAACAGATTATGTCAGCGTCTTTTGAAAGATTAGAGAACTTACCTTGGGAGTCTTTGCATTGAAGTTTAAGTTGGCGTGGATCTGGTTCATCTTTTGGGGATCTCACATCATATGTCTTGACTTCATATGTGTCCTCTTTCACTTCAGGGGGCTTAGAAATCGTGCCTTTGCTTCCTGTATCTTCAAGCAACTCGTAAGCTTCACTAAATACAAAGGGTTTTAGACACTTACTTTGTCCTGGAGCCATCACAGTATGAATAATGTTGTGCTTCTGGTTCAAAGCTTGAAATGGCGACTCTTTTTGATCCTTAGTATAAGTAGTCTCTTCCTCAGTCATCAAAATGCTAAGGGCTCTTTCAGCTTCCCTTGGGAAAAGTTTGCACAGAACCGTTCTCAAATCACATTTGCTTTGTTCTGAGAAAGTACTATGTTTTGTAGTTGCTTCTCCTAGGTCTTTATATTCCTCCTTTGCACCTGTTCCTTTTCTAACAATCAAAGGCAAGATCAAGTGCATTATACTTGGCATTGGAATTTCAATCACAGAATATTTAAAACTCTGAATCACTATGAAGTTTTGCCAATATTGAATCAAGTTTTGAGTTTCACTTACCTTGGTACCACGCAAGATATATGGTATTGACTCAACTTTGATAATCTTCCCTTTTAAAGCATGATCAGTGGATGAACGTGGTTCAATGGCAGGTTGCTCATACTCCTCATCTTGATATATAAGTGAGTTGTGTATTTCTGGACGTTTCTCTCCTATACCTAGACCTTTTTCAACTTCTTTTGAACAAGACAAGTGTATAATCAAGTCATGAGAATTATTTGACACAGATTGGCTTATTTGATCACTTACCTTGTAGGGATCCGTTTTAGGGGCTTTTGTCATTATGGTACTTGTTGTTTTGTCCATGCACACTTTTTCTTTTGGTGGAGTTTCCCTCTGACTTGTGTTTCCATCCGGCTTGTCTAAACCTGTGTCAGCTTTCTTTGACAGAGACAAGTGTATTATACTAGTACTAGGAACATTAAAATCAGAGTTAACAGTGCAATCACTTTCCTTAACACTAGTCTCTTTCAGTTCTAAAGTTTCTGGGTTTTCTACTCTCTTAGATGGACATTCTTTAGCATAGTGCCCACTGTTTTGACACTTATAACAGATTAATTTGAGTAATTTCGAAGTGTCAGAAGACTTAGCTTGTGTATGCTTTCCATGAGGTTCATGTGAGGGTGAGCTCGGCTCTGGTTTAGTCTCCTTTTCCTGATCTGTTTCGACACTCTTGGACAAGGGCAAGTGCATCATAACAGTCATGGGATCATCATAAACATATTGAGACAGTTTAGCTTGTACCTTTTCATGATTAGATGCTGAAGCAATATCTTGTTTCTGGTCTACTTGTTCAGCGCAGCAATCAGTTTGATCTGATCCTTTTTTGGTACCTATTTCTTTCTCAACTCTAGTGGACATAATCAAGTGTATTGCATTTTCAAAGCGTTGATCAAGCTTTTGAAAACTAGCTGAGATACTTACCTCTGTTTGATCCCATTTTGGTTTAGTCATCACTGAATTTGGTGTCTTCTTTGGATCCAAGACTATAACCGGTTTCTCTGCTTGAACTGCTCGCCTCTTTTCACAACTTGAGTTTGTTGAGGATGTGGCTTTCTGACTTAGAAATTTCGTGGCAGTGTAGCATTTTTCCTTGTGCCTATAAGAAGTTAGTCCTTGTAATTGTTTAGAAACAGGCAGTTTACCTTGGACTTTGGCATTGGCTTGTGGAGCACGGTTGGGTTCTATGTGGTGGAAGAAACTTCTGGGGTAAAGTTCCTTGATCCTTGTTACTAATCTCTTTGGTACATACTTATCCCTCAGTAGTTCCTTAAGATCTCCCCATGTTTTGATAGTTGGTTCCTTGTAGTACCAGCGATCATCTTCTTCTTGCAACCACCATTTATAAGCATCTCCAGCGAGTTGGCTAATTGCATAAGATAGTCTCTTCTCTTTCTGGATGCGGTTGTAGTAAAGCCACTCGTCTAAGTTCCTTTCCCACTCTAAGTAGTTTCTTTTCCCTGAAAATGTATAAAGTTGAAGTTCATTAGCAGGTTGATATCCAGAATTAAAATAAAACATAGAGTTAGGATCGGGAGAGGTTTTATGTGGGTTGCTCCATGTTAAACTCCTTGTGTTGTTTTCTGGCTGCTGGGAATTAAGCTCTTCTTGGCTTGCAGCTTCTACATATCCTCCTTGGGATTTGTCATCTTCAGTCCATGACTCTTCACTGGAATTGTTTTCTTCATAGTTTTGTTCTCCCCATTCATCTTCTTCCTCGTACCACTCCCTCTGGTTTGGGTTGTATTGAACATGATCTGGTGGCTCAGGCTCAGGTTCTTCTCTTTCTGGTTCATGACCATAGTCACTTTCGTCCTCAGACCATGGCTCATCCATGTAGGTAACTTCATCATCACATATGCTCTGGTCAGAATCAATCTCTTGATCCCAAGTATCTTCCTGAGCCATGATGCTTTCTGATCACTTGAAAGTCCCTATACTTCAACAAAAACAACAAACAGATCAAGTGCAATAGTGTGGTTTAAAGTCTTGTAATAAAACTTAATATCAGAAACTACAACAATCGATTCTATCAGTTCTTAATGTAGCAATGATGCAACTGAGCAAAACAATAACTAGATAAATGATTCAAATAAAACAGAATGCGTCTTGTTTGGCTTTTCTTTTTTAAAACGAATGCAATAACTGAAACTGAGCTATGATTTTTATGGTCTTTTGATGAATGAATGCAGAAGAAACTAAGCAACAACTAAATGAACTTTTTTTTTTTGAGTTTTTTTTTGACTAATGGGAAAAGACAAAACGAAAATTGCAGAAGCAAAAACAAAACAAGCAACTGCAGTCAAATGAGCAAGCAACTGAGACAACTCAAACTGAGAAATCAGAGAAGCAGGTAACCTGAAACTAACATCAGCAATAAGCAAACAGAAACAGACTGAAACAAAGATAACTTGCAAAACAGAAGCAACTTTTTATGGGTTTTTTATGATTTTATCGGAGGCAAGCAAATGAAATAACAAGCAAAAACAGAAGCAATTCTTTTTTGGTTTTTCGTTTTTCAAGCAGAAACAGCAACAGCAATAAACTACTAAGCAAAGAGAAGCAATTTTTATGGGTTTTCTCTTGGTGAAACAAACAGAAATAAAAAAAAGCAAACAGAAATAAAACATAAACTGTAAAAGATAGGGATAGAAAAACCAAAGGCAGAACCTTTGGCTCTGATACCAGATGATGTAAGACTCGGAATCCACCTCCTCTTATGTCACACGGTTTCCAGACTTGCAGCTTAATGGATGATGAGTGAAGGTAGAGATGAGGGTGAAAGGTTGCTGTTTGATTCCACAAACAGCAGATCGGACAGAAAGCTTGATTCCACAAGCAAACTGGACGAGATGGATTGAACTAGAAAGCTTGATTCCACAAGCAATCTGAACAAGATGGATCGAAGTCACCACAGAGATTGTGAGGGGATCTCTGATACTGAACAAACTCGGACTTAGGTGATTCCACACACTAAGAACAGAGCAGATTTTCTTAACAAGAACACAGCTTGTAGAAGAAGAGAATACGGCGTCTTATTAATATCAAAAAGGGTCTAAAGATTACAAGGCTGCAAGGGGACCTTATAAACTGGTCCTATCAGCTAATGACCTAATTTGGTCGACACAAAAGAAAGAAAAGGACTCAAAACAACAGGACTTGTAAAAAGAAACAACAAAGCGTTCAAAATATAGAAAAAGGAAAGTTTTCTAAAATAAAAAGAAAACTATTTAAGCTAATCTCGTCCTTGCTGAGGCTCGACCAGTGGTCCCTTGGAGCTCTAAATACCACTGTGACATTGTAGATTAGTTGCACAAATTCATAATAAATAGTACTTACCTGGTTTGTGCTCGGATAGGCTGGTTTTGAAGCTGAGGTGTTCAAGGCTGATGATAGTCCGTCCAGCTTGAAATATTTGATGAATCTTTCCTCTTGAAGTCCATTGATGTAGAAATAGTTGATATCTTCAAGTGTTTCCTCGTGCTTAGCTTCAGAATCCTCGGCTAGCTCCATTTGTCTTCTATGGGCTTCACAGCTTGTTTTGGTGATATCTTGACGCTCCGATATGATCTCTGGGAGATTCTTGATGTTCTGAACTCTATTTCCTGTCAAGTAAACATTCATACCTTGGTTGGGTCGAGGCTGAGCTTTCTTGATGCTCAGAAGTTCGAAATTCACCTTTAAGTCAATTTTAGAAGCATCAGGATATGTCATTGTGGCTCCTTTGCTCTGGGGTACTTGATATTGATGGTTGCTCGATCTGGTGTAATATTTGGGTATTACACCATTTAATCTCCTAAACAAAAAATTCAGATAGGATATCATCCATTTGTAGGAGGGCCACGCCTAAAGATGTCAGTTGGACCCGCTGCCCACGGACCAAGCCCAAGTAGGAATGATGCGGGGCGAGTTTGGGTCTTGTAAAACTTGTCCGCCAGATTTGTGGGCCTAGCGGGTCAGACCCGTGCGTATACCGGGTTGGGTGGGTAAACTGACTGAGGATTTGCGGGCCAGGCGGACAAAACACTGATTAGAACTCTATTTCATGCCAATCGATTCATCTCAAATTTCAATTCATCTTGTCTAATCTGTTGATCTACTAGATGTTTCAAAGATCTGTGGACGATGGGGTGATCTACTAGATATTTCAAAGATCTGTGGACGGTGGGGTGATCTACTAGCTATTTCCTTTCATTCAATGAACTCTGCATAAAGCGTGATTCTAAAATTGGGTTTTTTTATTGACGCAGAAAGATAGTAATGGTGTTAAGGAAGCTCTGGATCGATTGAGCGAAGAAGGTTGGGCTAAGAAATGGAGTTCTCAGCCTTATCTTTTGGGCCGTACGGTGTATATCGATCTCTCTATCTAAGCTTACACCTTAAAAATCGTGAACAATCGATTTCGTTAGATGGATGAGTGAAGAAGTGACGTGTCTTTTTGAATTAGACATCGCTTCGGGAGCTGACAACTCTCGGAATCAAGAATGCAGAGACTCTCGCGATCCCTAGTGTCAGGAACGATGTAAGTTATGTTTCGTTAAAATTTGTCACATGACTTATAAGATTTGGACTCAAGAGAGTTCTTGAGGCTACAATTTATGTTAATGGAGGTTGTTTTGATTGAGTTTGAGTAATGCAGGTGAATTTGCTTTTCACGGTAGTTGGAACAACCGAGTTCTTAGCTGTAATTGCCGGCCAACTTCCTGGGGTAAACTCTTCTTCTCTGATGGTACAAGACACCTTGCATTCTTGTGGCACGACTAATCTCATTGATTTGTAGCACTCTGTCATCTTCTCTTCTAGACAATGGTGGTGTTGTTATACTAATTACTATGTTCTGCAGACTGTGTATTCGAAAACCATGACAATATATTGGTTTCTGTTGATTTGCGTTAGATTCAACAGGTCTTAGACTGATGGATAACTGTTGACTCTGAGAAGGACTGGGGATTCTTTGTGCCTTACTTAGTTGGGAGAATTTCATTGGTAGTTTTAGCCATGGGAAGCGTTTCACCGGGGTAAGCAAAGAACTAAACCAATGCATGTTTTGTTAACATTATGTTCTCTGGGGCGTATGATGGTCATTCTGCTGATACGATCCTGGTCAGCCTCGACAAGAATCCTTCCAAGACCTTTCACTCCAAGGGGTAACGTGATAATTCTAAGCTTCGGGTGGCTCGTGTAGACCCAACAAAAGGTATATTAAACCTGATGCCTGATACTATCTTGAACGATCCAAAGGAAGATAGGTGGTATATTAAACTCACCACCTGATCTATTTCAACACAAGCTAACACCTTTTGGTTGATAGAATGGTCACACAAGAGACTGCGGAATGACTCTTGATATACCGGTTTGATTGAATGGATATGACACACCAGACAATCTCTTAATCCCTTGGATATGACGCACCAAGACGGACTAAGGTTTGATAACTTAGATATTACACACTAAGAAATCGAAATGTTCACAAAGGAACAAAGAGAATCACTCAAAGAAAAAGAAGATAAAAAGTTGGTTGTTATTTCTCATTGAGATTACAAGAGTATTTATTGGAAATACTTTGTAGAAAACTAGGCTAAAATGTGTTAAAAACAATGCAACATTAATTAAGAAAAGACCAAAGACCAAAGTAAATGAGTTGACTGACTCTTGGCTTCAGCGCATGACCCTTGAGATCATTTAGCTTCCTATTTCTGGTCTCCTGGTCGAAATAAACTCTTCAACTGCATTTCCTTCCTTTGACAGAATCTTGACTAAATAGATGACGAATGTAACTTGACTATGTAGTTCGACTATATAGCTGACGAATGTAGCTCGACTATATAGCTTGACTATATAGTTGACGAATGTAGCTCGACTATATAGCTTCTGAATGGGTTTAGACATGTGAACCAATTTGCCTCATCAAAACCTTTCCTGGAACCATTGGGATAAAACCAAGGACAAGGAAAAAGAGTACAAATGGTCACAACCCATTTGTAAGCTTTGGCTTCACGTTCAGTAACTTGTTTTAGCTTTGCGTCATGTCCATTTTCCTCCGTGCTATCCATGACTTCATTGGCATCCCCTGGTTCAAGCTCGGTTTCCTCAGGTTCGAGCATAGCTTCCTCTGGTTCAAGCTTAACTCCCATTTGATCATCTTGGTTGCTTCTCATGATCGTATCATACCCCTCCTCTTGAAATAGATTTGTCCTCAAATCTTGTTTATCAGCAACAAAAGAAAGTAAGTCAGAAACATAGAAACTTGAACTCACGTACGTTATACTTACCTTGTAAGTCATTCTGATTGACATTGTCACTGATTTTCTCCAAGACTTTGAATGGAACATTGATCCTTGACATCAATTTTATTTTCTTTTGGTCTAGAATACGATCCTTCCTCATTTGAACTAAAACCAAATCACCAGGTTCAAAGATAAATCGGCAAAGCCTTTTACTTGCTTGCTTTTGGTATTGCTTGTTTCCTCTAGGCTCCAGCGACTCATAGTTATGATGAACAACAAAATCCATTAACCACAAGTGTAGCCACGTTTTTGGTGTATGAATCTTTCATGTCTTCAGCTTGTATCACCTATGCACTCACAACAAAGACTAGAAACACGAAATTATATGTGCAACATGTAGTCCCTTTCAAAACAAACAACTTTCCTTCACTTAGAACATCTAAGACACGTTTCAAATGTTCAGAATGTTCATCAAAGTGTTTGTTGTAGACCAAAATGTCAATAAAAATAGACAACATCAACAATTCCAGTGAATGAACTCAAAACATTATTCAAAAACCTCATTAAATTACTAGGAACATTAGCTAAGTCAAACGACATCACTAACCATTCAAGTAAACCATGTTTTGTTTTAAAAACAGTTTTCCATTCAACACTCTTTTTCATTCAATCTTAGAAATCACACATGAACTATGCAACTTATCAAGCATATCATCAAACAAAAAACAATTTGGCATAAAAAGCTTTTCAGATTTAGACTTTTCACAAGATTGGATTATGCTATCAAAAACTTGTTTTGAAACACAAATCTCTTTCATATTTTTCAAACCAAATCGTTTTTCATCTTGAGAAGAAACAAGAACAAACAAACTAGGCTCTGTCCTAATCAAATCAATTTCCTTACAGTGCTTTGGATAAGAATAAGGGAATGACTCAGGAATTGGTTTTGGCACAAAGATGGTCTGTTGCTCCACGTCACTAATCAATGGCACAGTTCTTTTTGCTTCTTCGGGTAAGTTCTCTTCTTGGACCTGTGAAACAGAAATATTGCTACTCGGTTTCACCGGTTCTAAACAGGTAAGTTCTTCACAAGTCTTTTTATTTTCAAGAATAAAATCAGTTTGAGAAGAGGAAAGAAAACACCTGGTTTTCAAGGATCTTTTGAGAAAGGTGTGTTGCTTCTTGATGGATCTGCAATCTTTGTACACCCTCCAAGTTCCATCCTTCTTAGGAACTAGCAAAAATAAGAACAGCACATGGACTCATGCTCTCTTTGATGTACCCTTTCGTCACTAGCTCACTAACTCGCCTCTGTAACTCTTTTGTTTCTTCTGGAAAGACTTCATCGAAATCCTGCAAAAGAGAAGTAACTTCACTCGACAACACCGGTTCAAAGTTAGTTAAACTCATAAGAGCTTCAAATAAAACCACAAGCTGTTTAGAGAAAAGAACTCTCTTATCCTCACAAGATCTCACAAAGAAATTAGAATTTCTCACGGGTTTACTCTCAAAGGCCTTTTCCTGGGTTTTCCTGAAACTCTCACTCTCCTTTTGTTGGTAAGTGTTTGGGGGTTCACTCAAAGCTTCTTGTATCTCCTTTTATTTCAGTAGAAACTGATCTTGATAAACCTCTTGTGGTTTCAAAGGAACAAGAGTAATGCTTCTGCCTTTGTATCCAAACGTATGCTTACTGCAAAAATCATCAAGTTGCACTCTGCAATTGAATCTCCAAGGCCTCCCCAACAGTATATGACCAGTCTGCATTGGTACTATATCGCACAGCACCTTATCTTCATAGTTTTCCATGCAAAACGAAATATGGGTCTGCCTTGTATCCTTCACTTCACCATAAACATTCAATCATTGCAGTTTGTTATTAGCAGCTGGAAAACTTTGAAACCATGCTTTGTTCCCGAAGCTTCTATCATATTTACATTGAATCCACCAGTCATATCTTTTATCTCTCCCAATTAAATGGATTCCCTTTACTAAGTAACTCTTTCATCCCACATCAGGATAACATATCATTGAAGGCTGCAAAAGTGTTCTCACTTCGATGAGGACCACCAATCTTTTCTCCATTGTGGCACATATCATTGAAGCCACCCAAAATACACCAGCTCTCTTTTCTGTTCAGCCAATTGTCATGATTCTCTCCCATATTTTTGCACGCTTCTTAGCCATTGAGTCACCATATATACACATCACATAGCTACTTCCTTTACACAACTGTACATAAAAGTCAATTGCATTCTTACTTGAGTACTTACTATCCACATAAACGGACTTATTCCAAAAAATAGCAAGTGCTCCTCCTATCCTAATTGGCTCAATTGTATGAACCCTTTCATAACCTAATTATTCTTGCAAATCAACCAAAAAGTTCATACCTTGCATAGTTTCTATAAAAAACAAGATCTCAAGGAAATATTCTTTACGCATTTCTATGAGTCTGGGAATTGTCAAGTCTTGAGACCTTCACAGACCTTGATAATTCCAGCTGATAAAGCTCATTGGGGATTGTACGGTCTGTCATTTAGAGCCACACTGATTTGATACGCCTAGTATCATTGGGGTCTGACTCACCAACTTCAACAGATTTTCGCTTGGCAGGTTTCTTGGATTCTTCTTGCTCATTTTGCTTTAACAATAGCATCTTCGACTTCTTTATGCTGCTTCTGTAAGGACGTTTCCTAGGTTTTCCTGAACCTTTATAAGGATAGGAGCTTTAGCTGTTCACATTACAACTACTAATTTAGTAGTGATCCAAAAGAATCAGCCTCAGAGAAGGTAGTTCTGTTGACCGTTGAGCTAAACTAAAATGGACCTTCACCTGAAGGAAAGTTGGCTGCCATACCTTCAGACTGAAAATCATCAGATAGAGGGAGGCGAGCCATATCATTAACCGAACGGATAGCTACATACATCAGCTTATATGGGGGCACCCAAAGCCTTGCTCGTACTTATTCCTTGAAGGGTCTCGGAGTAGTAAAAAACCAGACCCTTCCCTTTGTCTACATTCGTGGTGACGATTGGAAGAGATTCCAAACGAAGGAGAGACTTTTGAGCAATAGGATCAACCATTTTCTCTGTCACATAATTTTTAACTCTCATGTCTCTAACTTTTCTCTCTGGACTTTAGGTCCAACTAGATATTGTCGCATCCAAACTTCCTCTACAATTCATGGTCTTCCAGAGACCGGGTTAATTCCAACTTGACTTTCGTCCAGAACACCGAAGAGAGGCTCGTATTCCTTCAGAATGGTTTGGAGGTTCTTTGCAGCATTTTGGATTTTCAGTCTTCTCACGGCTGCTTTTTCTTGGTTCTGTCTGACTAGACACATGCACTTCTCTTTCTCATGCCTTAACATTTGGTATTACATTGTGGTTTGCTCTTCCGAAGGGAGATTGATATCTTTCGATCTCCTCAAATATATCGTAACATCCAATTTTACTCTGACCCGCACAAATTATTGGCTCTGAGATTGAGTTGGATCAAAAGCCGCCTCTATTACTTGGCCTGCAAATTCCCCAAATGCTGTGATGGTCGGTAGAGTATTGTTATTAACCGGAATGTTCTTCATTTGAACCCCACACCGGTAAGAATCTAAGATGGTCTTCCGATGGATTCTCAACCCATCTTTCATAAATGACTGACCATTCCTTGTAGCAGTTTACCACCGTCTTCAGGATCTCCTCCATATCAAGTTTGTATTTAAAGAAGAATTGGAAGTGGTCTCGTGAGAGGGAAAAGCCTCTGATTCTGTCATACATTTGTCACTTTTTTGGCATCTCTAGGATGAAGCTCGACATTTTTTAACACTCTGGATTAAGCAGACGTCCTATGATACTTGTGACGTTGTTCCCACATGAGTTGTATTGTGGAAGATCAGGCATATCGAAAAGGACCTCATCCTCTTCACAAAAGAGATCCATCAAAACTTTAACACTTAGAGCTATACTTTTTCTTTTCAAACATAAGATCCACCATTTCAAACTATGCTTCCCTTATTCTCCTTCCAAGCCTCTTTCATTCCCTTTCTTTCTAATCTCTTTCCACAACTCATCATGCTAAAATACAAGCATACAATCCATTCCACAACACCAAGTAATACCGCGCCCCAAAACCCAAATTCCTAAGCCTAAAGCTAGCCTCGATATGTGAGACTAGAATCTACATGAGAGCCTAAACTTGTCGTCTCAAACCTAACACTTTATGCTAAGTTCAATCAAAATAAGGCCTCACAAATATTCTCACTAGAACAATTGGCTTCAAAGGAGGTAAGGTAAGGTGGGGGGTAACTACTTGAGCCAACAAGAGAGTGGTAAAGTGAGTAAGAAGGCTCAAATATGTATGTAATCCATGAATTCACTTTCAATGCAAGACATGATAATTAGATGTCAAAATTCGGTTCAAGTGATTAGAGTTGGTTATCAAATTCAAGACTCTATTTCGACCAAGTTCTAGGTGACAAGTGAAATGATCCAAGCATGGTTCTTCCTTACTTTCAAGACTTGATCAAATGCATCAAAGAATTAAGAACTAGGGCATTGAATTGATTACATGAGTTGGCATTCTACAAGGATAAGCTCATCATTGCTCCCAATGCATATGAATGCAAATCCTACATGAGATGCAACTAGACTCAATCCTAGAATGCAAATGCACATCTAAATGACTTCTTTTTTTT
>JAHZTW010000001.1:393183457-393217389 GCA_020283515.1 Alliaria petiolata
ACATTAGTGTTTCGAGTTCTAGAACAGTTCTTCATAATTCCTAACATCCTGTCTAGACCTGCAATTTAGATCACTTGAGAATTTCCCTGAACCTAGCGTTTTGTCTCCTGAACTTACACCGTTTTTAATTGCTTTCTGTATTTTAAATTCCATCTTTCTACTTAGCTTAATTCGAAATTAGAAGTTCGTTGTGTGACTATCCCTTCTCTGTGAATTCGATCCCTAAGTACAATAACTGATCTCTTAATTTGAGAGAGTTGCTTTAGGGTAAATTTGACCCATATCAATACACCAGAGTAATGTATATCGTTTTCCCTTCATACTTTAGCTTTGTGTCTATGAAATTGTCACAAGAAGAAATAACTTCAAGATACAACTCTTGTTTCCAGAACAGCGCGAGGCCACCTCCTCCATGTCCGTGTGTGGGAACTAGATGATGATTCGGATAGTTCATCCATTGAAGCTTTTTAAGTACAAACTCTTCGGAGTTCTTCGTCTCTGAGAGGAACATGATTTCCGGGAATATTTCCATTCTAATTTCCGGAACTCGACGAACCGTCAAGGGGTTCCCCAACCCTTGGCAGTTCCAGCTTGCAACCCTTAAGGAAGAGGACCTGATGGAGTGTGAAAATCCTTCCGTCCTTTCCTTATAGCTGGGATATGAACCATAGCTGGTGGATTTCCTGTGATGTCCACTTCTTCTTGCCTCCCTGATAAAGAACCTGATCCCCCTGCTCCTGAAGCTCTTGAATTTCCCTCCTCCCGAGGTATGTTATCTACCACGAGTTTCCTCCTTGGTGAATTTTGAACTTTCTGGATTTTCCTTTTTCTGGAACTTGTGCCAAGGGTTTGTTTAGGGCTTATCTGAATTTGCTTTTTCCGAGGGGGCTTCCTAGCTTTTTCTTTATTTGTCCTCCCGGAGTTGGAACCGTTGCCTTTTGCTTTGATCCCGAGGCTGATGCTGATTTCCTTGCTTTTCTTGGTCCCAGACGCATAGCTATTGGTAACCGATCTTGTGAATTCTGGTTCCCTTCCGAAGCAAAATTGTTTTCCGTCATCACCTCCTCCCTCTGGAGATCACTGACTTGGTTAGCTGGTCCGAGTCGCAAAGCAGCCGGGAAACGTTCCTGGGAGTTTTGACTTTCCAGCGGTTGGGGGACTTCAGCCAAAGCAGCCTTTACCATTTGTTCAGCTGTTTCTTCTAGCTGTCCAGAGATTTCAGCCTGGCAAAACCTCTCCTATCGAGCTGCACTCTCTACGAGGTCAGTGCAGTTTGAATACTGTACCATAAACTCCCTAATCTCCCCCATTGCTTCATTGATAGCAATCCCTTGATCTGGTGGGGGGGGGGGGTGTGACTGGATTCTTTGTTCCATCCGTCCTTGAGCGGCTTGATCTATAGGTCTCAACTTGTTCCCATCTTTTAGTCGGAGGGGAGGTAAGCTCTCGGTTCCTGGATCCTACGAGTCGAGACTGTTGTTGTGATGATGAAAAGCTTTTTCCCTCCTCCCTGTGATGGTAGGGTTGGTAACGTGAAGTATTTTGGAGCCTTCTAGATTCATGGTATCTATCCTTCGTGCCTCCGTACCCGCGATTACGGGAATCACGGTTCACCTCACCATAGTAGTGAGAGTTTCTCCCTCCTTGTTCTGAGGTAAGATGCTTTGAGTAACTTGATCTATCCCTGGATAGTCTCTGGGTGTCTTCTCTTCTTATACTGGGATGGGATACCTCTCTATGAAGGTCCAGAGGGGGGGGTCCTCTTTTGATGTCTCATGCATCCCGTCGCTCGTGCAGGTCCCGCCCTGAGTCCAGGTTCTTTGAATTTTGTCCCCTCGGTGGCCGAAACTCAGGACAGTCTCTGTCCTCGTGGTCTAATCTAGAACAGATTGTACAATGCTTTTCGAGCTTTTCATACACCAGAGTTGCCGTGACTTCATCACCATTCAGGTATTCCACTATGGAAGTAAAGATTAGCGGTTTTTGTCCATTGATATGAACCCTCATTCTAGCTGCAGATGATGAGATCTCCACTGCTTCACAGAACCCTAACGCATCCCCTATACTTTCGATGGTTTTCTTTGTCCAGAGGTGAATGGGGATGCCCTGTACTCGGATCCAAAACAGGATCTGGGAAGGAAAGCTTTGGGACACTGTAGGTTCCCAACGTTGAATGATAACCATCCACTTTGCAAAATGGTATGGTCTGTTTGCCAGGACGATTTGTAGATCTTCCTCGGTCGCGAACTGAAACTGGAACTGTCCCTGTCCAAGGTCGGCTCCTATGGGGCGAGCTGCTGTCTTCCAAAGTTCTGTGAGGAAGGGAATAAGGGCCCAGGCTTTCTGAATCTTGGTGTTTGTCATTCTTCCCACCAATGTTAGAGCATGTTTTTGAATCAAGGCTGAGTTGTCAGACTCCTGAACCCTAACTCGGGTTATTCGGGGCTCTTTGCTTGAGGAAGCAATGGCTTTGCCTTTATCTTGATACGTGATTCTTTGCGTCATTCTTCTTATATTTTGGCCTTCTGATATTGAGAAGTAAGTTAATAGGGTGCTATACGTAAACGTGAGAAGGTAGCCACCAGGCTAAGAGAGATATGAAGACTAATAATAATCCATTCTAGTAGAATTTTAGAAGAAAAAAATAGTCTCGCAAGAAGCATACATGAGATTTCTATTGAATTCATTCACGTTCATAAGTACAAAAACAAAAGATCACTACTAAGCTTACATAAAATTTAAACCAGTAAAAAAAAAAAATGGATCCATGTCTCTACTATTTATTTTCACATTCGTAAGAACAAAAATAATAGTAAAATTTAAAATATAAAAATTACATTGACTTAATTTAAATTAAGTGTGTTCGTGTTTTGAAAGATAAAAATCAATGAGCTAATTAGTTAAGATGTAAATTTCAAAAGTTTGGAGTGAGATTTAAGATATTTAATTGAAGTGTTGAGAACACCTAAAAAGGACATACCGCACATGTTTCTTATTTATTTATATTACTGTGATTTTTAAAACTCAAACCGAAGCCTCTGCCATTTTTGTAAAGTTTTTTTCGGGCCGTGCATCTAAGCCATCTCACGTTTTCAAGTTTTGAATCGGAATTTGTATATATATATAGTCCAATATACTAAATAATATTCTAAATAATGAAAATTCAATAAAAATCATTACCAAAAGTGTTACTTTCATCTTTTTGTATAGTTTTCGTTTACACCTTTTTATCACTTTAAATTATTCTTTAAACGCTTACCATTCTC
Organism: Alliaria petiolata; assembly: GCA_020283515.1. Lineage (NCBI taxonomy): Eukaryota > Viridiplantae > Streptophyta > Magnoliopsida > Brassicales > Brassicaceae > Alliaria > Alliaria petiolata. Next base: position 393,186,724 of record JAHZTW010000001.1, read on the forward strand.
TTTTAGCAATAAAAAATTCATACCACTTTAGGTTACCAGTATTTAAATTAGTGTGCTTTCCAAAACACAAACTCTAGCTTATGGCAAGTATTAAAAAAAATTTGCCAATCGTGCATCGAAGCTATCTCACGCTTTTGAATTTCAAACCTAATTCATACTGTCAACTATGTTTCTTTCAAAAAATAAAAATGAAGTGTGGTTACATTTTTTGTTTTTCGATATCTTCAATACCTAGAAATGTTAAGTGATCCAAACCGGCTGTGGTACTGAGTTTACGAAGTGTGGTTACATTATAGATTATCATTATGCAAAAATAAATCTGTCTACATATTTTGTTTAGTGACTATTTAAAAAATGGTATCATTATAAAATTGTAATTTTTGGATACAATATAATAAAGCCAACCTTATTTTTCAACTAAAAGGAATAAACTATTAAAGTAAATAATTTATAAAAATTCTATTTTGGGGTAGGAGGAGTTGGGCCAGCAGTTTTTGAACATTGTTCTTTTGAGCATAGGAGGGAAAAGCGGAATAAATGGAATTTTCGGCAAGCATTCATCGACTTCCAGAATTTCCTTGCAACAAGCGGTACCTATGTTTCCGAATTATCCGGTAAATATAGATTGAGAAATCTCTGTGATACATCTTGGGATATTCATCACTGATGACAAACATTTTGTTATATCAGGTAATCCTGGCATACCAGCACTCGGCTGAAATGGAAATAAGAAAGGAAACTGAAGTGGCAACTGTGGCAACTGAGCATTCACACAGATTGCAAAGCATAGGATCGCTAGGAGTGGTATCACATTCTTGTTAGACATAATCAGATGTGAGAAGAAAATAAAAAAAAGTTGTATTGTAGCCAAATATATTTTTTAAGGTTGATTTATGTTTTGATTGATGAACAAGGACAAGATCGTTGCTTATTTATATGGATGCAATGGAACTTATCATAATTAATATCTTGATAAAATGTTTTGAATTCTCTTGTTTTAGGTATTTAATTAGCCGTTTACTAATTAAAGATAGTCGAAACCTCCAAGTGTGAACATTAATTTAGAAATATTGACTTTCAAGAAGAAGTAAAAGTATAACTGGTCTCTTTTAATCAATCACTGCTTTATCTTAACATCTAAACCAATAAAAACAGGTTTCTAGTTCTTTTGTTTTTATTAAATTTTGATCATTCTCTCATGTTTTGGTTCTGAAATTTTAAAGGTCCAAGCTCTTAATATTATGATGGTCTTTCCATGACTTGTCATTGGAATTTCATTTGGTGTTAATGTGTTTAAATATTATTTGAGGATTGATTTTTAGCATAAACATTATGTGAATCTGGAGCTTTGAAAGTGAAGAATTATCAACCAATCTAGTTTGATCCTCAAATTTAAACCCAATACAAAGATAATTTTCATTCACATAAAAACCTAAAACCATTTGGTGAATCACATAAAATTTGAATTAACGGATTGAGAATCCAAATTTACTATTATAACAGAGTCTTCCTATTATAATTTCTTATATAAGAAAATTGTTTAAGTTTTATCTCAAAAACTACATGATTCTTTTATTTTCAAAATTTACTACTATAACAACCAAAGAAGTATTATAAAACAGACCTAGACTTTATTGGTCTAAATTCTATATACATATAATTCATTTGTATATATATACATATAATTCAATACCTTAGAGAATATTTTTTTTTTAGTACATTAAAAATATTATAATCATTGAAAAGACAATATATGAATTAATAATTTAATAACTCAACAAAAAATGAAGATCATATTGTCTAAAATATAAAAAAAGAATTTTATTTAGAAGAATCATCTAAATTATAACAAAATAACACATGAGATGAAGACTAATAATAATCCATGAATCTAGTAGAATTTTAGAAGAAAAACATAGTCTCGCACGAAGCATACATGAGATTTCTATTGAATGCATTCACGTTCATAAGTACAAAAACAAAATATCACTACTAAGCTTACATAAAATTTAAACCAGCAAAAAAATGGATCCATGTTTCTACTAAATATTTTAACATTCGTAAGAACAAAAATAATAGTAAAATTTAAAATATAAAAATTACATTGAATTTAATTAAATTAAGTGTGTTCGTGTTTTGAAAGATAAAAATTATTGAGCTAATTAGTTAAGATGTAAATTTCAAAACTTTGGAGTGAGATTTAAGATATTTAATTGAAGTGTTAAGAACACCTAAAGAGGACATACCGCACATGCTTCTTATTTATTTACACTATTATGGTTTCCAAAACTCAAACAGAAGCTTCTGCCATTTTTATAAAGTTTTTTACAGGTCGTGCATCTAAGCTATCTCACGTTTTCTAGTTTTTGAATCGGAATTTATATATATATATATATATATATAGTCCAATAGATTAAATAATATTCTAAATAAGGAAAATTCAATAAAAATCATTACCTAAAGTGTTATTTTCATCTTTTTGTATAGTTTTCGTTTACAGCTTTTTATCACTTTAAATTATTCTTTAAACGCTTACCATTCTCTTTTAGCGATAAAGAACTCACACCACTTTAGGTTACCAATATTTAAATTAGTGTGGTTTCCAAAACACAAACTCTAGCTTATGGCATGTATTAAACAAAATTTACCAATCATGCATGGAAGCTTTCTCACGCTTTTGAATTTGAAAGGGAATTCATAATGTCAACTATGTTTCTTTCAAAAAATAAAAATGAAGTGTGGTTACATTTTTTTTTCCGATATCTTCAATACCTAGAATGGTTAAGTGATCCAAACCGGCTGGGGTACTGAGTTTCCATAGTGTGGTTACATTATAGAGTATCATTATGCAAAACATGAATATGTCTAAATATATTTAGTTTAGTGACTATTTTAAAAATGGTATCATTATAACATTGTAATTTTTGGATACAATATAATAAAGCCAACCTTAATTTTCAACTAAAAGAAATAAACTATTAAAGTAAAAAATTTATAAAAATTCTATTTTGGGGTAGGAGGAGTTGGGGCAGCAGTTTTTAAACATTGTTCTTTCAGCATAGGAGGGAAAAGCGGAATAAATGGAATTTTCGGCAAGCATTCTTCGGCTTCTAATATTGCCTTGAAACAAGCGGGACCTATGTTTCTGAATTGTCCAGTAAATATAAATCGAGAAATCTCTGCGATATATCATGGGATATTCATTATTGATGACAAACATTTTGTTATATCAGGTAATCCTGGCATACCAGGACTCGGCTGAAATGGAAATAAGAAAGGATACAGAAATGGAAATTGTGGCAACTGAGCATTCACTCAGACTGCAAAGCATACGATCGCTAGGAGTGGTATCACATTCTTGTTAGACATAATGAGATGTGAGAAGAAAAAAAAAGAGTTGTATTGTAGCCAAATATATGTTTAAAGCTTGATTTATGTTTTGATTGATGAACAAGAACAAGATCGTTGCATGTTTATATGAACTAGTAAATTCGGATCCCAAGCAATGTGGGAAGATGAGGGCCAAGTGTGATTCCACAAGCTAAAATCATCAAATTGTAACAGTCTAGAGAGACCCTTTAGGCATAGTCCCCATGAAACTTCTCCAAACACAAGAAGGTTGAGAGAAAAATGGAAACGCCATAGAGGAGAAACGGTGATAAACTAGACCGAAGAGAACGGATTGGCGGTTAGACTTGTTATCAAGGAGGAAAAGGTGGGGAAAACACATGTTACCTCTTCGACAAACTGTATATAACAGTAAAGGAAAGCATACACCTTTAGGGGGTAAATCTGGAGTCGCACTCTGAAACGAGATATTGGTCAGATTAGCTGCGGCAGGGAAGACACTAGGAAATAGATCTTGACTTCTCCATCCTGGATCTGCATCGTTGAGAGGATCTGGCGGGTCTGTTGGGTCCGGAGGTCGGAATAAACATTAGGCGGGAAATTTCGAGCCTCTGAACTCCAGATCTGAAAATTGAAAACTGAAACTCAAAAGAACAAGCGGAACCGCCGAGAGGAGAAGAGGGAGAGAGAAGCCATGGAAGAAAATAAAAGGAGGGAGAAAAAAAGAACGAATTGGCCAGAATTTAAGAATAGAGTGTTTGCTCGATTTCTCTCAAGTCTTGGCACTTCCATCATAAATCTGAGAAAGCAAATTGAAATGGACATATCTGCCATGCTCTGTTTAAACATAAACAACAAATGAAATTGAGGACTTGAAACAGAGAATTAAAGACAGAACATAATCAAGTTAATTAAAATTCGTTACAACTCTGATCAAATTTCTCGATAACCAAATACACATAGCAACATTCCCCTTATATACTACTAGGGGACACGTAATCACTTTGCCATGTGATCTGTTAGCATCCTATAACTATTACCACAGCTCTTATTCATACTACTCCAAAGAATTACTAATCACTAAACGATGAGGCTGAGTCAGCGGCTCGAAGGTCGAGCCAAGCGATGATGTCAGCAAAAACTACACCGACGTTATCGTCAGGCTCACCTGACGTCAGAGCATGCCACATCCCAGGATATAGCTTGATACTCTTGTCCCTTGAGTTAGCTGTCTCGTACAATGCTCTGCTGATCTCTGCTTCCGTCACTGTATCCGCTTCTCCGTGTAGTACAAGGAACGGCATTGTTATCTGCAAAAAAAACAATATCTAGTCAGTTGGTTTTAAATTGTAAGCTCATTGAACAAACCTAGTCACAGAACTCTAATCTCGTCGAGACTGCCTTCCAGGTTTGTGCTTGTCCTAATCAATTCAAGTGCCGTTTTGAGCCTAGGTTTGTCTTGATAGATCAGCTTGTTGTTCCTTACCTGCATTTACAACCAAACCAATTATACCAAATGAAGATATTAACTATAGCATAAGAGTCTTATAATAAGATTTCTATATCGATACCTCTTCTCGCTTGGCAAGGTCTTTGAAAGCGGCGTCGATCACGTTCTTTGCTGGAACTATCTTCCATTCCGGTATGATATCTTCCAGTCTAGTCAAGATTCTAGTCAACAGATTAGTCACCATTGGATGCGGCTTCAACTTCTCAGATATCTGCATTTCATAAATATGTTATATCTCCCAATTAATTTGATCAAAAAAAATAATATCTCCCAATTAAGACTCTGCGGTTTTACCTTGCACATTGGGGGGACAAGAACGGCGCCGTTCCAAAACGATAGATCTTTTTTGTGGAGCAATAGGGTGACTGCGCCTCCCATAGATTCTCCTAACAAGAATCTGCCTTTCTCCATGTATTCCTCTTGCCCTGGCGTCGCACAAAATTAAAACTTACTTAGCAATCATCCAATATATAGGAGATTACTCCAAATTCCACAGAGAGAGAGAGAGAGAGTGTATACCACAAATAGAGGTATAATACTCGTAGCAATCATCCACGATGTTTCCAAACTTTTTGATGAAGCAACGAGTTCCCATGGACCGACCATGGCCTTCATAGTCTATACCGAAAACCGCATATCCGGCTGAAGCAAGTCTGACTCCACATTCTGAAACGGAAAAATGTATTGGGTTGTGAGAATATGATCCAACTTGAATAAAAGCCAAGATGGAAAAGCAAACGGAAGGAAAACAAAGAAGAGAAGCAGGTTTTGCTAAGTTGGGACTACAGGGAAACCTTTTTTGAAAAAGGTTTTCAATTGAAATTTATAATACGAAAATTACAAGCTATGACTTTTAAGGTCACACAGTTTGAAAAAGCAGATTAAGAGCAAAGACATTAAGCAAACACTTAAGCGGGTAGCAGAGCTTTTGAAACTTACAAAGAGAGAGCTATGTCTAGTAGAAGCTATGACTTCTGCTCAGTGTCAAATCTTTAATTACTTGTTTTCTTCAAATATTTTAAAATGATTAACTTAACACATAACGAAAACACATAGAATTGTGGAAGAAAAAAAATCATAACTAAATATAAAACCCCACCGCCAAGGCAGTGCTCTGCTATATAGTAGTAGTATTCATGAACCCTCCCCCCCCCCCCCCCCCAAAAAAAAAAAAGAGATTAGATGTTCATTTGATATAATGCATGGAGAAAGAGGATTTACCTCTCATGGACTGACCACACTCCATTCCGTAACCTGCACAAATCATCAAATTCATGGTTTTGTAACTAAACCCTCTCGAACTCACCAGAAAATATAATTTTTTAAAAAAATAAAAATTTTACCATGGCACAGGAACACCAGCGCTTTGGGAGAAGACGGTGTAGGAATCCATCTACAGGTGAAGAACTCTACACCTCTGGAATTTACTATGTAATCCTGTTACAATAAACATGATCGGAAGACTTAGTACAGAGAGAGAGAGAGAGAGAGAGAGAGAGAGAGAGAGAGCGCCTCATGGTACTGGAATTCCTGGATCGACATCTCGGACTTTCTTTTGGTGGTTTCGAAGAGAGGTAGCTCTGTTTTTTTCTTCTTTGGAATAGAGATTGCTCTGTTTTTTGCACTTGAAGTGTAGTTTTGTAAGCAAATCTATTTGATACTTTAATGTTCGAACCTGTATTAATCTTTGATCTAGACTTGTGTGATCCGGGAACATGGATTGTTTAGCAACAAATATAGTTTTTTTTTTTTTTTACTTGGATTTTATTTATTGAACATAGATGCTATTTTCTATTTATTTCAATGATATGTTCTTTGTAAGAAAACAAATTTGGTGAGTTGACTCATACATATTAAGCATGTTTCCAGAATATGGTCGAGCAGAGCTAGACGAGCTACAAAAAATAAACAGAAGAAGCAAGTAGTTCGCCCTAAATCTTTCTCTCCCAGGCACGCCGTCCAAGACAACCGAGTCCGCCGTGCTCCGATTTCGGGATGGATCTCCTTCACCGGTGATCTGTCTTCTGAAATTGGAGCATCCTCTTCTCCTTTCTCGAATCTTCTTTGACTTTTTAAGATCCTGCTTTCTCTCTCCGTCTGTGTAATCGGCTTCGTCGAGATCTAGTTTCGCTCTCTCCATTGTTCTCGGCCGAGCTCTCTCTCCGGTGGATCTTTAGATGGGATCTATGTCGCTCTTGAGGACGGAGATCTCGATCCTCTCTTTCTCTCCGCCGGAATCTGTAGTTCATGCGCCGCCACCCTTTCACCTCCGGTTGAGCCGCTCTTTTTTGCAGCCGACCCCTCCGCCGAAACCACCAGATCCGCCTGATTCTCAGCCTTCGGTTTCTTTCTCTCCTCCGTCCATCTCCACCTCTGCAGTAGCTCCCGCTTTCACCTCCCCCTCCCTCGTTTTCGTCCTACTCCTCGCCGGCGAAGGGACATCAGGACAGTCTGTTCCTGACTTGATTTGCACTCTCATTATGTTCCGGTGTTGTATTTTGTTGGGCATGGCCCAAACAGTTCCCGTAATAAGTTTAGATCCAAATCTGTTATTATCTCTAAAGCTCGGGTTCTTGTTTCTTCGATTCTCCTTTTGTGATAGATTCTCTTCACCACCATTTTCAAAAGGGAGGAGAAGCAGTCCGTCAAGGCAAAATCCAGATATTCTAACCAAGGTTTCGCACCAGTTAGCAGCGGCGGTATCCTCTCAAGTTGGGACGTTTCCTTTGTTGTGTAATAATAGCTCTATTCGTCACTCTTTCACCGGGTACGAAGTTTATCCTCTCTTTCTTATTCCCGTCATCAGTTTCCGGCAAGGTGTTTTGGTGGACATTAGCCGTGGTGTTCTGTCATTGGGCTTGTTAGCCAAATTTGGCCTTTCAAAGGGCATATCATTTTCCTCACTATGTGAGAAAACCATTCGACCATCCTTCTCCATTGTGGAGTATGTTGTTAAACTCTCAGCCATGATGGCATTTCGAGCAATCAGTTTCGTTCAATTGCTTCTAATGGCATAAGAACTAGCCTTTTTGAAGGTGCTTTTGGTTAGTTTCTATAAATGTAACCAACTATCTATCTTTATTATGCTTTGTATTTCAATTTCTGCATCAATTTCGGATTCCTTTGCATTGTTTGCAGGAAGTCCTTTGATTGTAATCGCGTTCTAAGTTTTAATATAAGAGTTTGTCCAAAAAAAAAAAAGACTCATACATATTTAAATGAATTTGTTAAATGTCGCCATTGTCGAAAAAACATAAACTGAGATGATAATCAATGTAGTTTCTAAATTTACAAAACGGGCAACGGTTTAACCCTCATATAAAATTTTCTTGATTTACCATGTCGACCGAGTTCAAGTATCATCATCACATTCAGCTCTCCGTGGAGAATTTTCGTAACTCAAGTTCAGTTAATTACTAACAAAGACGATCTGGCGTTTTTGGAGAAACTGATGCGTGATCAAGTCAAAGATGAGAAATATGATTCTGTTTTTTGTGTCAATCAATCAGTATTAGTTTTGTAGACTATACTTTTGATACATTGCCTTGCCTGCAGATATACATTGCTCTAATGAAGGAAGACGAGTTTCAATTATACCTTCAAACTAAATTTGATGAAAAAAAAAACAAATGATCACCATCCCAAATGACATCAAATGAAACAGACAAATATCCCATGCTCTTTTTCAACATAAACAGCAAATGAAACAGAGGACTTGAAACAGATAATTAAAAACAGAACATAATCAAGTTAATTAAAATTAATATTAAATTTTTTTTTTTCATCAAAATAATTTAGAGATGGGGAAAATTACCTATATTGTGGATTGAAATGAGAGATTATGTGTTTCCGGAGCTTAGTCGATTGGTTAACTCTTGCTCCAAAATATGATAAATTGTGGATAAAATACTGTCTTATTATACTTTTTTTTTTTGACATCTACTACCTAACTTTACATAGATCCACCACGCACATGTTTTTTTTATGTTATGGACAATGATTATTTCCTAATTATGCATCCAAAACGGTAGTTTCCATTTTAGTATTATCAGCAAATTAAAATTAAATTTTTATGTACCAACCAAAAAATAATTAATAGAATCATTCTAATTACGGGTAATGATAAAATTTATGATTAGGATTAATATATTTTCTATGTATAAATATTTTAGTCTACGTTGGAATTAGTATATCATTAACGGAAATTTTGTTCCAACATACTTTTTTTTTTNGGGTAATGATAAAATTTATGATTAGGATTAATATATTTTCTATGTATAAATATTTTAGTCTACGTTGGAATTAGTATATCATTAACGGAAATTTTGTTCCAACATACTTTTTTTTTTGTCGTCTCCAATTTTTATTATTTAAACGTTGTTACAATCGTTTGATACAAGATTTCGAAGAAAATTTTGTTCCAACATACTTATTCAGAATTTTGACATTTATACTTCCTTCCATTGTCTTTTTTTTTTTTGGAACATTTACTTCCTTCCATTGTTTATTAGGATGTTTTCGAAACCAATAACATAACGAAAATTTGTGTGCTCTAAATCATGATTTTACAATATTAAAAAAAATAGCTGAACAAAAATCATGATTTTACAAAAAAGAGGAAAGAGGGTCAACGAGGGGCTTTGATGGTGGTGATAATAAGTTTTAGTAGAATAAAAAAGAAGATATAAAGAGAATTAGAATCTATGGTTTTGTATTAGACCATGCTCTGATACTATTATAGTTCTAAAGGATGAAACAGAAGATGATGATTTTCATTGATGTGTCTTGTTAGAGAGGATACATACACTATTTATACCGAGATATGTACATATATGTATTAGGAAATGATGTCAACGGTTAAATATCTAGTAAGGAATGACGATTATTTATGAAAGAGGTATATGGTGATTGAGATAAGAAAGCTGAAGATTAGATTATTATCCCTTATATATGGTGATTTGAGATAATAAAGCTGGAGATTAGATTATTTTCTTCTCTTCTATGATTCCATTTTCTATTGGCTTTTCTTTAGTTCTATTATATATTCATTTACGCGAATACTCCTCTTACCGAGACGTATTCAAGATCGGTTTGATCTTGGGAAACATGTAAAACTGTACTCTTGCATTTTCAATTCATTACAAAGGAGTGACGATAGAATTTTAGAGTTTGACTAATCAATCACGAGTTTGTGGATCGATTACAAGGTGATTTCTCAACATTTTCTTTTGAGTTTCAAGTTTTTTTTTTTGTTCAACTAGTTTCGAGTTTTTTTTTTTTTTTTGAAACCGAACTAGTTTCGAGTTTTGGTTATGATTTTACGGCTAAACTTTGCATTTTTTAATCTCTACATAAAAAAATATAATTATAATTTAATACATCTCTAGAAAAAAAATCAATATATATTCTTAGTTTTCCAAATATATGAGTTTACTAAATACTTATTAGCCAATATGAATTTATTGACTAAAACAATCAGCTATATCACATACATGTAAGTTAATCCAAAGCAAGCTTATTGTAGCTCTATAAAAGTTTTAGTGGAAAAGATTAAAGAGATCGAAAATGAAATAAGAGCTTCATTATATGCTAAGAAAAATAAAAAAAGGAGGAAAACTTTAATGAAGAATACCAGAAGTTAAAAAAAAAAAAACTTTGATATATATCATAAAGGATGAAGAATGAGAGTTGTTGGAGTTGCAACTTTCAAAGGTACAAACAATGTTTTCATAAAGCTTATTAATATTATGCTTATTTGAAATCCTAAACACATGGACTTGTTAATATTTCATTATGCTTATTGGAAATGTGTTGGGCTTTGTTCCATAGATAGGTTTAATAATACCGTGAGGATTACGTCTAGTCTGGTTTATGTACGAACTCTTAATGATTTCAATTTGAAGAAACAGATTCCATATAACAATAGAAAGTTATTACTTTATTAATGTTTCAACATCTTGAAGTAAAACAAGAGAAGAAATAAAAGAAATATAATTTCATGGACAGATATAGAGAATAATATATTCAATTATCGATCTTTAGAGAATCATAATCATATTCAATTATCCAAATTGGAAGAGTTAACCGAAGTGGGGAGGTCTTCGTCGGTCGCAGGAGGAGGTTTACANAATTGGAAGAGTTAACCGAAGTGGGGAGGTCTTCGTCGGTCGCAGGAGGAGGTTTACAATTGCAGATGTGTTTAATACATTTCGGTTCAGGAACATATTGTTTACACCATACTTCACAATCTTTATAGTCGTGGCAATGGTCCTCGTGATAGCTAACTCCCATTACCATTGATGATGCACCTATAATGTATTCATATATGTTAAAATATACACAATATAATATGCGTTATTGTGGAATCTTCATCTTATAAAATAGTTTTTTTTTAACTTTAATCTTATAAAATAGTTGATAAGATTAATTTTCATATTACTTACATGATAGAATAAGCAACGCAGCAATGAAGAAAAATGAGACTTTCATGCTTTCTTTTCTTTCTCGTCTTTGGATTCAGAAAATGTTTACACCAAAAGCTTGTCTTGAATTATAGAGCCTAAGATCATTTGCTAATTTATAGTAGATACTTTTGATGCTATTAATGGGAATTTATTATAATTTCATTTTTTTTTTGCTAAAGTATAATTCCATTTTAATTATAATTATAATGGCCATCTGTTGAAATTCCATTGCTAAAGTATAATTCCAATGGTCAGCTATTTTGATTTCATTGCTAAAGTATAATTCCATTTTAATTATAATTATATATATTAATTATAATTTCATTTCTTTATTTACTAGTAGTTGAATTCATAACTATAACCATATATATCTTCTTCTTTTTTGGTCATCTGTTGAAATAGTATCATGTAACAATTAATAGCTGTTTTTTTTACAGCTAATTAATAGCTGTTGAGTGTAATTATTCTTAAAATACCTTTATATAGTATATAATTTTTTTTCTACTATAGTATGTAATCCCTCTAATTACGGGTAACTGATTATGATTCGGATAACTATATTGGAATTAGTCTACGTTGGAATTAGTATATCATTAATGTAAATTTTAGCATGTTTTCGAAACCAATAACATAACGAAAAATTGTGCGCTCCAAATCATGATTTTACAATATTATTACAAAAAAATTGCTGGAAAAATTCATGATTTTACAAATATATATATATATATATATAATTAATCACATTTAGTAGAATGATCATTCTCAGAAATTATGCAAAGTATTAATCAATTTTTTTCGCAAATATCGTTAGGTAATTACGAAAGATTTATTTGTATCCTTAGCAATTCATTCGCAAATTTGGATCTGTGAGAGATTTATTTATTTATGTCCCTCGCAATTTTCTAGCAAATTTATTAGGGATTTTGATTTTTTGTTTGTAAAATAATAATTTAATTTTATTAATTAATAAATAAAAATCCTTAGCAATTCATTCGCAAATTTGGATCTGTGAGAGATTTATTTATTTATGTCCCTCGCAATTTTCTAGCAAATTTATTAGGGATTTTGATTTTTTGTTTGTAAAATAATAATTTAATTTAATTAATTAATAAAAAAAATCTGAAAAGAAAATAATATTATATATATAAATGTATAAATTTTACTTACATATCTAATTTTACAAATCTATGACAAATCTAAATTTAATTACAAGAAATTTAATAGTGTTCATAAATTAAAATCTAAATTTAATAGGGGTCATGAATAATATAATATTAGAAATCTATTAAATTTTAATATAAACTTTATAAAAATTTACAACAAATATTAAAAATTAATATATCAAATTTAACAACATACTTTTATATTTAAATTTGAAATCGATAATAATTATATTCTTATACTCTCTAACAATCGATCATATATTTTTTTTTTAAATGAAGTTGTCAAATAATAAAAAACATAAACTGAGATGATAATGTAGTTTCTAAATTTACGAAGTGGGAACTTTTTAATCCTCATATCAAATTTTCTCTCTTATAAGATTTTCTTGATTTCGTAACTCAAATTTATTTAATTACTAACAAAGACAATCTCGCGTTCTTGGAGAAACTGATGAGTGATCAGGTCAAAGATAAGAACTATGAGTGTGTTTTTGTGTCAATCAATCAGTATATTTGTAGACTATACTTTTGATACATTAATTGCCTGCAGATATACATTGCTCTAATGAAGGAAGACGAGTTTTCAATTACTACCTTCAAATTAACTCAATTTGACGAAAAAAACAAATGATCACCATCCCAAATGACATCCAAATCATTAATCTCAGACTTCTCCGCGTTGGTGATCTTTGTGAGGCTGCTGCATCCTCCAAACTTTTCACCTACATTATTTCCAAAAATTTTCGAACGTTAGAAACTTTTTTCACAAGGAAGGGCTTGTTCTTCATTCTGAGTATTTTCCAAAAGCCTACCTGCAACTCTTAGAAGCTCTTCGATGGATGAAGGCAAGAGTATCAACTTCCCGTTCTGTTTCTGTGATAGATCTTTCTCTTGTGACAGCAAGTGAATAGTAACTCTCTTATCTTTTCCTTTACATGGCTTGATTTGGTTGCTTGAGCTGCAATGTTGATCTGAATCGTTACAGTTACTTCTTTCTTTCCTTTCGCCATTCGATTTTCCACCTTTTGCTCTCTCTGACTTCTGTTCTTCAGCTCTTTTCATTTCATAACTTAGCAAGAGATCATATATGTTTTTCTTTCCTTGTTGTTCCGCAACAGCCTTTGGTTTCTCTATGTTAATCCCTCGTTCAAGTAGCTTCTTAACCATTTCAGTATCACCTTTGTGAATCGCATCCAATAGAGCCTTTTCTCCATTTTCGAAAGCCGAATCTTTAACATCTGAACATTTGCCATCTTTTCTTGAATCCATCCATTCCTCCCATCCCATTCGCTGAAAATCTCTGTTTTCTTGATCCCTACTTGTATCGTCTATTGCTATTGACTGTTGTCCTCTAAGTTTCTGCAAGATTTTGTGACCAAAACATGAGTTTGATATTGTCTTTAATGTTATCAACAAGCATATGGTTTTAAACGCACATACCATAAAGAGATTGTTCATTATAACTCTTCCATCTTCGGCATGAGCGTGCATCGCACTCATCAGCGATGTTCTGCTTATCCGTAGTATTTGAGATAGCTCGGTTGTTCTTACCGTGAAAGGTTGTGGTCTATAGCATAAAACTCCAATCTCTCCAAAGGTATCTCCAATTACTGCTTTCCCTTGAATCTGATCATGTCCATCGACATAGGCTGTGAAGTCCTGCACAATCACACAGTGTTTAGATAAGTCTTTAATTACATTTTTAACTGATAACCGATATAACTTGCTTACCACTGCTCCTGAGACCAGAATGTAAAGATCCGTAGGAGCTTCGTTTTGTAGAATTATATCTTCTTTAGGTGGGAAATACTCAGCGTCTATATCTGAGATCTTGAACAGATAAAAAGACAAACTTCATGAAACCTCTTAAGAGTGACAATGATATTAAATTGAAATGAAAAGTTAGAGAGTTGAACTTTTTTTTTACCAATTGGAAGAGGAAGTCACGAGAAACTCCTTGAAAGAGGTAAATGTTCTGAACAATGGGGAAGAAGAGGTAGTTTGCGATGCTTGACCGGATTGCTTTTGGCAAATTGTTCAAGGTTTCTTGTTGTTTCAGTCCCTCTGTTTTGAATTTTAAGCAAATGTGTGATAACATTTGGTCTTGTATGTCGTGTGGGAGTTGGTTTCTTGAAGCAAACTCTGAAGCAGCTCTCACAGTATCTCTCTGTTCAAGAACAGAAGTCAACAGGTTAATACTGAAGGATGATTATAGTTCAAGTCTTAGATTAAAAGCAAGTGATGGAACTTACATAGCTCCTGGTTCGGCTAGTCCAGTGAACGACGAGATTGGTCATATTTCCAATGAGGTAAGCAGTCAAACCGAGGTTGAACATCATGAAGAAGATGTCAAAGAGCATTTCTCGTGGGTTCTCAGGATGCAAATCTCCATAACCAGTGGTTGTTAATGTCGTGATTGACCAGTAAAGAGAAGTCACATATCTGTTCCACAGGCTTGCTTCCTTGAAATTTGGAAACGCTGTTCCGATCCATGTTTTTCTTGGATTAGGATATCTATCAGCGATCAGGTAGTTGAAACATCCAGCACAATGTGCAGCAAACAAATTCATACCTTATATTTTGTATTTTACTTGAATATCTATATCATAGTAGTTTGTACTAGTGTGGCTACAACGCCGGTCCAACGTTTTAATATTAATATACCCTACACAAATTTAAAAGGTACTAGGTGAAGACCCCGAGTGTACACGCGGGTGTTTGTATTTGATTATATACTTTTGGATACTTTTGAATTTGTGATTAATATAGTAGTTTATTTTTAATATAGTGGTGAAGTAATTTCCGAGTTGTTTACTATTTAAATATCAATGTTTAAAAAGCGGGCCTGCTAGAATATTCTGGATTCTCTTACATGATATTCTGAGGTTTTTCTGAAAATATGGATGTTGATCGCCGTTTATGTCTACTTTTTCACCTCTTTTTTAATTTTCTCAGAGATTAAAGAAGAACAAAGGTTTCTCAAAAGCACTGAAAAAATAGAAAAATAAAGAAAGAGATGATTTTCTTCATTTATCAGTGTAATGCTACCTAAATAAGGCTGCCTCAAATCAGATAAACATATTTTCTTCATTTATCACCTCTCTCTCACAGTATTGATCTTCAAGCAATTTCATGAACTCAGCTCAAAATTACAAGATGTTAAATATGTATAAATTCCACTCACTCTCTAACAGTATTGATCTTCAAGCCATTGTAGTTAACCACAAGCCTCGCACTCATTACAATATCTTCCCTGAAAAACTCAGAAAAAGATTTTCAGAAGAAATGTCCAATTCAAACTAATAAAAGTGTACAAAGCTTTCAAAAGACGTAATAATACTATAAGCAAAAGCTATATAATACCTAAGAAGGTCTTTGTATAATTCATCGCATTTACCAAGTTTGCTAGCTCGAATAGATTTATATTTGGGACCAAGCTTCTGGCAGACCGAGGAAGGATGAACATCTATTGCAGAGAAGTTCTAAGTTAGAAGCAAAAGATGACATATGATTCCATCAAAGATAAGAAGATACAAAAAGCTAGAAATGCACTTATAAAAACCAAATGCATATACTTTTAGAGATTTAATTATGATAATTTGCATTGTCCGTGATCCAGTTGCAACAAGCACCTTAAATTATGATGAATCCAAAACGTTACCATTTGTAGAAATTGAAATCTCTTCTTTGTGTGACTCTGACCAAATACTCTTAACATAAGATGTAATGACAAAGAAAACAACAACAGAGAAGTGAAAGCTATAGGAACCTCATAAGCGAATCCCGAAGCGTTTTTCTTCAACAACATCGGGAATTCGATCCCGGTTCTAGGCTCAACAGTTTGTCTTTTCCAATCCAATTTGTGAAAACTCAAACCACTATATTCCTCACGAACAACCTGACAACTCCTATGTTCTATGTTCTCCTGAAGTTTAACATCATTACTCCCTAGTGGCAGAGCAACTCCATTCACAGTCCTAATAAATGTTAAAATCAGAAAAATGTCCCAAAAAGAGCGATAAATAGCAACTTACATGTTATGTAATGATGGTATTAACGAAGCAGCCAAGGAGAGCACATAACAAGAATGTAGCCTCTCAGCTTCATTAACAAAATGCTGAATAGTGGATTTAGAAACGTTCCCAAAGAAGCCAGGGATCAAATTGTTTGTTCCATAGTCTAAATGGAACACAGAGAAGTTCGGATAACTCTTGACACGATTCGAAGAATCATCATCACACATTTCACACCTTAAGCTCCTCCATTGATAGTTAGATATTTCCCTTTTTGCAAATTGTTCCCATTTGAAAACAAACAAAGCAAGCTCCTGTAAACTTAGAGATGCAGCTAAATGCTTCGAAGGCGAAGCTTCCGGGTATATGAAACTGAGAAAACAACCCATTTATTAAAAAGTTCCTCTTTGGTAATACGTTACCACCATTAGAATCCATTTTTGGCATTTAAAGCTTTCAAGAGTGAAAGACTCAATTTTTCCAAAGGTTCTCCAAGAAAATCAAATCATAATCAAGAAAGATCCAAACCAGCTTCTAACAATCGATCATTAACCTTCAAGAATCAATATACAGATAGTCAAAAGCAGATTTTGTGCTCATTTAAAATACGTATTTAGTCAATGTAAGACGCGATTGACGCACATTATCAAGTAAACGCAGAGATTTAAAGAAGAGGATTTTAACACACATTATATCTAAATTCTTAGCTTTGTTGCAAATGAGAATGGAGAAGATGAATAGAGATCATTTGTTTATCGACTCTCATTACATAGATTCTCTCCTATACCCAAAGTTATATATACAAGTTTCTCTCTAATCAAATAACATTAACTGGTATAATTAATAAATTAATCAAATCTGAGCTCACAAACAAACATTCTTCCCCAACATATAAAACATCCAACAGAATTCTGTAAACCACAATGTCCTCACCTGAACCTTTCTGGGAGATCCTCCAGAACATCGAATGCAACAGATGCGTGGCTTCATGAACTTTCCCCTCTAGACAAAACCCTTTCATCAAAATCATGTAGCTGTCTCTCTCGGGATAACAACCATAGAACATTAAAAGGTGAGCACGAAGGNATTCCCTCAATATTATAGTTTCTAATCTCACACCTCTAAGACGTCGACTTTTCCTGAGATGAGATCAAGACAAGAGGATTTGTTTGAGGCTGAGATGAGATTGAGGAAACGAAACAAAGTAAAAACAGAGCAAGCAAGAAGAAGGAAGATAAGGAGCACACATAAAACTTTAACGAGTTCACGCCCAAACCGGGTCGCTACGTCTCGCCGAACCTTGCTCGGAATCCACTAGATAAGAGAGTTTACAATGTAATAGGATATACAAACGTTCCACTCTATTGCTCTTCACTAGCACCTATAGAGCACGTTCTGTACTATCCCTTTGTAACCGAGACAATACACTCTTAAGCTTAAGTTATAATGTATTTCTCTTAACTCTGTATCTTGGTTCTGACTCTCTCTCAATCCGTGAAGCCTCCCTTTTATAGTGTTATCACTTTAGGGCTTCCTTGTAAGACAACCTCAAAACGCATTCCTTGAACGCCAAGATGCGTCCTTAAATAGCGATTGCCAGCTTGCATAAACGCTTCTTTCCTCTTTGAGTCAAGCAGGACAGATTGTCCTTACCGGAAAATGGAGGCTGTTGCTTGTCTTGACACTGCAGTAGCCGTTTCCCAAAAGCAGAAGTGGTCCCAACTAACCGAACCATGATTAGATGTTTAACCTTGGTGTCTAGTTCCTTGTGGTCCCAATAAAGCAACTCAAATTTCAAATCAGCTTGTTCTTCAAGTCATCACAACTTCACAAATCTCCACTTGATGAATTAAAGAACAAACTGTAGTTTGTGTTTCCTTGCAAGAGAGAGAGATAGTACCTTGTTTCTAGTAACCGGATTCCAGACTCGGATTCCTGAGCTTTATTACTCAGACCTGACCTGCAGCAAGTTCAATGCAGCCTGAAACTTGCTAACAGCCAGAACCTTGGTAAAGATATCAGCCGGATTCTTCTCGGTTGAAATCTTTAAGACTTCCATATTTCCATCCGCTATGATGTCTCTGATGTAGTGACACTTCACGTCTATGTGCTTAGTCCTCTCATGGTGCACATTGTTCTTGGACAGAGCAATTGCACTTTGGGAGTCACAGAAGATCTCCACACTCTTCTGATCATAACCGAACTCCCTCATTAACCCCTTCAGCCATACTGATTCCTTGACCGCTTCGGTCAATGCCATGTATTCGGATTCAGTAGTGGATAGGGCAACAACACACTGAAGTCATGACTTCCGACTTATGGTATTTACACCTAGAGTGAATACCAAACCTGAGATAGATCGTCGTCTATCAGGATCTGCAGCAAAATCAGCATCACAGTAACCCACTATCTTGAAATCAGAACTTCTTTTGTAGCATAACCGAGTCTTCAGAGTTCCCTTGATGTACCGTAGCACCCATTTAACTCCAAGCCAATGATCTTGTATCGGTTGACACATAAATCGGCTAATGACACCAACTGAGTAGGCAATATCAGGACGAGTACCAATCATTGCATACATAATACTCCCTACAGCATTGGAGTAGGGAATAGACTTCATGTAGTCTTCATCCTCTGTAGCTGCTTGCAGCTTGAAATGAGCTCCCAATACTCCACTGTAGCTTTAACTTCAGTCATGTTGTAAGTTTCAAGAATCTTGTTCAAGTATCCTTCCTGAGACAGCCACAAAGCACCAATAGATCTGTCTCTGATGATCTCCATACCGAGGATCTTTTTCGCAGCACCAAGATCCTTCATTTCAAACTTCACACTGAGCTCCTTCTTTAACTGAGAGATGACTTCCATGTTGCGAGAAGCCACAAGCATGTCATCAACGTATAAAAGTAAATACATCAAGGAACCATCCTGCAGGCTCTTGATGTATGCACAGTTATCATAATTGCTTCTCACAAAACCGATCTCTGACATGTAGGTGTCGAACTTCTCATTACACTGTCTCGGGGCCTGCTTTAATCCATAGAGAGACTTGTTGAGAAGACATACCTCATTTTATTTGAACATAGACTCATATCCTTTTGGTGGAGTCATGTAGATCTTCTCCTTCAACTCTCCGTGTAAGAATGCAGTCTTCACATCAAGTTGTTCTAGCTCCAAGTCTTCTTGAGCTACTATCGAAAGTAGTATCCGTATGGATACGTGTTTCACAACAGGAGCAAAGATTTCGTGGTAGTCTATCCCCTCCCTCTGAGTATAACCTTTGGCGACTAGCCTTGCTTTGAACCGAGGCTCCTCAACTTCAGGGATTCCCAGCTTGTACTTGTAGATCCATCTACTGCCAATGACCCTTTGGTTTGTAGGTCTCTTGACAATAGTCCATTTGTCATTCTTGATCTGAGAATCCATTTCCTCATTCATAGCAGTCTTCCACTTGTCCCAATTCGTATCTCTTTTTTGCCTCATTGTAATCTGCAGGTTCCACAGTGTCTCCATCTTCAGTAGTATAGAGGGCTTCAGCAAAGTAATCTTCATCATCAAACCTTCTTGGTCGCTTGATTTCTCTCCTTTCTCTGTCTCTGACGAGATGATAACTCAAAGGAGACTGACGTACTTCATTTTCTTGTTCATCTCCTCCACGGCTACTAGATGGAGTGGTCTGTCTTGATCTGGAGCTTTGAGGAGAGTCAATGATCTGTACTTGGTCTCCACTCGAGATGTTTTCTTTCTCTGCTTCAAGATCCAAGTCTAGATATGAACCATCTTGATCATCTCTTTCTCCTGCAGTGTCATCATTTCTCTGCAGTAAGTCCTTGTAGACAGCATTCTTTTGAAATATGACGTTCCTGCTCACAGCACATTTCCTCTCTTCCATCAGCCAGACTTTGTAACCTTTAACTCCATCCGGGTATCCAAGAAGAACCCCTTTCTTAGCTCGTGGACTTAACTTTCCATCATCAGTGTGTACAAACGCTACACATCCAAATCTCCTTAGATAGCTGTACACAGGGTGCTTCCCATACCATTTCTTGTCTGGTATATTGAAGTCCAGGGCTGATGATGGTGCCTTGTTAATGAGAATAGCTACAGTGTGAGTTGCTTCTGCCCAAAATCTCTTTGGCAATCTCGAATCACTCAGCATTGTTCTCACTTTCTCCATCAATGTTCGGTTCATACGCTCTGCAACACCATTTTGTTGTGGCGTGTATGCACAAGTTCTGTGCCTTTGAATCCCTCTTGATTCACAAAAGCCATCAAACATCCTGTTGCAGAATTCCAACCCATTGTCTGTTCTGAGAGTCTTGATCTTCTTGTCACTTTGATTTTTGACCAGACTAACCCATTCCACAAACTTCCCCAAAGCTTCATCCTTTGTTTTCAGAAAATAAACCCAAGTTTTTCTAGAGTAATCATCAATAAACGATATGAAGTATTGACAATTACCTAGAGACAGTGGCACTGAAGGAGCTCCCCAAAGGTCAGAATGAACATACTCAAGTTTCTCCTTTGTGTCGAGTTGAGCTAAGTTGAAACCCACTCTTTTAGCTCAGCCAAAGATTCAGTCTTCACATGTATCCAATGCAGAAACTTTCTTCTTGTCCAGTAGACCCTTTTTCAGCATCATACTCATGTTCTTCTGACTCATATGCCCCAACCTTCTGTGCCAAAGCATAGTGTCATCTTGTCTTTTCTCCGTTGCATGTGATTCATCAATAAGAGGTCTCCACTGAAGTAGATATAGCGTGTCGTATCTTCTTCCTGTAAGCAAGATTTGTTCACCAGCTCTAATGCTTATTTTTCCACTTTCTGATTCAAACTTATACCCAGCTTTCTCAAAAGTTTCAAGAGACAATAGATTCCTGTCCATCTCAGGAACAAACCTGACATTTGTAAGCAAGACCTGCAGACCACCTTCGTTCTTGATCCTGATAGAGCCAACCCCTTTTACCCTGGCCACTGTCTTGTTACCCATTCTGACTGAACCTCCTGCCTCTTCATCCAGGCTTTCAAACCACTCCCTCTTGTAGGTCATGTGGTAACTGCACCCGGTATCCATAATCCACTCATCTTCTAGATGTATGTCAGTAGAAGATAGGGCTTCTGATCCGTATAATCCAGTAGCTTCTACCAGATTTTCTTTCCTGATGACTCACCCTTGTAGTTACCCTGCTCTCTCTGCTTGTAGTGAGCCTTGTTCTTGTTAGGACAAGCGTTCTTGTAGTGACCCTCCTCACCACATGTCTAACATCCTTTGCCTTTAGACTTGGACTTGGACCGAGACTTGTTAGTCTTGCTTCCCTTCTCACGGTGCTCACTCCTTCCCCTGGTCTCATTCTTTGCATAGAGACCCTCAGCTTGACCTTTGATACTCTTCTTACTTGATCCAAGCTCCAACTCCTTAGAGTATATAGCTGCAGTAACTTCATCTAACGTTAAAGTGGTTCTCCCTGAGCCATATCTAAGTGTATCCTTTAACTGGTCAAAAGGTTTAGGCAAAGACATCAATAGCAGAATGGCTTGGTCCTCATAAGACACAATAACTTCCATGTTCTCTAGATCTTCTACTATATGAAGAAAATCATCGATATTACCTTCCACAGAGAGATTTTCTGACATCTTGAAGCTGTATAGCTTCTGCTTCATATAGATCATGTTGGGAAGATCTTTAGACATGTAGAGCTTGTCGAGAGCTTCCAACATCTCTACTGCCGTCTTAGCTTTCTTCACCTTCCTCAACACGCTGTAGGTAATGCTCAGGACAATGGTGCTCCTCGCTCTCTTCATCTTTTCTTCAAAAGCTTCTCGCTTTTGGTCAGCTTCTAGTTTTTCAATATCTGAACCTTTCCCTGCAGTGATGACATGTTCTTTGAAAACGCTGCTCAAACCCAAAATATCCAGATGGGCTTCAAGAGTCTCCTTCCACATCAAGTAGTCTCCACGGCCATCAAACTTCTCCACCTCTGCTCTTGCAGAAGACATGGTTCAAAGTTCCACAAAGTGAAGAACTGAACCACAAACAAGGTAACATGGCTCTGATACCAGACTGTTAGGAATCTCACACCTCAAAGACGTCGAC
Organism: Alliaria petiolata; assembly: GCA_020283515.1. Taxonomy (NCBI): domain Eukaryota; kingdom Viridiplantae; phylum Streptophyta; class Magnoliopsida; order Brassicales; family Brassicaceae; genus Alliaria; species Alliaria petiolata. The sequence goes on from JAHZTW010000001.1 coordinate 393,209,313, forward strand.
TTTCTAAGAGATGAGATCAAGACAAGAGGATTGTTTGAGGCTGAGATGAGAATGAAGAGATGAAACAGAGTAAAAACAGAGCAAGCAAGGAGAAAGAAGATAAGGAGCACACATAAAACTTTAACGAGTTCACGCCCAAAACGGTTCGCTACGTCTCGCCGAGCCTTGCTCGGAATCCACTAGATAAGAGAGTTTACAATGTAATGATATATACAAACGTTCCACTCTATTGCCCTTCACTAACACCTATAGAGCACGTTCTGTACTATCCCTTTGTAACCGAGACAATACACTCTTAAGCTTAAGCTATAATGTATTTCTCTTAACTCTCTATCTTGGTTCTAACTCTCTCTCAATCCGTGAAGCCTCCTTTTATAGTGTTAGCACTTTAGGGCTTCCTTGTAAGGCAACCGCAAGACGCATTCCTTGAAACGCCAAGATGCATCCTTGAATAGCGATTGCCGGCTTGCATAAACGCTTCTTTCCTCTTTGAGTCAAGCAGGACAGATTGTCCTTGTATGGAAATGGAGGCTGTTGCTTGTCTTGACACTGCAGTAACCGTTTCCCAAAAGCAGAAGTGGTCCCAACTAAGTAAACCATGATCAAACGCTTAACCTTGGTGTCTAGTTCCTTGTGGTCCCAATAAAGCAACTCAAAATTCAAATCAGCTTGTTCTTCAAGTCATCACAACTTCACACGGCACATGAGATGAGTCGGAAGAAAGCTTCAAGTTGAAAATTAACGAAGATAATTTGGGCTTTTACTTCTACCATTGGTTTCCAGATTCCTCATTTTCTTCTCCATGGCAAGCCTTATACTCAGATCCCCTATTTCTCTTCGTGTGTCTCCTTCATCCTGCTTCCAAACATTTACGCTGAGAAAGAATATACGCTTCCACAGATTGGATAATAAAATTCCGATCCGAAGAAAAATAAAAAGGAGAAAAAAGAAGGATATAACCTCGCCAGCGGTATCGATGGTTGGCTGGGGGGATGATGCGACTTGCGCAGCGGATTGCAGCTTGCTCTCTGATCGATTTGGGAATCCATCGATTACATGTACAAGTTCTTTGGATTTCAATTACATAAGTTTTTCATTGGGAAGAAGGGTGATTAAATTCTAGAGCACTTCGGTAGAAACACTTTTTGGTTTGACTGAATTGATTTTCGAAGAGGTTAATAAGAGATGAGTTCTCTAATCTGGCGAAAGTTTTTTTTTCTCAATATTTTTTTTATGCTGATGTGTCATGAAGAGGAGAGGACCTGTCAGCTTTGGTGAGAGACAAGTGAGTCTTTATACAATAGATGTCCTTTTCATATATTATCAAAAATCACAAACATTGTAAAATTTTATAACACAATCCAACTCTATAAACCGTTTGTAAAAAGTGAAATAAGAAAAACAGTAGAAGTAATAATTTATTATTGAAATATGACTTTCCTGCATTTGTTTATTACAAAATCATTTGTTAAATTCATATATAGTAAAGTTTTTTTAACTATATTTTTTTTTTAATCACAAACATTGCTAAAAAAAACCATATGAGTACAGTTATTATACAAAAAAATGCCTATGAATTTTTTTTTACATATAAACACTAATAAAATTGTAACAACAAAATTAACTAAAAAATGTTTCTAAAATTGGATGTCGAAATCGGTGGCATCACTAATAAAAACGTAACAACAAAATTGGGCTGCTATTGTGTCATAATCTCGGATTCAAATTTAGTAGTGTGCGTGTCTGAATTATAGACGATAAAAAAACAAATAAAATGAAATCCATTTTTTAACTGGAATATTTAGTCTAATGGTTTGTATTAGTGCCGCCGGTTAGGGTGTCATAATCCGGATTCAAATTTAGTAGCGTGCGTGTGAGTTATAAACTTATAAACGAGAAAAAAGTTTACCGAAATTCATTTTTGCTCTGTTTTAAAGACTTACCGAAATGAATTTTGTGCATCGTATCCAGAAATAATTGAATCGGATATCTTTCTCAAGCCTGAAGCAAAGGAAAAGAGTTAGAGAGATGAGTAAAAACACTTTCTTAATCAAACCCTAACAAGAATATGGTTCCTTAGCATCGAAACGAACCTTGCGAACAGCGAGCTAACTTGTAGCATCCGCGACCAGAAATCGTAAGTATGGTCATGCGGGTCATGGGATGACCGTTGTATATATGTCCTGGTATAGTGGAGGTTCGTCCATTTCTGTAAATATGTGTGTTGTACAGTGGTACGTCCGTGGTACCGTCTGTGGTACGTCTGTGGTACCGTCCGTGGTACGTCTGTGGTACGTCCGTGGTACCGTCCGTGGTACGTCTGTGGTACGTCCGTGGTACGTCTGTGGTATGTCTGGGGTACCAAACCGTGGTACGTCCGTGAGGTTAAGTACCGTACTGTGGCTGGACCGAATAAATATTGTGGAAATTTGTCTAAGTGTCGAGGGACGAAGGTTTTAGGCCGTGGGCCGTGGTTTTTCTCGAGAGAATGTGGTTTTTCTCGAGAGGAAAATGATTTATCCCGTGTTTGGCCGAGTGGTTTAAGTCTGGCCGAGAGAAAAAGGAAAGTTGGCCGGTTTGGCCGAGAGAAACTTGATTTGGACCGAGAGAAAAGTAAACCGCATGGGATAAATCGTGGTTGGCCGGTTTATTTTTAGGGTTTCGCGTTTATAAGGGAGTTTTGGGGATTTCTCACGGGGGGCCGCATCTGTTCTCGAGAGAAAAGAGAAAAATCCCGAGAGAAAAGTGAGCCGCTGGAGAGATCGTGAGTTCCGTGCCGATTCTGGGAATTCGGTTCGAGAGAAACGACTCAGAAGGGTCGATTTACCGAGGGAAGGATCAAGTTTGTCCGAGGAATTCTGCTTGGATCGAGAGTTATCCGGGAGAAAGAAGATTCGGCCGAGAGAAAGTCGAGTTCATCCGAGAGAATCGAGAGCCGTCGTGAGATCGCGTGCTCGGTTCTGTTTCTGGGAATTCTAATCGAGAGAAACGACTTGGAGTGGTCGATTTACCGAGAGAAGGACCAAGTTTGTTCGATGAATTCGGTCTGGATCGAGAGTTATCCGAGCAAAGAAGTTTCGGCCGAGAGACAGCCGAGTTCGTCCGAGCGATTCCGGTTGCATCCGAGAGATCGTGTGTTCGGTCTTGATTCTGAGATTTCTGTCCGAGTTATTCGATTTGAAATAGGTGATTTACCGAGAGTAGGCTCGATTGTTGCCGAGGAATTCTGCCTGGATCGAGAGTTGCCGACGGTTTAAGGAGTTAACCGAGAGAGAGGAGTTTATCCGAGAAATCACCGAGAGATTTATGTGTTGCGCGTGAGATCGTATGTTCCATCGAGTTTCCGCGAGTTTGGATCGAGAGATTCGATCAGGAATGGCATTTGCCGAGGAAGGGCCAAGTTTGTCCGAGAGTTTTCGACTGGTTCGTAAGTTATCCGAGAGATAGCCAAGAGGAGCTGACTATAGTCGGGAGGGATCTGACCATAGCCGAGAGATAGTCGAGCAGTTCGGCTATATCCGAGAGAAAGCTGACTGGATCAGGTTTCTACCGAGAGATCATGACCGTGGTCATGAGGAACGTGGATATGGTCTGGGAGATCATGGACTAGGCTGTCTGGCGATCGTGTGGATGCTGTCTGGCGATCGTGTGGATCGTGTCTGGCGATCGTGTGGATCGTGTCTGGCGATCGTGTGGATCGTGTCTGGCGATCGTGTGGATCGTGTCTGGCGATCGTGTGGATCGTGTCTGGCGATCGTGTGGATCGTGTCTGGCGATCGTGTGGATCGTGTCTGGCGATCGTGTGGATCGTGTCTGGCGATCGTGTGGATCGTGTCTGGCGATCGTGTGGATCGTGTCTGGCGATCGTGTGGATCGTGTCTGGCGATCGTGTGGATCGTGTCTGGCGATCGTGTGGATCGTGTCTGGCGATCGTGTGGATCGTGTCTGGCGATCGTGTGGATCGTGTCTGGCGATCGTGTGGATCGTGTCTGGCGATCGTGTGGATCGTGTCTGGCGATCGTGTGGATCGTGTCTGGCGATCAGTGTGGATCGTGTCTGGACGTGCAAGGGATCGGGGATCCGGGCCGTCTCTCTTCTGTACTTGGTCATGTGGGGATGGTTGGTTGAGTGACTAAGTACGGGGGGGAGATGTGTTCGTGGGTTAGCCAGCGCAGTGGTTGGGTCAAGAGGAGCGTGTTTGAGGTTGCGCATGAGGTCTGGACGGTATGGGACATTCATGGATCATGCAGAGTGGCCAAGGTATGGTTTAGCTGACGCTTGATATTATTATTCCAAGGCGTAGCTAGTTAAGTCGTGAATGAGTAAGACCATGGGATGGACTGAGTTAAGTTGTTAGATGAAAAGAATGTATTAAACTTCATCTAGGATATCGGTTAGAAAGGCAAAAATTTACTGTGGTTCGGCCGCGGGTTAGGAAATCCGGGTCGGGGCGCTACAAGTGGTATCAGAGCGTGGTCGGTTCTAGGACAGAGTCTTGATGTGAATTGGGCTTGTCTAGAATGACTTAGACGCGGAAAATGGTAAAGAGAATAAATGTTTTATCTGCTTAAGTGACTGGTATCTAGGATCGTATGATTGCTAGGTTATTCTGTTTTCATTGATTGCTTGTGTAAGTTAGTGAATAAGCTTAGCAAGGTCAATGTTCTGTTATTGTGATTTGGTTAAGTGTGAACCGTGAGAATACATGATGTCTAACTAGCTCGTTTGGATAGCCGGATCGAGTGTCTTGCTTGGGTGATGTGTGATTCACGCCAGAGCAGAACCGAGTCCATAAGTCATGGTCCGCGAGCTAGGGTAGATGATCATCTTGTTTGTATGATTGTGAATGAATGTGAAGTCAAAACGTGGTATCTAACTAGCTGTGTGAATGTCCGGATCGAGTTGCTAGTTCAAGGGGATGTGTGATTCTCGCTTGGAGTAGAACTGATGCCTTGTGAGGCTTCACAAGTAATTGAGATGATCATAGGACCAAACTGTTTATATGATTGCTAAGTAATCATATAGTATGAGTGCGGTTCGAGAGTTGAGATCAAAGAGAACAAGAGATTGGGAGTTAAGTGTCCTCGCCAAATACTTGTTTGATGATCAAGAAACTTTTCGGAGGTATTCGTAACTATGATGAATCGGATTTGGTTATAAGATTAAGTTGGTATGTGCGATTACCGAGGCTAATATGGTATCTAGATAGCTCGTGATCGAGGCAGGATCGTTTCGTTGCCTAGGTGATGTGTTATTCACGCTAGTGTAGAATCGAGTCCATAAGACTAGATGGTCAGAGTTAGGGTAGATGATCATGCCTATGTATGTGATTGTTGTTCGGTTGTGGTAACCGTGGGAATACATGGTGTCTAACTGACTTGTGATCGAGGCAGGATCGTGTCTCTTGCCTGGGTGATGTGTGATTCACACTAGTGCGGAACCGAGTCCGTAAGACTAGGGTCAGAGTTAGGATAGATGATCATATATGTTTTGTAATGCATTGCTTGCATTCTTTTGTCCTGCTGGTTAAGCAAAGACACGCTGGTTAAGCGTAGTAAGGCTGGGAGCAGAGATAAAGGTCTGGGAGACCGGGGCCATTGCGTGCCGATAAGGGTCTGGGTGACCGGAGCAATTGTGTGCCGAAGGCCTTGTGTGCCGTAAGAGGCTAGTGAGCCGTGGTAAAAGTCTGTGTGACTAGTAAGGGCTTGTAAGCCGTGTGCTGTTCTGGCGTCTTTGGAAACCCGGTAGGTTTGCCAAGGTGTGACTGTTTTTGGTTACGACTTTGGGAACTGGATATGTTCGCCAAAGTGTGACTAGTTATGTGTTACGACTTGGGAACCAGGTAGGTTTGCCAAGGCGTGACTGTCTGTGTTCCGACTTTGGGACCGAAGTTTGTTGGCAAAGCATGACTGTTCTGGGTTACGACCATGGAAACCAAGTGGGTTGTCCAAGCGTGACTGTTTCTGCGAGGTGTTATTGTAAGCCAAGTGGGTTTGCCAATACTTCTGGGATGCGTTCTTAGAACCAAGATGGTTGGCTAAGACGAATGTTCTCTGAGATGCAATTTGGAAACTGTGGGTTTGCTAATGCATGACTGAAATGAAGGCGACTTCGGAAACCATTAAGTTTCCCAAAGTGCGGTAGTGGTAGCATCTGTGGGAATCGGTGGATTCGCCAATGAATGATGTGATCATGAGTTTGCAACGGATATGTTGTGATGACTGTGTCGGTGGGGACTAAGGAAGTTCGCCATCGTGGGATTAGTAATGTGGTGTGCCGAGTACTTGCTTGTTAAGCATTGTACGAACTGATTGGCTGGTGTGTCGGGTATTTGCTGGTTAAGGCATGGTACCAAATCAAGATACAAGTGAGGACTTGTAATGGCCGTGTGAGCCGAGGCCTTGTGAGCCGTGGCCGTGTGAGCTGAGGCCTTGTGAGCCGAGGCCTTGTGAGCCGAGTGATGGCATGGTGTGCCATGTACTGGCTGAGTCATTTATCCCTTTTGTCGAGAGTATAGATGGGACATGATTGTGGCATGCGGGTTGCCAAGGCGATTAGATGCTAGCGTCTGTGGAAATCTGCGGATTAGCCAAGACGTGACTGTGAGATTGTTCTTGAAAACTTGGTGAGTTTGCCAAAGACATTAGGTCTGTAAGGATCAAGGTGTGATCCGTGGATCGAGGAGTGATCCGAGGATTAAAGAGTGATCCGGGGAATCTGAGGCCACGTAGGTGGATTGAGATAGTCGCTGACTATGATGTGGATATAGCTTATCATTTGGGTAAGGCTATTCTGGTTGCAGATGCATTGAGCCGGTGGAAGGCTAGTGTATCGTCTGAAAATAAAGTAGATGGAATGGTAAATCTACTAAGGACATTGCGGTTAAATGCCTTTACTGAAAGGTTAGAACCATGTGTTCGAGAACCGCGGATCAAGCTGAATTGTTATCAAGGATCCGACTGGCTTAAGAGGAGGATGAGAATCCGATCAAGTGTTCCTAACCGGAAAGAGTTAAGGAGGAACTTAAGAGAGTTTTGGAAACTCGAGTAAAGAATCAAGGGTGATTCGTTAGTGGTGTTAATAAGGATCCGTGTATCTTGGTTAACAAGTATGATGATAGTCAATGGTAGTTGAGGCGAGGATGAGACAAACGCTTAGGAACTCGGGAGTTCCCTAAGGCAAGTCGTTGGGCCAAGATGGACTGACCATAAGGATGACCTATCATCAAGGATAACTGAGCTTTTGGAGAAAGTCCAAAGCTAACTGATTATGCTAAGTTGAGTCCGAGGTACATGGGGCCGTACCAGATTCTGGAAAGAATTGGGGTAGTGGCGTATAAGTTGGACTTACCGCCGGAAATGAGTGCTTATCACAATGTGTTCCACGTGTCGCAGCTGAGAAAGCACAAAACGGAACGTGAGAATGTGATATCTGAACCGCCTCCGGAACTGCAAGAGGATCTGACCGTGGAAGGTAGACCGAGTCGTGTGGTTGGCCGGAAAGAAAAGGTTAAGCGTGGTAAAGTGGTCAAGATGATCAAAGTTATGTGGGACTGTAATGGCGACGAGCAAACGACTTGGGAAAAAGAGTCAAGGATGAGTACAAAGTTCTCGAAATGGTTTGAGAAACTTCCTGAGGAAGAGCCGGATTCGAGGACGAATCCAAACTGAGTGGGGGAGAATTGTAGCATCCGCGACCAGAAATCCTAAGTATGGTCGTGCGGGTCATGGGATGACCGTTGTATATATGTCCTGGTATAGTGGAGGTTCATCCGTTTCTGTAAATATGTGTGTTGTACAGTGGTACGTCCGTGGTACCGTCTGTGGTACGTCTGTGGTACCGTCCGTGGTACGTATGTGGTACGTCTGTGGTACGTCCGTGGTACGTCCGTGGTACGTCTGTGGTACGTCCGTGGTACGTCTGTGGTATGTCTGGGGTACCAAACCGTGGTACGTCCGTGAGGTTAAGTACCGTACTGTGGCTGGACCGAATAAATATTGTGGAAATTTGTCTAAGTGTCGAGGGACGAAGGTTTTAGGCCGTGGGCCGTGGTTTTTCTCGAGAGAATGTGGTTTTT
>JAHZTW010000001.1:393219822-393253147 GCA_020283515.1 Alliaria petiolata
ATTTATGTTTTGATTGATGAACAAGGACAAGATCGTTGCTTATTTATATGGATGCAATGGAACTTATCATAATTAATATCTTGACAAAATGTTTTGAATTCTCTTGTTTTAGGTATTTAATTAGCCGTTTACTAATTAAAGATAGTCGAAACCTTCAAGTGTGAACATTAATTTAGAAATATTGACTTTCAAGAAGAAGTAAAAGTACAACTGGTCTCTTTTAACCAATCACTGGTTTATCTTAATATCTAAACCAATAAAAACAGGTTTCCAGTTCTTTAGTTTTGATTATCCTCTCAGGTTTTGGTTCTGAAATTTTAAAGGTCCAAACTCTTAACATTACGATTGGCTTTCCATGACTTGTCACTGGAATTTTATTTGGTATTAATGTGTTTAAATATTATTTGAGGATTGATTTTTAGCATAAACATTATGTGAATCTGCAGCTTGGAAAGTGAAGAATCATCAACCGGGAAAAGGGTATATTTCTAGCTGAACTAATTGCACGGTGCCTTTTTCTAACTCAACTAAGACTTGGTGCCATTTCCTATCTGAACATCTTTAAAACTTAAAAATCCAATCCATACTATAATTTTGGTGCCGAAAAAATAGTTGACCGTCACTTCTCTTGAGTCAGCATGTACCTGTGTATAAAACGACGTCGTTTTAGCTTTAAAATCGGAAAACAATTAAATGGGTGGTTGCAGGGAATCGAACAATGGTGGCTATATAGCGCTATAACACAGAAAACACCGTGCCACAAGATACTTTGTTGTATACAATCAATGCAAATAATATATAAGTATCACGAAACAGATAAAATATATCAAAACGACAAATTTTCCCCAAAACGACTTATAGTAAAACCTCTATAAATTAATATTCAATAATTAATATAAATTAGTAATTTTCGGTTCCGGATCAGGACAGTATAAAAATTAACAAAATGCAATAAGATAATAATTTTTTTAATAATATATTAAAAACTCTATAAACTAATACAAAAGATAATACAAAATTTTTCATACTGTAAAATTCGTTCAGAAAATGTCATATTAAAGAATTTGAGGATAAATCAACATCGTTTATAAACTTAAAACAATAATATAATCATATTTACTAAATTACATTGGTTATATACGTAGATATATATATATGCTTAAATGTATAATTATTAATTTAACTTATTATTGGGACCATATATTTATATAAAAGTTTCAAAAAATTATTATCTTATTGCATTTTGTTAATTTTTATATTTTCCTGATCCGGAACCGAAAATTATTAATTTATATTAATTATTGTATTATTGAATATTAATTTATAGAGGTTTTACTATAAGTCGTTTTGGGGAAAAGATGCCGTTTTGATATATTTTATCTGTTTCGTGATAGTTATATATTATTTGCATTGAATGTATATAACAAAGTATCATGTGGCACGGTGGTTTCTATGTTATAGTGCTATATAGCAACCTTGGTTCGATTCCCTGCAACCACCAATTATATTGTTTTCCAATTTTAAAGGTAAAACGACGTCGTTTTATACACAGGTACATGCTGACTCATCAGAGTTAACGGTTGACTCACAGAAGTGACGGTCATCTATTTTTTTGGCACCAAAATTATAGTATGGATCGGATTTTTAAGTTTTAAAGATGTTCAGATAGGAAATGGCACCAAGTCTTAGTTGAGTTAGAAAAAGGCACCGTGCAATTAGTTCAGCTAGAAATAGACCCTTTTCCCATCATCAACCAATCTAGTTTGATCTGCAAATTTAAATCTAATACAAAGATAATTTTCATTCACATAAAAACCAAAGACCATTTGGTGAGTCACATAAAATTTTAATTAACGGATTGAGAATCCAAATTTATAATTATAACGGAGTCTTCCTATTAGAATTTCTTATATAAGAAAATTGTTTAAGTTTTATCTCAAAAACTACATGATTCTTTTATTTTCAAAATTTACTACTATAACAACCAAATAAGTATTATGAAATAGACCTAGACTTTATTGGTCTAAATTCTATATACATATAATTCATTTGTATATATATACATATAATTCAATACCTTAGAGAATATTCTTTTTTTAGTACATTAAAAATATTATAATCATTGAAAAGTCAATATATGAATTAATTATTTAATAACTCAACCAAAAATGAAGATCATATTGTTTAAAATATAAACAAATATTGTAAAGTTTTTTTCGGGCCGTGCATCTAAGCCATCTCACGTTTTCACGTTTTGAATCGGAATTTGTATATATATATATATATAGTCCAATATACTAAATAATATTCTGAATAATGAAAATTCAATAAAAATCATTACCAAAAGTGTTACTTTCATCTTTTTGTATAGTTTTGGTTTACACCTTTTTATCACTTTAAATTATTCTTTAAACGCTTACCATTCTTTCTCTTTTAGCAATAAAAAATTCATACCATTTTAGGTTACCAGTATTTAAATTAGTGTGCTTTCCAAAACACAAACTCTAGCTTATGGCATGTATTAAAAAAAATTTGCCAATCATGCATCGAAGCTATCTCACGCTTTTGAATTTGAAAGCTAATTCATACTGTCAACTATGTTTTTTGAAAAAATAAAAATGAAGTGTGGTTACATTTTTTGTTTTTCGATATCTTCAATACCTAGAAATGTTAAGTGATCCAAACCGGCTGTGGTACTGAGTTTACGAAGTGTGGTTACATTATAGAGTATCATTATGCAAAAATAAATCTGTCTACATATTTTGTTTAGTGACTATTTAAAAAATGGTATCATTATAAAATTGTAATTTTTGGATACAATATAATAAAGCCAACCTTATTTTTCAACTAAAAGGAATAAACTATTAAAGTAAATAATTTATAAAAATTCTATTTTGGGGTAGGAGGAGTTGGGCCAGCAGCTTTTGAACATTGTTCTTTCAGCATAGGAGGGAAAAGCGGAATAAATGGAATTTTCGGCAAGCATTCTTCGACTTCCAGAATTTCCTTGCAACAAGCGGGACCTATGTTTCCGAATTGTCCGGTAAATATAGATTGAGAAATCTCTGTGATACATCCTGGGATATTCATCACTGATGACAAACATTTTGTTATATCAGGTAATCCTGGCATACCAGCACTCGGCTGAAATGGAAATAAGAAAGGAAACGGAAGTGGCAATTGTGGCAACTGAGCATTCACACAGATTGCAAAGCATACGATCGCTAGGAGTGGTATCACATTCTTGTTAGACATAATGAGATGTGAGAAGAAAATAAAAAAACAAATCTGTATTGTAGCCAAATATATGTTTTAAGCTTGATTTATGTTTTGATTGATGAACAAGGACAAGATCGTTGCTTATTTATATGGATGCAATGGAACTTATCATAATTAATATCTTGATAAAATGTTTTGAATTCTCTTGTTTTAGGTATTTAATTAGCCGTTTACTAATTAAAGATAGTCGAAACCTCCAAGTGTGAACATTAATTTAGAAATATTGACTTTCAAGAAGAAGTAAAAGTATAACTGGTCTCTTTTAATCAATCACTGCTTTATCTTAACATCTAAACCAATAAAAACATGTTTCCAGTTCTTTGGTTTTGATTAAATTTTGATCATTCTCTCAAGTTTTGGTTCTGAAGTTTTAAAGGTCAAAGCTCTTAACATTACGATGGACTTTCCATGACTTGTCATTGGAATTTCATTTCTTGTTAATGTGTTTAAATATTTTTTGAGGATTGATTTTTAGCATAAACATTATGTGAATCTGGAGCTTGGAAAGTGAAGAATCATCAACCAATCTAGTTTGATCCTCAAATTTAAACCCAATACAAAGATAATTTTCATTCACATAAAAAGCAAAGACCATTTGGTGAATCACATAAAATTTTAATTAACAGATTGAGAATCCAAATTTACAATTATAACGGAGTCTTCCTATTAGAATTTCTTATATAAGAAAATTGTTTAAGTTTTATCTCAAAAACTACATGATTCTTTTATTTTCAAAATTTACTACTATAACAACCAAAGAAGTATTATGAAATAGACCCAGACTTTATTAGTCTAAATTCTATATACATATAATTCATTTGTATATATATACATATAATTCAATACCTTAGAGAATATTCTTTTTTTAGTACATTAAAAATATTATAACCATTGAAAATTTAATATATGAATTAATTATTTAATAACTCAACCAAAATGAAGATCATATTGTTTAAACTTTAAAAACAAATTATTTAGAAGAATCATCTAAATTATAACAAAATAACACTTGAGATAAAGACTAATAATAATCCATTAATCTAGTAGTATTTTAGAAGAAAAAATAGTCACGCACGAAGCATACTTGAGATTTCTATTGAATGCATTCACGTTCATAAGTATAAAAACAAAAGATCACTACTAAGCTTACATAAAATGTAAACCAGAAAAAAAAAATGGATCCATGTTTCTACTAAATATTTTAACATTCGTAAGAACAAAAATAATAGTAAAATTTAAAATATAAAAATCACATTGCCTTTATTTAAATTATGTGTGTTTGTGTTTTGAAAAATAAAAATTATTGAGCTAATTAGTTAAGATGTAAATTTCAAAATTTTGGAGTGACATTTAAGATATTTAATTCAAGTGTTAAGAACACCAAAAAATGACATACCGCACATGCTTCTTATTTATTTACACTACTGTGGTTTCAAAACTCAAAGCGAAGCTTCTGCCATTTTTGTAAAGTTTTTTTCGGGTCATGCATCTAAGCCATCTCACGTTTTCTAGTTTTAAATCGGAATTTGTATATATATATATATATATATATATATATATATAGTCCAATAGTTTAAATAATATTCTAAATAAGGAAATTCAATAAAAATCATTACCAAAAGTGTTACTTTCATCTTTTTGTATAGTTTTCGTTGACAGCTTTACATTTTAAATTATTCTTTAAACGCTTACCATTCTCTTTTAGCAATAAAAAATCCATACCACTTTAGGTTACCAATATTTAAATTAGTGTGGTTTCCAAAACACAAACTCTAGCTTATGGCATGTATTAAAAAAAATTGCCAATCGTGCATTGAAGCTTTCTCACGCATTTGAATTTGGAAGCTAATTCATACTGTCAACGATGTTTCTTTCAAAAAATAAAAATGAAGTGTGGTTACATTTTTTGTTTTTAGATATCTTCAATACCTAGAAAGGTTAAGTGATCCAAACCGGCCGGGGTACTGAGTTTCCGAAGTGTGGTTACATTATAGAGTATCATAATGCAAAAATAAATTTATCTAAATATTTTGTTTAGTGACTATTTTAAAAATGGTATCATTATAAAACTGTAATTTTTGGATACAATATAATAAAGCCAACCTTATTTTTCAATTAAAAGGAATAAACTATTAAAGTAAATAATTTATAAAAATTCTATTTTGGGGTAGGAGGAGTTGGGCCAGCAGTTTTTGAACATTGTTCTTTCAGCATAGGAGGGAAAAGCGGAATAAATGGAATTTTCGGCAAGCATTCTTCGACTTCCAGAATTTCCTTGCAACAAGCGGGACCTATGTTTCCGAATTGTCCGGTAAATATAGATTGAGAAATCTCAGTGATACATCCTGGGATATTCATCACTGATGACAAACATTTTGTTATATCAGGTAATCCTGGCATACCAGCACTCGGCTGAAATGGAAATAAGAAAGGAAACGGAAGTGGCAATTGTGGCAACTGAGCATTCACACAGATTGCAAAGCATACGATCGCTAGGAGTGGTATCACATTCTTGTTAGACATAATGAGATGTGAGAAGAAAATAAAAAAACAAATCTGTATTGTAGCCAAATATATGTTTTAAGCTTGATTTATGTTTTGATTGATGAACAAGGACAAGATCGTTGCTTATTTATATGGATGCAATGGAACTTATCATAATTAATATCTTGATAAAATGTTTTGAATTCTCTTGTTTTAGGTATTTAATTAGCCGTTTACTAATTAAAGATAGTCGAAACCTCCAAGTGTGAACATTAATTTAGAAATATTGACTTTCAAGAAGAAGTAAAAGTATAACTGGTCTCTTTTAATCAATCACTGCTTTATCTTAACATCTAAACCAATAAAAACATGTTTCCAGTTCTTTGGTTTTGATTAAATTTTGATCATTCTCTCAAGTTTTGGTTCTGAAGTTTTAAAGGTCAAAGCTCTTAACATTACGATGGACTTTCCATGACTTGTCATTGGAATTTCATTTCTTGTTAATGTGTTTAAATATTTTTTGAGGATTGATTTTTAGCATAAACATTATGTGAATCTGGAGCTTGGAAAGTGAAGAATCATCAACCAATCTAGTTTGATCCTCAAATTTAAACCCAATACAAAGATAATTTTCATTCACATAAAAAGCAAAGACCATTTGGTGAATCACATAAAATTTTAATTAACAGATTGAGAATCCAAATTTACAATTATAACGGAGTCTTCCTATTAGAATTTCTTATATAAGAAAATTGTTTAAGTTTTATCTCAAAAACTACATGATTCTTTTATTTTCAAAATTTACTACTATAACAACCAAAGAAGTATTATGAAATAGACCCAGACTTTATTAGTCTAAATTCTATATACATATAATTCATTTGTATATATATACATATAATTCAATACCTTAGAGAATATTCTTTTTTTAGTACATTAAAAATATTATAACCATTGAAAATTTAATATATGAATTAATTATTTAATAACTCAACCAAAATGAAGATCATATTGTTTAAACTTTAAAAACAAATTATTTAGAAGAATCATCTAAATTATAACAAAATAACACTTGAGATAAAGACTAATAATAATCCATTAATCTAGTAGTATTTTAGAAGAAAAAATAGTCACGCACGAAGCATACTTGAGATTTCTATTGAATGCATTCACGTTCATAAGTATAAAAACAAAAGATCACTACTAAGCTTACATAAAATGTAAACCAGAAAAAAAAAATGGATCCATGTTTCTACTAAATATTTTAACATTCGTAAGAACAAAAATAATAGTAAAATTTAAAATATAAAAATCACATTGCCTTTATTTAAATTATGTGTGTTTGTGTTTTGAAAAATAAAAATTATTGAGCTAATTAGTTAAGATGTAAATTTCAAAATTTTGGAGTGACATTTAAGATATTTAATTCAAGTGTTAAGAACACCAAAAAATGACATACCGCACATGCTTCTTATTTATTTACACTACTGTGGTTTCAAAACTCAAAGCGAAGCTTCTGCCATTTTTGTAAAGTTTTTTTCGGGTCATGCATCTAAGCCATCTCACGTTTTCTAGTTTTAAATCGGAATTTGTATATATATATATATATATATATATATATATATAGTCCAATAGTTTAAATAATATTCTAAATAAGGAAATTCAATAAAAATCATTACCAAAAGTGTTACTTTCATCTTTTTGTATAGTTTTCGTTGACAGCTTTACATTTTAAATTATTCTTTAAACGCTTACCATTCTCTTTTAGCAATAAAAAATCCATACCACTTTAGGTTACCAATATTTAAATTAGTGTGGTTTCCAAAACACAAACTCTAGCTTATGGCATGTATTAAAAAAAATTGCCAATCGTGCATTGAAGCTTTCTCACGCATTTGAATTTGGAAGCTAATTCATACTGTCAACGATGTTTCTTTCAAAAAATAAAAATGAAGTGTGGTTACATTTTTTGTTTTTAGATATCTTCAATACCTAGAAAGGTTAAGTGATCCAAACCGGCCGGGGTACTGAGTTTCCGAAGTGTGGTTACATTATAGAGTATCATAATGCAAAAATAAATTTATCTAAATATTTTGTTTAGTGACTATTTTAAAAATGGTATCATTATAAAACTGTAATTTTTGGATACAATATAATAAAGCCAACCTTATTTTTCAATTAAAAGGAATAAACTATTAAAGTAAATAATTTATAAAAATTCTATTTTGGGGTAGGAGGAGTTGGGCCAGCAGTTTTTGAACATTGTTCTTTCAGCATAGGAGGGAAAAGCGGAATAAATGGAATTTTCGGCAAGCATTCTTCGACTTCCAGAATTTCCTTGCAACAAGCGGGACCTATGTTTCCGAATTGTCCGGTAAATATAGATTGAGAAATCTCAGTGATACATCCTGGGATATTCATCACTGATGACAAACATTTTGTTATATCAGGTAATCCTGGCATACCAGCACTCGGCTGAAATGGAAATAAGAAAGGAAACGGAAGTGGCAATTGTGGCAACTGAGCATTCACACAGATTGCAAAGCATACGATCGCTAGGAGTGGTATCACATTCTTGTTAGACATAATGAGATGTGAGAAGAAAATAAAAAAACAAATCTGTATTGTAGCCAAATATATGTTTTAAGCTTGATTTATGTTTTGATTGATGAACAAGGACAAGATCGTTGCTTATTTATATGGATGCAATGGAACTTATCATAATTAATATCTTGATAAAATGTTTTGAATTCTCTTGTTTTAGGTATTTAATTAGCCGTTTACTAATTAAAGATAGTCGAAACCTCCAAGTGTGAACATTAATTTAGAAATATTGACTTTCAAGAAGAAGTAAAAGTATAACTGGTCTCTTTTAATCAATCACTGCTTTATCTTAACATCTAAACCAATAAAAACATGTTTCCAGTTCTTTGGTTTTGATTAAATTTTGATCATTCTCTCAAGTTTTGGTTCTGAAGTTTTAAAGGTCAAAGCTCTTAACATTACGATGGACTTTCCATGACTTGTCATTGGAATTTCATTTCTTGTTAATGTGTTTAAATATTTTTTGAGGATTGATTTTTAGCATAAACATTATGTGAATCTGGAGCTTGGAAAGTGAAGAATCATCAACCAATCTAGTTTGATCCTCAAATTTAAACCCAATACAAAGATAATTTTCATTCACATAAAAAGCAAAGACCATTTGGTGAATCACATAAAATTTTAATTAACAGATTGAGAATCCAAATTTACAATTATAACGGAGTCTTCCTATTAGAATTTCTTATATAAGAAAATTGTTTAAGTTTTATCTCAAAAACTACATGATTCTTTTATTTTCAAAATTTACTACTATAACAACCAAAGAAGTATTATGAAATAGACCCAGACTTTATTAGTCTAAATTCTATATACATATAATTCATTTGTATATATATACATATAATTCAATACCTTAGAGAATATTCTTTTTTTAGTACATTAAAAATATTATAACCATTGAAAATTTAATATATGAATTAATTATTTAATAACTCAACCAAAATGAAGATCATATTGTTTAAACTTTAAAAACAAATTATTTAGAAGAATCATCTAAATTATAACAAAATAACACTTGAGATAAAGACTAATAATAATCCATTAATCTAGTAGTATTTTAGAAGAAAAAATAGTCACGCACGAAGCATACTTGAGATTTCTATTGAATGCATTCACGTTCATAAGTATAAAAACAAAAGATCACTACTAAGCTTACATAAAATGTAAACCAGAAAAAAAAAATGGATCCATGTTTCTACTAAATATTTTAACATTCGTAAGAACAAAAATAATAGTAAAATTTAAAATATAAAAATCACATTGCCTTTATTTAAATTATGTGTGTTTGTGTTTTGAAAAATAAAAATTATTGAGCTAATTAGTTAAGATGTAAATTTCAAAATTTTGGAGTGACATTTAAGATATTTAATTCAAGTGTTAAGAACACCAAAAAATGACATACCGCACATGCTTCTTATTTATTTACACTACTGTGGTTTCAAAACTCAAAGCGAAGCTTCTGCCATTTTTGTAAAGTTTTTTTCGGGTCATGCATCTAAGCCATCTCACGTTTTCTAGTTTTAAATCGGAATTTGTATATATATATATATATATATATATATATATATAGTCCAATAGTTTAAATAATATTCTAAATAAGGAAATTCAATAAAAATCATTACCAAAAGTGTTACTTTCATCTTTTTGTATAGTTTTCGTTGACAGCTTTACATTTTAAATTATTCTTTAAACGCTTACCATTCTCTTTTAGCAATAAAAAATCCATACCACTTTAGGTTACCAATATTTAAATTAGTGTGGTTTCCAAAACACAAACTCTAGCTTATGGCATGTATTAAAAAAAATTGCCAATCGTGCATTGAAGCTTTCTCACGCATTTGAATTTGGAAGCTAATTCATACTGTCAACGATGTTTCTTTCAAAAAATAAAAATGAAGTGTGGTTACATTTTTTGTTTTTAGATATCTTCAATACCTAGAAAGGTTAAGTGATCCAAACCGGCCGGGGTACTGAGTTTCCGAAGTGTGGTTACATTATAGAGTATCATAATGCAAAAATAAATTTATCTAAATATTTTGTTTAGTGACTATTTTAAAAATGGTATCATTATAAAACTGTAATTTTTGGATACAATATAATAAAGCCAACCTTATTTTTCAATTAAAAGGAATAAACTATTAAAGTAAATAATTTATAAAAATTCTATTTTGGGGTAGGAGGAGTTGGGCCAGCAGTTTTTGAACATTGTTCTTTCAGCATAGGAGGGAAAAGCGGAATAAATGGAATTTTCGGCAAGCATTCTTCGACTTCCAGAATTTCCTTGCAACAAGCGGGACCTATGTTTCCGAATTGTCCGGTAAATATAGATTGAGAAATCTCAGTGATACATCCTGGGATATTCATCACTGATGACAAACATTTTGTTATATCAGGTAATCCTGGCATACCAGCACTCGGCTGAAATGGAAATAAGAAAGGAAACGGAAGTGGCAATTGTGGCAACTGAGCATTCACACAGATTGCAAAGCATACGATCGCTAGGAGTGGTATCACATTCTTGTTAGACATAATGAGATGTGAGAAGAAAATAAAAAAACAAATCTGTATTGTAGCCAAATATATGTTTTAAGCTTGATTTATGTTTTGATTGATGAACAAGGACAAGATCGTTGCTTATTTATATGGATGCAATGGAACTTATCATAATTAATATCTTGATAAAATGTTTTGAATTCTCTTGTTTTAGGTATTTAATTAGCCGTTTACTAATTAAAGATAGTCGAAACCTCCAAGTGTGAACATTAATTTAGAAATATTGACTTTCAAGAAGAAGTAAAAGTATAACTGGTCTCTTTTAATCAATCACTGCTTTATCTTAACATCTAAACCAATAAAAACATGTTTCCAGTTCTTTGGTTTTGATTAAATTTTGATCATTCTCTCAAGTTTTGGTTCTGAAGTTTTAAAGGTCAAAGCTCTTAACATTACGATGGACTTTCCATGACTTGTCATTGGAATTTCATTTCTTGTTAATGTGTTTAAATATTTTTTGAGGATTGATTTTTAGCATAAACATTATGTGAATCTGGAGCTTGGAAAGTGAAGAATCATCAACCAATCTAGTTTGATCCTCAAATTTAAACCCAATACAAAGATAATTTTCATTCACATAAAAAGCAAAGACCATTTGGTGAATCACATAAAATTTTAATTAACAGATTGAGAATCCAAATTTACAATTATAACGGAGTCTTCCTATTAGAATTTCTTATATAAGAAAATTGTTTAAGTTTTATCTCAAAAACTACATGATTCTTTTATTTTCAAAATTTACTACTATAACAACCAAAGAAGTATTATGAAATAGACCCAGACTTTATTAGTCTAAATTCTATATACATATAATTCATTTGTATATATATACATATAATTCAATACCTTAGAGAATATTCTTTTTTTAGTACATTAAAAATATTATAACCATTGAAAATTTAATATATGAATTAATTATTTAATAACTCAACCAAAATGAAGATCATATTGTTTAAACTTTAAAAACAAATTATTTAGAAGAATCATCTAAATTATAACAAAATAACACTTGAGATAAAGACTAATAATAATCCATTAATCTAGTAGTATTTTAGAAGAAAAAATAGTCACGCACGAAGCATACTTGAGATTTCTATTGAATGCATTCACGTTCATAAGTATAAAAACAAAAGATCACTACTAAGCTTACATAAAATGTAAACCAGAAAAAAAAAATGGATCCATGTTTCTACTAAATATTTTAACATTCGTAAGAACAAAAATAATAGTAAAATTTAAAATATAAAAATCACATTGCCTTTATTTAAATTATGTGTGTTTGTGTTTTGAAAAATAAAAATTATTGAGCTAATTAGTTAAGATGTAAATTTCAAAATTTTGGAGTGACATTTAAGATATTTAATTCAAGTGTTAAGAACACCAAAAAATGACATACCGCACATGCTTCTTATTTATTTACACTACTGTGGTTTCAAAACTCAAAGCGAAGCTTCTGCCATTTTTGTAAAGTTTTTTTCGGGTCATGCATCTAAGCCATCTCACGTTTTCTAGTTTTAAATCGGAATTTGTATATATATATATATATATATATATATATATATAGTCCAATAGTTTAAATAATATTCTAAATAAGGAAATTCAATAAAAATCATTACCAAAAGTGTTACTTTCATCTTTTTGTATAGTTTTCGTTGACAGCTTTACATTTTAAATTATTCTTTAAACGCTTACCATTCTCTTTTAGCAATAAAAAATCCATACCACTTTAGGTTACCAATATTTAAATTAGTGTGGTTTCCAAAACACAAACTCTAGCTTATGGCATGTATTAAAAAAAATTGCCAATCGTGCATTGAAGCTTTCTCACGCATTTGAATTTGGAAGCTAATTCATACTGTCAACGATGTTTCTTTCAAAAAATAAAAATGAAGTGTGGTTACATTTTTTGTTTTTAGATATCTTCAATACCTAGAAAGGTTAAGTGATCCAAACCGGCCGGGGTACTGAGTTTCCGAAGTGTGGTTACATTATAGAGTATCATAATGCAAAAATAAATTTATCTAAATATTTTGTTTAGTGACTATTTTAAAAATGGTATCATTATAAAACTGTAATTTTTGGATACAATATAATAAAGCCAACCTTATTTTTCAATTAAAAGGAATAAACTATTAAAGTAAATAATTTATAAAAATTCTATTTTGGGGTAGGAGGAGTTGGGCCAGCAGTTTTTGAACATTGTTCTTTCAGCATAGGAGGGAAAAGCGGAATAAATGGAATTTTCGGCAAGCATTCTTCGACTTCCAGAATTTCCTTGCAACAAGCGGGACCTATGTTTCCGAATTGTCCGGTAAATATAGATTGAGAAATCTCAGTGATACATCCTGGGATATTCATCACTGATGACAAACATTTTGTTATATCAGGTAATCCTGGCATACCAGCACTCGGCTGAAATGGAAATAAGAAAGGAAACGGAAGTGGCAATTGTGGCAACTGAGCATTCACACAGATTGCAAAGCATACGATCGCTAGGAGTGGTATCACATTCTTGTTAGACATAATGAGATGTGAGAAGAAAATAAAAAAACAAATCTGTATTGTAGCCAAATATATGTTTTAAGCTTGATTTATGTTTTGATTGATGAACAAGGACAAGATCGTTGCTTATTTATATGGATGCAATGGAACTTATCATAATTAATATCTTGATAAAATGTTTTGAATTCTCTTGTTTTAGGTATTTAATTAGCCGTTTACTAATTAAAGATAGTCGAAACCTCCAAGTGTGAACATTAATTTAGAAATATTGACTTTCAAGAAGAAGTAAAAGTATAACTGGTCTCTTTTAATCAATCACTGCTTTATCTTAACATCTAAACCAATAAAAACATGTTTCCAGTTCTTTGGTTTTGATTAAATTTTGATCATTCTCTCAAGTTTTGGTTCTGAAGTTTTAAAGGTCAAAGCTCTTAACATTACGATGGACTTTCCATGACTTGTCATTGGAATTTCATTTCTTGTTAATGTGTTTAAATATTTTTTGAGGATTGATTTTTAGCATAAACATTATGTGAATCTGGAGCTTGGAAAGTGAAGAATGATCAACCAATCTAGTTTGATCCTCAAATTTAAACCAAATACAAATATAATTTACATTCACACAAAAACCAAAGACTATTTGGTGAATCACATAAAACTTTAATTAACGGATTGAGAATACAAATTTACAACTACACGGAGTCTTCCTATTACAAATCTTATATAAGAAAATTGTTTAAGTTTTAACTCTAAAACTACATGTTTCTTTTATTTTCAAAATTTATAACTATAACAACCAAAGAAGTATTATGAATAGACCTAGACTTTATTGGTCTAAATGCTATATACATATAATTCATTTGTATATATATACACACATATAATTCAATACCTTAGAGAATATTTTTTTTTGTACATTAAAAATACTCTAGTCATTGAAAAGTCAATATATGAATTAATATTTAATAACTCAACCAAAATGAAGATCATATTGTTTAAAATATAGACATTTTTTTATTTAGAAGAATCATCTAAATAATAACAAAATAACACTTGAGATTAAGACTAATAATAAGTCATTAATCTAGTAGAATTTTAGTAGAAAAAATAGTCTCGCACGAAGCATACATGAGATTTCTATTGAATGCATTCACGTTCATTAGTAAAAAAAGACCAATACTAAGCTTACATAAAATTTAAACCAGCAAACAAAAAAATGCATCCATGTTTCTACTAAATAAATTCACATTCGTAAGAACAAAAATAATAATAAAAATTAAAACATAAAAATTACATTGTCATTATTTAAACTAAGTGTGTTCGTGTTTTGAAAGATAAAAATTATTGAGCTAATTAGTTAAGATGTAAATTTCAAAAGTTTGGAGTGAGATTTAAGATTTTATATTGAAGTGTTAAGAACACCTAAAAAAGACATATCGCATATGCTTCTTATTTATTTTCACTAGTGTGGTTTCCAAATTTCAAACACAAGTTTATGCCATTTTTGAAAAAAAATTGCGGGTCGTGCATTTAAGCCATTTCACGTTTTCTAGTATTGAATTGGAATTCTTATATTTATATATATATATATATATACAGTCCAATAGATTAAAGAATATTCTAAATAATGAAAATTCAATCAAAATGATTACCAAAAGTGTTACTTTAATCTTTTTGTATAGTTTTAGTTTACAGCTTTTTATCACTTTTAATTATTCTTTAAAACCTTACCATTCTCTTTTAGCGCTAAAAATTCATACCACTTTAGGTTACCAATATTTAAATTAGTGTGGTTTCCAAAACACAAACTCTAGCTTATGGCATGTATTAAAAAAATTTGCCAATCGTGCATCAAAGCTTTCTCGCGCGTTTGAATTTGAAAGGGAATTCCTACTGTCGGCGATGTTTCTTTTAGAAAATAAAAATTAAGTGTCGTTACATTTTTTGTTTTTCGATAGTTTTAATACCCAGAACGGTTAAGTGATCCAAACCGGCCGGGCACTGAGTTTTTGAATGTGGTTACATTATAGAGTATCATTATGCAAAGCATAAATATGTCTAAATATTTAGTTTAGTGACTATTTTAAAAATGGTATCATCTGAAGTGTGGTTACATTACAGAGTATCATTATGAAAAACATAAATATGTCTAAATATTTGGTTTATTGACTATTTTAAAAATGGTATCATTAGAACATTGTAATTTTTGGATACAATATAATAAAGCCTACCTTATTTTTCAACTAAAAGAAATAAACTATTAAAGTAAAGAATTTTTAAAAATTCTATTTTGGGGTAGGAGGAGTTGAGCCAGCAGTTTTTGAACATTGTTCTTTCAGCATAGGAGGAAAAAACGGAATAAATGGAATTTTCGGCAAGCATTCTTCGACTTCCAAAATTTCCTTGCAACAAGCTGGACCTATGTTTCCGAATTGTCCGGTAAATATAGATTGAGAAATCTCTGCGATACATCCTGGGATATTCATCACTGATGACAAACATTTTGTTATATCAGGTAATCCTGGCATACCAGCACTCGGCTGAAATGGAAATAGGAATGGAAACGGAAGTGGAAACTGTGGCAACTGAGCATTCACACAGACTGCAAAGCATACGATCGCTAAGAGTGGTATCACATTCTTGTTAGACATAATGAGATTTGAGAAGAACAAAAAAGAGTTGTATTGTAGCCAAATATACGTTTTAAGCTTGGTTTATGTTTTGATTGATGAACAAGATCAAGATCGTTGCTTATTTATATGGACAAAACAGAAGTTTTCATAATTAATATCTGGACAAAATGTTTTGATTCTCTTGTTTAGGTATTTAATTAGCCGTTTACTAATTAAAGATAGTCGAAACCTCCAAGTGTGAACATTAATTAAGAAATATTGACTTTCATGAAGAAGTAAAAGTATAACTGGTCTACTTTAAATAATCATTGGTTTATCTTATCATCTAAACCAATAAAAACCGGTTTCCAGTTCTTTGGTTTTGATTAAATTTTGATCACTCTCTCAGGTTGTGGTTCTAAAAATTTTAAGGTCCAAAAACTCTAAACATTACGATGGACTTTCCATGACCTGTCATTGGAATTTCATTTGGTGTCAATGTGTTTGAAGATTATCTGAGGATTGATTTTTAGCATAAACATTATGTGAATCTGGAGCTTGGAAAGTGAAGAATGATCAACCAATCTAGTTTGATCCTCAAATTTAAACCAAATACAAATATAATTTACATTCACACAAAAACCAAAGACTATTTGGTGAATCACATAAAACTTTAATTAACGGATTGAGAATACAAATTTACAACTATACGGAGTCTTCCTATTACAAATCTTATATAAGAAAATTGTTTAAGTTTTAACTCTAAAACTACATGTTTCTTTTATTTTCAAAATTTATAACTATAACAACCAAAGAAGTATTATGAATAGACCTAGACTTTATTGGTCTAAATGCTATATACATATAATTCATTTGTAAATATATACACACATATAATTCAATACCTTAGAGAATATTTTTTTTTGTACATTAAAAATACTCTAGTCATTGAAAAGTCAATATATGAATTAATATTTAATAACTCAACCAAAATGAAGATCATATTGTTTAAAATATAGACATTTTTTTATTTAGAAGAATCATCTAAATAATAACAAAATAACACTTGAGATTAAGACTAATAATAAGTCACTAATCTAGTAGAATTTTAGTAGAAAAAATAGTCTCGCACGAAGCATACATGAGATTTCTATTGAATGCATTCACGTTCATTAGTACAAAAAGACCAATACTAAGCTTAAATAAAATTTAAACCAGCAAACAAAAAAATGTATCCATGTTTCTACTAAATAAATTCACATTCGTAAGAACAAATATAATAATAAAAATTAAAACATAAAAATTACATTGTCATTATTTAAATTAAGTGTGTTCGTGTTTTGAAAGATAAAAATTATTGAGCTAATTAGTTAAGATGTAAATTTCAAAGTTTGGAGTAAGATTTAAGATATTTATATTGAAGTGTTAAGAACACCTAAAAAAGACATATCGCATATGCTTCTTATTTATTTCCACTACTGTGGTTTCCAAATCTCAAACAAAAGTTTATGCCATTTTTGAAAAAAAATTGCGGGTTGTGCATTTAAGCCATTTCACGTTTTCTAGTATTGAATTGGAATTCGTATATTTATATATATATATATAGAGTCAAATAGATTAAAGAATATTCTAAATAATGAAAATTCAATCAAAATCATTACCAAAAGTGATACTTTAATCTTTTTGTATAGTTTTAGTTTACAGCTTTTTATCACTTTTAATTATTCTTTAAAACCTTACCATTCTCTTTTAGCGCTAAAAAAGTCATACCACTTTAGGTTACCAATATTTAAATTAGTGTGGTTTCCAAAACACAGACTCTAGCTTATGGCACGTATTAAAAAAATTTGCCAATCGTGCATCGAAGCTTTCTCGCGCGTTTGAATTTGAAAAGGAATTCCTACTGTCGGCGATGTTTCTTTCAGAAAATAAAAATTAAGTGTCATTACCTATTTTGTTTTTCGATAGTTTCAATACCCAGAATGGTTAAGTGATCCAAACCGGCCGGGGCACAGGGTTTTTGAATGTGGTTACATTATAGAGTATCATTATGCAACGCATAAATATGTCTAAATATTAAGTTTAGTGACTATTTTAAAAATGGTAGCATCTGAAGTGTGGTTACATTATAGAGTATCATTATGAAAAACATAAATATGTCTAAATATTTGGTTTATTGACTATTTTAAAAATGGTATCATTAGAACATTGTAATTTTTGGATACAATATAATAAAGTCTACCTTATTTTTCAACTAAAAGAAATAAACTATTAAAGTAAAGAATTTTTAAAAATTCTATTTTGGGGTAGGAGGAGTTGAGCCAGCAGTTTTTGAACATTGTTCTTTCAGCATAGGAGGAAAAAACGGAATAAATGGAATTTTCGGCAAGCATTCTTCGACTTCCAAAATTTCCTTGCAACAAGCTGGACCTATGTTTCCGAATTGTCCGGTAAATATAGATTGAGAAATCTCTGCGATACATCCTGGGATATTCATCACTGATGACAAACATTTTGTTATATCAGGTAATCCTGACATACCAGCACTCGGCTGAAATGGAAATAGGAATGGAAACGGAAGTGGAAACTGTGGCAACTGAGCATTCACACAGACTGCAAAGCATACGATCGCTAAGAGTGGTATCACATTCTTGTTAGACATAATGAGATTTGAGAAGAACAGAAAAGAATTGTATTGTAGCCAAATATATGTTTTAAGCTTGGTTTATGTTTTGATTGATGAACAAGATCAAGATCGTTGCTTATTTATATGGACAAAACAGAAGTTTTCATAATTAATATCTGGACAAAATGTTTTGATTCTCTTGTTTAGGTATTTAATTAGCCGTTTACTAATTAAAGATAGTCGAAACCTCCAAGTGTGAACATTAATTAAGAAATATTGACTTTCATGAAGAAGTAAAAGTATAACTGGTGTCCTTTATATAATCATTGGTTTATCTTATCATCTAAACCAATAAAAACCGGTTTCCAGTTCTTTGGTTTTGATTAAATTTTGATCACTCTCTCAGGTTGTGGTTTTAAAATTTTTAAGGTCCAAACTCTTAACATTACGATGGACTTTCCATGACCTGTCATTGGAATTTCATTTGGTGTCAATGTGTTTGAAGATTATCTGAGGAATTATTATGTGAATCTGGAGCTTGGAAAGTGAAGAGTCATCAACCAATCTAGTTTGATCCTCAAATTTAAACCAAATACAAAGATAATTTATATTCACACAAAAACCATAGACTATTTGGTGAACCACATAAAACTTTAATTAACGGATTGAGAATCCAAATTTACAACTATACATAGTCTTCCTATTAGAATTCTTATATAAGAAAATTGTTTAAGTTTTATCTCTAAAACTAAATGTTTCTTTTATTTTCAAAATTTATAACTATAACAATCAAAGAAGTATTATGAATAGACCTAGACTTTATTGGTCTAAATGCTATATACATATAATTCATTTGTATATATATATACATATAATTCAATACCTTAGAGAATATTTTTTTAGTACATTAAAAATACTCTAGTCATTGAAAAGTCAATATATGAATTAATATTTAATAACTCAACCAAAATGAATATCATATTGTTTAAAATATAGTCATTTTTTTTAATTTAGAAGAATCATCTAAATAATAACAAAATAACACTTGAGATTAAGATTAATAATAAGTCATTAATCTTGTAGAATTTTAGTAGAAAACAATAGTCTCGCACGAAGCATACATGTGATTTCTATTGAATGCATTCACGTTCATTAGTACAAAAATACCAATACTAAGCTTACATAAAATTTAAACCAGCAAACAAAAAAATGTATCCATGTTTCTACTAAATAAATTCACATTCGTAAGAACAAAAATAATAATAAAAATTAAAACATAAAAATTACATTGTCATTATTTAAATTAAGTGTGTTCGTGTTTTGAAAGATAAAAATTATTGAGCTAATTAGTTAAGATGTAAATTTCAAAGTTTGGAGTAAGATTTAAGATATTTATATTGAAGTGTTAAGAACACCTAAAAAAGACATATCGCATATGCTTCTTATTTATTTCCACTACTGTGGTTTCCAAATCTCAAACAAACGTTTATGCCATTTTTGAAAAAAAATTGCGGGTTGTGCATTTAAGCCATTTCACGTTTTCTAGTATTGAATTGGAATTCGTATATTTATATATATATATACAGTCCAATAGAGTAAAGAATATTCTAAATAATGAAAATTCAATCAAAATCATTACCAAAAGTGATACTTTAATCTTTTTGTATAGTTTTAGTTTACAGCTTTTTATCACTTTTAATTATTCTTTAAAACCTTACCATTCTCTTTTAGCACTAAAAAAGTCATACCAATTTAGGTTACCAATATTTAAATTAGTGTGGTTTCCAAAACACAGACTCTAGCTTATGGCACGTATTAAAAAAATTTGCCAATCGTGCATCAAAGCTTTCTCGCGCGTTTGAATTTGAAAAGGAATTCCTACTGTCGGCGATGTTTCTTTCAGAAAATAAAAATTAAGTGTCATTACCTATTTTGTTTTTCGATAGTTTCAATACCCAGAATGGTTAAGTGATCCAAACCGGCCGGGGCACAGGGTTTTTGAATGTGGTTACATTATAGAGTATCATTATGCAACGCATAAATATGTCTAAATATTAAGTTTAGTGACTATTTTAAAAATGGTAGCATCTGAAGTGTGGTTACATTATAGAGTATCATTATGAAAAACATAAATATGTCTAAATATTTGGTTTATTGACTATTTTAAAAATGGTATCATTAGAACATTGTAATTTTTGGATACAATATAATAAAGTCTACCTTATTTTTCAACTAAAAGAAATAAACTATTAAAGTAAAGAATTTTTAAAAATTCTATTTTGGGGTAGGAGGAGTTGAGCCAGCAGTTTTTGAACATTGTTCTTTCAGCATAGGAGGAAAAAACGGAATAAATGGAATTTTCGGCAAGCATTCTTCGACTTCCAAAATTTCCTTGCAACAAGCTGGACCTATGTTTCCGAATTGTCCGGTAAATATAGATTGAGAAATCTCTGCGATACATCCTGGGATATTCATCACTGATGACAAACATTTTGTTATATCAGGTAATCCTGGCATACCAGCACTCGGCTGAAATGGAAATAGGAATGGAAACGGAAGTGGAAACTGTGGCAACTGAGCATTCACACAGACTGCAAAGCATACGATCGCTAGGAGTGGTATCACATTCTTGTTAGACATAATGAGATTTGAGAAGAACAAAAAAGAGTTGTATTGTAGCCAAATATATGTTTTAAGCTTGGTTTATGTTTTGATTGATGAACAAGATCAAGATCGTTGCTTATTTATATGGACAAAACAGAAGTTTTCATAATTAATATCTGGACAAAATGTTTTGATTCTCTTGTTTAGGTATTTAATTAGCCGTTTACTAATTAAAGATAGTCGAAACCTCCAAGTGTGAACATTAATTAAGAAATATTGACTTTCATGAAGAAGTAAAAGTATAACTGGTCTACTTTAAATAATCATTGGTTTATCTTATCATCTAAACCAATAAAAACCGGTTTCCATTTCTTTGGTTTTGATTAAATTTTGATCACTCTCTCAGGTTGTGGTTCTAAAATTTTTAAGGTCCAAAAACTCTAAACATTACGATGGACTTTCCATGACCTGTCATTGGAATTTCATTTGGTGTCAATGTGTTTGAAGATTATCTGAGGATTGATTTTTAGCATAAACATTATGTGAATCTGGAGCTTGGAAAGTGAAGAATGATCAACCAATCTAGTTTGATCCTCAAATTTAAACCAAATACAAATATAATTTACATTCACACAAAAACCAAAGACTATTTGGTGAATCACATAAAACTTTAATTAACGGATTGAGAATACAAATTTACAACTATACGGAGTCTTCCTATTACAAATCTTATATAAGAAAATTGTTTAAGTTTTATCTCTAAAACTACATGTTTCTTTTATTTTCAAAATTTATAACTATAACAATCAAAGAAGTATTATGAATAGACCTAGACTTTATTGGTCTAAATGCTATATACATATAATTCATTTGTATATATATATACATATAATTCAATACCTTAGAGAATATTTTTTTAGTACATTAAAAATACTCTAGTCATTGAAAAGTCAATATATGAATTAATATTTAATAACTCAACCAAAATGAATATCATATTGTTTAAAATATAGTCATTTTTTTTAATTTAGAAGAATCATCTAAATAATAACAAAATAACACTTGAGATTAAGATTAATAATAAGTCATTAATCTTGTAGAATTTTAGTAGAAAACAATAGTCTCGCACGAAGCATACATGTGATTTCTATTGAATGCATTCACGTTCATTAGTACAAAAATACCAATACTAAGCTTACATAAAATTTAAACCAGCAAACAAAAAAAATGTATCCATGTTTCTACTAAATAAATTCACATTCGTAAGAACAAAAATAATAATAAAAATTAAAACATAAAAATTACATTGTCTTTACTTAAATTAAGTGTGTTTGTGTTTTGAAAGATAAAAATTATTGATCTAAGTAGTTAAGATGTAAATTTCAAAAGTTTGGAGTGAGATTTAAGATATTTATATTGAATTGTTAAGAACACCTAAAAAAGACATATCACATATGCTTATTATATATTTTCACTACTGTGGTTTCCAAATCTCAAACAAAAGTTTATGCCATTTTTGAAAAAAAATTGCGGGTCGTGAATTTAAGCCATTTCACGTTTTCTAGTATTGAATTGGAATTCATATATTTATATATATATACAGTCCAATAGATTAAGGAATATTCTAAATAATGAAAATTCAATCAAAATGATTACCAAAAGTGTTACTTTAATCTTTTTGTATAGTTTTAGTTTACAGCTTTTTATCACTTTTAATTATTCTTTAAAACCTTACCATTCTCTTTTAGCGCTAAAAAATTCATACCACTTTAGGTTACCAATATTTAAATTACTGTGGTTTCCAAAACACTAACTCTAGCTTATGGCATGTATTAAAAAAAAAATACAATCGTGCATCGAAGCTTTTGTGACGCCCCGACTCATCTAGCTTAGCAGAGACATCTAGTACCTTTTAAAAATCAAATCCCTTTTCTGAAAACTTTTCCCATTGAGCCATTGGTCTCGCGCACTAATCTTAAAAACACCTGCACACACTGAAAATGAAAAAGAGGGTTTGATTTTTAAAAGGTACTAGATGTCTCGGTTAAGCTAGATGAGTCGGGGCGTCACAAGTGGTATCAGAGCCTAGGTTAAAACCACTACGGTTCTGACCCGGAGGGTTAGTTTTCAAAAGTTTTAAAAGTGTTTGTGAAATATTCTAAAGGCCTAAAAAAATGTTTATGAGAAAATGTTTTATTGGGTGTCTAATGTCTCGCGCTAGAGTAGAGTTTAGTAGAAGTGTTTGTTTCAGAATTAGTAAGTGGTCATTTCTCAAGGTGTTTCAAAAAGTCGTTTAAGGTGAAAAGTCAAGTACGTAAGTGATTTATGCGGAAATGGTGAGCATTATGAGCATGTCAGACGAGGCTGAATGCGTTATGTAAAGTTTAAGACAAGAAGAATGTCAAGAATAAGTCAAGGTTAGGAATTAATGTTGCTTGCACGCGTAATAAGGATAAGGGGCAAAGTGGGACAAAAAAAAATGTTATTTAGGAGAATCAGGGATGTGTTGTTTGAGCTAAAGGACTAATAGCCTAAGAACAACCGTAAGGGTCTCACAGATAAGATTCAAGGTCATCTCCATCGCTACATCATAGCTATAGACGAAGATGAGGAGAGTTCTAGTAAAGAAATGGAAAGTTAAAGGTTTTTTTTGTTTTTAGTGGAGAAAGATACTTTTCGTTTGGATTATGTGTTAGGTATCAAGCTAGACTTCATGGAGGTGTTTAAGGAGGCATCTTCAAGAACATGTTATGTTGGATTGAACCCAAAAGGAATGGGAAGGCGTATCATAAATATTAAATAAAAGGGAGATAAGATATGGTGCGAATGGTACATCTGTGAGTTCTTGGCAATGGAAAGAAAATGCAATAATTAAAAAAAAAAAACGTTGGGGAGAATTTATTGGTCGTTTCCATGTTCATTTTTGCTAAGTGTCATCGTTTATCAATTTTAAAGAAAGAGATTATATTTTTGTTCGGCTCAAGCTAGAGATGAGATATGATGATGGACTTTCTCTGAGGATTGTATGCTGAAATTTTAAATCGTACCTTCAAAATGTGTAACTGACCCTAATAGACATGGGCTGTAACAATTGATCTATGTGTTGTATGTTTGGAGTTGCTGGTGCTACGATATCAAGGAAAAATACATTCCGGGTTGTTGGTGTTTTGATCAAGTATCCAATTCTGATTATTGATTCAGATTGCAGGTAGTTAGTTATACTTGTGCTGATTTGTTTGTGTTTGATGATGATGTGCAGAAATTAAAGAACACCAAGATATACGAGTTCCCAAGATCAACGTGATCTCGGTACGTCTCGGTAAGCTTTCACCAGCTCACAAGGGTAATATCCTGGATGCAGAGTACAACATAGATCTCACACCAAGCTCACGTCACTCACTTTACAGAGATTCAGACCAAAGAAAAGATAAGTGGATTCACTCTTCTACTTAGCTTTTCTCTCACACTTTTTCTCTCTTGTTTTTTTTTTTTTTGATTTTTCCGTGAACTCTATCTTCTTCCGTCTCTGAGTGATGACTTTATATTCAGCATCCAATACCCTTTTCTTACAGCTCCTGCTTTTNTCGGTAAGCTTTCACCAGCTCACAAGGGTAATATCCTGGATGCAGAGTACAACATAGATCTCACACCAAGCTCACGTCACTCACTTTACAGAGATTCAGACCAAAGAAAAGATAAGTGGATTCACTCTTCTACTTAGCTTTTCTCTCACACTTTTTCTCTCTTGTTTTTTTTTTTTTTGATTTTTCCGTGAACTCTATCTTCTTCCGTCTCTGAGTGATGACTTTATATTCAGCATCCAATACCCTTTTCTTACAGCTCCTGCTTTTCTCTTGTCCCTGATCGACACCTATCAATGACACAACTTCTCTGTTTCATGAAGTAATAAGCAGGACTAACAATTGTCGTTTCTGCAGGGTTTCTTCTTCTGGGCCAGCTACAACCACTAGGCCCATACCACAAAAGAAGAGCCCACCTGCCTGAGCCCAATCATAATCACGACACGGGTTTTGGTTGAAAACCAAGTGGGAGAGATGCTGTTACGCGAATTCGAAGATGAATTCATTTTCAAGTGGGAGAGAATTGTAATACCCCAATCCCGTGATATGGACCTGTTTTAATAATCATATTTATGAGATTGCAAATTCAAGCCTGTTTAGCAAGTTAAGCCCAATAAATCCTAATTAAGAAAAATCCTAATTGTTGGAATGGTCGAGTAGCGTAGTAAGGGGAAAGAAGAGCCATGAGAACTAAGAAGATAAAAAGAGGAAGTTAATTAAGAAATAGAGATTTCAAAAGAGATCATGAAAGAGGGAAAGTGGAGTGACGAGGAGATGAGCCGCGATGATATGTCGGTGGCGGAGTGAGTTACGTCATGATGGTGTGGTCATGGCAGTATTGTGAGGGTGGATTGATCATCAGATGCTGATCAGTGAAGAGGAGAAAGCAATTAGAGAGGAGAACGAAAGAGGAGAGATCATGGAGAAGAAGAAGACGTGCGAGAGTAGATCGGAGGAGAGGTTGTGGTGAAGATGTCACCACCGCAAAGGAAAGGAAATTAAAAAGGAAGATATAGTTTGTGGCAGTGAGTAGAAGAAGAAACTATGCAGATCGGAGTAGATCCGGATGGTAAAATATGAGTTCAAGTGAATCAGATTGAAGAAGAATGCAGTGTGGAAGAGCTGACTTTGGAAGCTCGTTTGTGGGAGAGGAAACGCCGGTTTTGAGGAACGAGGATATCAGCATGATCATCATCAACACAAAAATCCAATGGAAGCAGATCTGAACCCTATTTCAACCGGAAGTGAAGTTTGGAGGCTTTGCTTCCTAGCCAAGAAACAGTTGAGAAACCTGCAATCTGCAACAGTGAGAAAACAGTGAGCGAGTACGAGTTTTGTAAAGCATATTTCCGATCAACCAGAACGTCTCAGAGCTCGATCAAGGTGTCCATGGAAAGATACTGCTTCAGAGAATCTTCAGGAAATGACAGTTCATCAATCTGATTTATACATCATCTGGAAATCTCTTTGCAAGTTAGGCCAAAACCATCAATGTCTAAGAGTTGCAGAAAAGCAGCGTCACTAGAGAGTTTCAAGAGATCGTTTGGAGTGCTAAATGAAATCTGATCGACCTGATATTTGGTGACGTTCATGGGAGAAAATGGGACTTTAAAATCAACGGTGGGATTGTGAAGTTAACTGTTAGTTTAGTACTTATGCATGTGTATATAAACTTGTTTGATGAGGGGCAAATCAGTGTGATTGTCTGACGAGTTTTAATGTTTGGTTGGGCAAATGAGCTCGGCTTGAGCTGAAACTTGGCATGAGTATTTTAGGCTCGTGGAGCTAGCTCTCGAAGGAAAATCGATTTGAGTATCAGGAGCATGGGGAAACGTGTTGTTGAAGTTCAGGGAGTGAATCTGTCCAAATAGTAAGGAAAGAGAAAGTCTTCATCATCAAGTAGCAAAGGTGAGGGTTGAGATTTGTGGAAGCATATTTAATATTGATATTGTTATATTATATGATCCATGACATATAGGCTTAGATCTGATTGCTAGATTTAGGTTCTATGATGACATGCATTTTTAGGGTTAGTTTACGGTATATGATAAGTATTACGATAGGATATGATATGACATGTTTTGGTGATATGTGATGATATCATGTAGGATGAATGATGATAGCATGTATGATGATTGGTATGATGTTATGAGATATGAGACACGATATGATTATGATTGGCTGACGAGCCCGGATGGGAGTGTTTGTGCTAAGGCCAGCCTCCAAAGCATGGGGTTCTAAGGCTATGGCAAGGTATAGCACCGTCTATGGGACGTATGAACCTAAAGTTTATGTGGATGTCTTGCATTATGGGCAAGAGGATTGTTATGTGTTATAGCTTGATAAGAAATCAGGCTATATGTTTGTTAGTGTCTAGGTTTATGTGTTTTGAGGAGTATGATATAATCGTAGAAATGTTAAGTATGTTTCAGTGGGCAGAGATGATCTCCCTCATTGAGTAATTCATTACTCACCCTCTTTTTCCCTTTTTCAGTGTTTGCAGGTACGTTAAGTATAGGGTGCGAGACTAATGGCTCAATGAGAAAAGTTTTCATAAAAGATAATTTTAAAAAGGTACTAGATGTCTCGACTAAGTTAGATGAGTCGGGGCGTCACAGCTTTCTCGCGCGTTTGAATTTGAAAGGGAATTCCTACTGTCGGCGATGTTTCTTTCAGAAAATAAAAATTAAGTGTCGTTACATTTTTTGTTTTTCGATAGTTTCAATACCCAGAACGATTAAGTGATCCAAACCGGCCGGGGCACTGAGATTTTGAATGTGGTTACATTATAGAGTATCATTATGCAAAGCATAAATATGTCTAAATATTTAGTTTAGTGACTATTTTAAAAATGGTATATTCTGAAATGTGGTTACATTATAGAGTATCATTATGAAAAACATAAATATGTCTAAATATTTGGTTCATTGACTATTTTAAAAATGGTATCATTAGAACATTGTAATTTTTGGATACAATATAATAAAGCCTACCTTATTTTTCAACTAAAGTAAATAAACTATTAAAGTAAAGAATTTTTAAAAATTCTATTTTGGGGTAGGAGGAGTTGAGCCAGCAGTTTTTGAACATTGTTCTTTCAGCATAGGAGGAAAAAACGGAATAAATGGAATTTTCGGCAAGCATTCTTCGACTTCCAAAATTTCCTTGCAACAAGCTGGACCTATGTTTCCGAATTGTCCGGTAAATATAGATTGAGAAATCTCTGCGATACATTCTGGGATATTCATCACTGATGACAAACATTATGTTATATCAGGTAATCCTGGCATACCAGCACTTGGCTGAAATGGAAATAAGAATGGAAACGGAAGTGGAAACTGTGGCAATTGAGCATTCACACATACTGCAAAGCATACGATCGCTAGGAGTGGTATCACATTCTTGTTAGACATAATGAGATTTGAGAAGAACAAAAAAGAGCTGTATTGTAGCCAAATATATGTTTTAAGCTTGGTTTATGTTTTGATTGATGAACAAGATCAAGATCTTTGCTTATTTATATGGACAAAACAGAGGTTTACATAATTAATATCTGGACAAAATGTTTTGATTCTCTTGTTTAGGTATTTAATTAGCCGTTTACTAATTAAAGATAGTCGAAACCTCCAAGTGTGAACATTAATTAAGAAATATTGACTTTCATGAAGAAGTAAAAGTATAACTGGTCTCCTTTAAATAATCATTGGTTTATCTTATCATCTAAACCAATAAAAACCGGTTTCCAGTTCTTTGGTTTTGATTAAATTTTGATCACTCTCTCAGGTAGTGGTTTTAAATTTTTTAAGGTCCAAACTCTTAACATTACGATGGACTTTCCATGACCTGTCACTGGAATTTCATTTGGTGTCAATGTGTTTGAAGATTATCTGAGGATTGATTATGTGAATCTGGAGCTTGGAAAGTGAAGAATCGTCAACTAATCTAGTTTGATCCTCAAATTTAAACCAAATACAAAGATAATTTACATTCACACAAAAATCAAAGACTATTTGGTGAATCACATAAAACTTTAATTAACGGATTGAGAATCCAAATTTACAACTATACGGAGTCTTCCTATAAGAATTCTTATATAAGAAATTTTTATAAGTTTTATCTCTAAAACTACATGTTTCTTTTATTTTCAAAATTTATAACTATAACAACCAAAGAAGTATTATGAATAGACCTATAGACTTTATTGGTCTAAATGCTATATACATATAATTCATTTGTATATATATATACATATAATTCAATACCTTAGAGAATATTTTTTTTTGTACATTAAAAATACTCTAGTCATTGAAAACTCAATATATGAATTAATATTTAATAACTCAACCAAAATGAATATCATATTGTTTAAAATATAGACATTTTTTTTATTTAGAAGAATCATCTAAATAATAACAAAATAACACTTGAGATTAAGACTAATAATAAGTCATTAATCTAGTAGAATTTTAGTAGAAAAAATAGTCTCGCACGAAGCATACATGAGATTTCTATTGAATGCATTCACGTTCATTAGTACAAAAAGACCAATACTAAGCTTACATAAAATTTAAACCAGCAAACAAAAAAATGTATCCATGTTCCTACTAAATAAATTCAAATTCGTAAGAACAAAAATAATAATAAAATTTAAAACATAAAAATTACATTGTCTTTATTTTAATTAAGTGTGTTCGTGTTTTGAAAGATAAAAATTATTGAGCTAATTAGTTAAGATGTAAATTTCAAAAGTTTGGAGTGAGNATAGACATTTTTTTTATTTAGAAGAATCATCTAAATAGTAACAAAATAACACTTGAGATTAAGACTAATAATAAGTCATTAATCTAGTAGAATTTTAGTAGAAAAAATAGTCTCGCACGAAGCATACATGAGATTTCTATTGAATGCATTCACGTTCATTAGTACAAAAAGACCAATACTAAGCTTACATAAAATTTAAACCAGCAAACAAAAAAATGTATCCATGTTCCTACTAAATAAATTCAAATTCGTAAGAACAAAAATAATAATAAAATTTAAAACATAAAAATTACATTGTCTTTATTTTAATTAAGTGTGTTCGTGTTTTGAAAGATAAAAATTATTGAGCTAATTAGTTAAGATGTAAATTTCAAAAGTTTGGAGTGAGATTTAAGATATTTATATTGAAGTGTTAAGAACACCTAAAAAAGACATATTGCATATGCTTCTTATTTATTTTCACTACTGTGGTTTCCAAATCTCAAACAAAATTTTATGCCATTTTTGAAAAGTTTTTTTCGGGTCGTGCATCTAAACTATCTCACGTTTTCTAGTTTTGAATTGGAATTCGTATATTTATATATATATATATATATAGTCCAATAGATTAAAGAATATTCTATATAATGTAAATTCAATCAAAATCATTACCAAAAGTGTTACTTTCATCTTTTTGTATAGTTTTAGTTTACAGTTTTTTATCACTTTTAATTATTCTTTAAAACCTTACCATTCTCTTTTAGCGCTAAAAAATTCATACCACTTTCGGTTACCAATATTTAAATTAGTGTGGTTTCCAAAACACAAACTCTAGCTTATGGCATGTATTAATAAAAGCCAATCGTGCATCAAAGCTTTCTCGCGTGTTTGAATTTGAAAGGGAATTCCTACTGTCGGCGATGTTTCTTTCAGAAAATAAAAATGAAGTGTCGTTACATTTTTTGTTTTTCCATAGTTTCAATACCCAGAACGGTTAAGTGATCCAAACCGGCCGTGGCACTGAGTTTTTGAAGTGTGGTTACATTATAGAGTATCATTATGCAAAGCATAAATATGTCTAAATATTTGGTTTAGTGACTATATTAAAAATGGTATCATCTGAAGTGTGGTTACATTATACAGTATCATTATGAAAAACATAAATATGTGTAAATATTTGGTTTACTTACTATTTTAAAAATGGTATCATTAGAACATTGTAATTTTTGGATACAATATAATAAAGCTTACCTTATTTTTCAACTAAAAGAAATAAACTATTAAAGTAAAGAATTCTTAAAAATTCTATTTTGGGGTAAGAGGAGTTGGGCCAGCAGCTTTTTAACATTGTTCTTTCAGCATAGGACGAAAAACGGAATAAATAGAATTTTCGGCAAGCATTCTTCGACCTCCAAAATTTCCTTGCAACAAGCTGAACCTATGTTTCCGAGTCCGGTAAATTTTGATTGAGGAATCTCTGCGATACATCCTGGGATATTCATCACTGATGACAAACATTTTGTTATATCAAGTAATCCTGGCATACCAGCACTCGGCTGAAGGACGTTGCATCTCCTTCCTTCTTAGAGCTTGTTCAACGGTCTAGAGTGTTGAGACCATTGTATTCTTCTTCTACTTCGTGGATACAAGTCCTTTGAACGTCACGAAAGAAGTTGTGGAAGACGGGAGATCATCGATACAACATGACTTGGATAGGAGTTCATATCATACCTCGCCATCTTTGATGCAATAAAAAATTGTGTCGCGGTTGTGGAAGTTATGTTGCGGTCTTTCAAACCACGTCCAGGCCTTTAAACAAGTAGGGAACTTGCAAGACTCGACGGGAGATAAAGGAGGCTTGGTGTTGGTGAGAAATGAAATGGTTGCGCGATGGGAAAGGTTGGTCGCGCGAGAGTGGCTCGGTGCCGAGGCCGTTGGTCGTCTGTTCGTCGCGCAATGCCCTTGCGTGGTTGCAGCCACATGTCTTGTCACTGTGACATCGTGGTTCGTGGCGGGGCCAGACTCCTTCTGGTCGCGCCATGCTCCTTCTGTCGCATGGTGAATGTTATTCGAATCTCCTTCTTCATTTTTTTGGGTATTTTTGACGTTTTTTGATATTTTGTTATTTTGGAGTTTACACGAAAGCTACAAATTAAGAGAAAACTAAAACCAAAAATTAAAAAGTTAGACAACAAAAGAAAAAAAAAGAAAAAAGAAGGACCTAAATGGGTTGCCTCCCATTGAGCACTTTTTTAAAGTCTTTTAGCTAGACTTGGTGGAGGTTTTAGATGTGAATATCACAAACTAAGCGGTTCGTGGCTCCTTTAGCTTCTCTGCACTCCGCACTTTTTGGCTTGAGACATCTTCTATTCATTGTTGGAGGATCTTTGTTGTTGTCGCGAAGAACATATGCATTGCTTAGCCTCTTTCTCTTAAGTTCTTTCCTTTTCTCTTTCAGCTCCGAATGGGTGATGACACTGGGCTTTGGAAAGGTTTTTGAGGATCCCTTGAGCTTCACTTTGGCTTTGATAGGGTCGCCATCAAGTATCTTATGAGACAAAGTCGAACTTGAATCATATGGGATCTCTTTATACCATGAGCTTCTCGATTTGGTGTCTCTGACAAACATGCCTAACTGATATATTGTATCTGACAATATGCACAAAAAATGTATCTTTTTGGAGCTCCCTTATTGTATCGATTAATTATACAATTTTTTTAAATTTTACAATATGTGTTTAACAATTTTTAAATTTTTATAAAACATTCGCATTCATTTTTATTCTTAGATATCAATTGTTACATTTTAAAAAATTAACTTACATGTTTAGATTTTGTATGTGTTATTAATTATATTAATTTTTACTAAGTATTTTTATTTTCAGATGTCGGGAAATGATTTTTCTCGTTATTTTTCTACTCATGGGGCCTCATCCATCTCCCTCTCTTGGGGCATGACTTCAGATATTCCCGAGATGCAGTATCGACACTCTCCTCCCGCACAATCTCCTCCCGCACAATCTCATACCGCACCGTGATATATCATGGTTTTTACCCATTTTTGAACCATGATATAAGTGTTTTTATAGAGTCTTTTGGCTATTTTTCGAGTTTATATAGAGTCTATGCAGGTTCAGGTACAATTAGAGCTAAATTGAAGATTTGGATACATTTTGGAGCTTAAAGGAATGAAGTCAGGAAGTGATGAAGTCAGGAGCGGATTTACACGCAAGGTGTCGATCGACACCACC
Organism: Alliaria petiolata; assembly: GCA_020283515.1. Taxonomy (NCBI): domain Eukaryota; kingdom Viridiplantae; phylum Streptophyta; class Magnoliopsida; order Brassicales; family Brassicaceae; genus Alliaria; species Alliaria petiolata. The sequence goes on from JAHZTW010000001.1 coordinate 393,252,659, forward strand.
TAGTGTCGATCGACACCAGGTTTTCAAATTTCCAGAATCGAGAAGTTTCCATATTTTGAAGAAAAGGAAATCTCCAAGACTTTTCCTAATCTTTCAAGGAATTGAAGATGCGAACCTAGGCCTATAAATATAGATTTTCAAGGCATTGTTTAGCCACCAACTATTATTCTTATTTTCTGTTTTGAGACTTAGAGAGAGATTTTTAGAGAGATTTTAGAGAGAAGAATTTGTCTCCTTCAGAGCAAATTCGGAACTCCTTTGTTTCTATTGATTTTTTTATGCAATCTTCTTTATTCGTGATGTTTTCTTCATTCACCATGTCTGAGTAGTTTTCTAGTTAGGTTTGGGGTTTTTCAAGGCTGATTAATGAATTGTTAGGTCGAATTAAATTGTTAGGATAAAATCATTAGAGTTCTTCATCTGGATTTGTGTTTAATGCTTATTCTAGCTTCGCGACCTAGAATCTGATCTTAGGTTGATTAATAGATG